>JABTTQ020001969.1:0-301506 GCA_016081115.2 Rehmannia glutinosa | reverse complement strand
AGTTACGCATTGTTAATGTCGATCCAATACGGAGTGTGCCAAATTAAAGCTACCGAATCAAATGAAATAGTGCCGCAAGGATCCGCATGTAAAGAACATGTACGATGTGGTAGATCGTCGGTTTCCGCCACACCAAGCACTTCTCAGCAACAAAGAGTACATCCGAATCAAGCTGACCGTGTGGCACAACAAGCTGAGCCATCTGACCTTCAAACAATTAACAAGCTTGTAGGGAGTCATCTTGTAGAAGGATCGCTGACACCAGACAAGAAGGAAAGTGTTTTGTGATGCGATGGGAAAGAGATCAAATCATCATTCAAGAAGGGTCTATGTTGAGCAACCTCAGTTTGAAACATAAGACCACTGAGATAAGGTGTACAACTCAAGAAAGCCTATACGGATTGAAACAAGCACCAAGAACTGGGGTATGATACATTATCTCAATTTCTGACAGATAACGGATTCACCAAAGGCAAAGCCGACAGTAACACCTTAATTCAAGACAGGGGAGAGATATCGCTTGCTCAAATATATGTGGATGATATCATTTTCGATCCACAAACAAAGAGCTCATGGATAAGTTCTCAAACTTCATGCAAGGTAAATTTGAAAATGAGCATGGGAGAGCTCGGCATTCTTCTTAGATCGCAAGTTAAACATCTCAAGCCGATGGAACCTTCATAAGTCAAACAAAGTACACCAGTGAGATTTAATGAAGAAATTTGGTACGGAAGAGAAATCTTCTGTGAAATACCAATGAACACATCAACAAGACGGGATAATGGATGCAGTATGGTAAAGTCAGAGATCAAACAAGACACAAGAGCACTTATTGATCACCGCTTCTATTTAACAAAGAAGAGTTTCGTACATCACCTTTAGTAGTGTATGTGCAAGATTTCAATCACCAAAGAAGAGTCATACGATCGCAATGCAAGAGAATCCTAAGATACTGGTGGGAATGCAAGGAGACCCTGACCATGCCGGATGCAGAGTCGACAGAAGAGTACTTAAATCCAAATGCTTGGAACACATTAGCTTTTTGCTTAGCAAGATAAAATTCAATAGCCACATCCACAAACTGCTGCAGAGTACATAGTCCGGCGCGGCTTTTCAGCCTGTCTGGCGGATGAGACAACAACTGAGATTATGAAATTGAAGAAAAAGAGATTCCAATTATGTGTTGCATTCAAGAACAAAGCATACTGGATGTCGATATCAATTTATAAGAGATCATGTTGAAAAGAAAGACATCACATCAAAATACATCTCAACCGGGAAACAATTAGTCGACACATATTCACCAAACCCCTATGTGAATCAAGATGAAGAGCGAAGCATGAGTTAGTAGTTAACTGGGAAATGAGTTGACACTCTGTAAGACTCAATGAGAAAGAGATGGAATGTGAAAAAGATGAAAATGATCAATCCGGGACAATCACCAATGAATCAACCGTTGTTTAAAGTCAACAGACGAAAGAATACGAAATTCAATCACTATACTAAAGGAGCAGGTTAAGAGCTGAGTCACTTGTAGGGAATAAGTCAATCATTTATGAGCCAAGTTGGAAAAACGCAGTCATTTTTAATAAGTTGAATGTTTTTAAGGATGACGAACAGACTATTATGACTCGCATACCGTAAAAGCCGTTATCAAAGAAGCATATGATTGATATAAATGTAGCCGCATTAAATGCTAAAGCAATTAAATGCAATGAGACGTTTCTAAACTGCGGTCGTTGATCTCGATCAAAATTCAAAACCAAATAACACGCCCTTCCATAACCCTTATATACTCATTCTTTAAACTTTCTCTCACACTTAAAAACCTGTCGCCTTCAAGCATACGAAAGCCGGGGCTTGTTTCTTCTCAAGACCCTACCGTTTCTCCAAGCAAGTTTATCAAGATTTAATTCCAGAAAATCTTCTAGAAATGGCACCAAAGACTCGATTTCGCTGTTATCAAAGCAATCCACCGTGTTCCTCAAGAGATTTCAAGGGCGATGATTAAGTTGTGGTCTTGATTAACCCTTTCAGGAAGAAAATCACAGATATGTTGAAAAATCTGGCTTAAAGCCTTTTGACGATAGAATACTCGCACACCTACCTGGGAAGAGGTGGCACAATTCTATGTGAACGCCGAGTCACAGGACGGCGGATTAAGTCCTCCGTCCACCGCAAAGGACATCATGGTCACCGATAAAGACTCTTTGGGGCTAATCGCTATTACCGTCCAAGGGTATTATACGAAGCCGATGTGGACTTACCACATGGGAAAGAGCTAAACCCGAGTGTACGCGAAAGTAGTTACACACCGACAATAAATTGATCAAGGACGACTATCACAAGCTTTTGGATGTCGCCTCAAAATGCGGATATGAAGTTTGGAAGTTTCAATCAACTGCCAAAGACTAAGCCGATCGCCATGGCCGCGATCATGCAAGGGAAATAAAGTTAATTAAAGCCGAGTTCGTGATAAAGCAGCATTTTTCCAACATCACAACAAGTCTTTCAAGGAAAATGGATCCTTTGAGGATCACTTCCGGCTATGGCCTAGTTATCGTCACTTGATGGAAGTGAAGGGTATTCCCTTTCAAAGATGGAAAGCCTTTCCATGTAAACAAGAAGATGTTTAGTGGCTAACCGCCTCGAGCCTGAGAGAAGAGAGCCCATGTGAAATAGGGGACACTGAGGAGTGAATCACCGACCCCGAGAAACAATCATTGCCTCCTCCGAAGAAGAAAAGTCGCTCGCAAAGAAAGACAAAGATGCACCACCGCACTGAAGTCACCCGCCTATGCACCTAGTGTCTCCCGCCTACGAAATGAGGCGGATAGCTTAAGCCCAAATACCTTATCCGACCATCAAAAAAGAAGAGGATCGCTTAAAGCCAAGAAAGGCAAATTCCTCAAAGAAAGATGCACTGCCCCCGCCAAGAACTGGAGGAAGAAGATCCCGAACTTAACTTCCTTTGCAAGGAAAAACGGGAAGAAGAATCACCAAGCTCTCGAGTTTGAGAAGACAAACAGTCCCCACTCGCCCAGAGAAAATCTTTGAGACTCGCCGAAGAAGTCCGGTAAGTTGTTGATGAAACAACCAAGTCCGCCGAGGACTTGCACAGAGGCAAATGTAAGAACCACCTGTGGATAGAACAATGAGAAGAAGAGGCAACAGAGACAACTAAATCTCTTGATGAGAGAGTTGGTCTCCACCGCCCGATGTCACGCCAAGGTGAAGAACAACAGAGTTTGCTACCATCCATTCCTCAAACAGAAAGACAGGAAGAGATAAAAATGATGATGTGATTATTGTTTCTCCAAAGTTGTACCCAGACATTCGGCCGCCTCACAAGTGAATGGAGGGCATGGAAGCTAAGCAACCCAGGGCACAATTTGAACGCCCGAATTCATTGAGAAGCAGAAGACCGATGAAATTCCTAGATTGACTATCGTCTTCCAGCACTTGATGAAGATAATCAGCCGATATATTGAATATCTTCAAGGAGAAAGAAAATGAGAGATTAGCAGAGGAAGTCAAGCTCGTGAGAAAGCCAAAGATTTGTTCTATCACCGAACCAAATGACCATACTCATCCTCACATTGATATGCTTTGAAGTGATGAGGACATGGATCCTGTTCTGTCCGCAGGAGAAATTGGACATGCAACAAGCCATGCCGAATCAAAATTGATGCATGAGCAAGAATGGCGGAATGACCGTAAGATTCTTCTAAATCTCTCCCGGAGATTGATCCGCTGGGAGTGGTACAACAGATTTCCATAGTTATTGATGCAACCACTTCCCATTCGTGATGACTTGATCTAAGGACATGGCGATGACACTTGGGAACTTGGGCACCCAAGTTGAGCCAACCCCTAATGAAGGTGTCTTACCACCCGCCCCTATGATCGAGCACTCAATGGAAGCAATGAGTCCGGAGCAGAGCGACCCCACCATCACCACCCAAATTGCGTGCGCTCACCGAGGAAATTCACTTCACCGCAGCCTAGGTCGAAGGATGCCGCAGATGACTCCACAATGAAGAAAGGAGGTGGTGAGAAAGAGAAGAAAAAAGAACAACAAAAGTTGTCACTAACGATGATCGGACAACTGAGTTTGTCCCACTGGCGCCAACAGATTTATAGTCGAGACACCGCCGATGCAAATGAGGCACATGATGGAAATGCCCCGAGTTAACACTGGCACCGAAAGTGCAATTCAAGCGGGTTGAGACTCCTTCTTGATGCCAATGTCCAAGACCCTAAGACAAACCAAGGTTCGTCGGGGAATGTAGCGCCTTTCGCAGCTTGAGTCTCGCTAAAGGTAATGAAGGCCCGAAGGAGGTTGAGACTTCCCTGGTAAAGAGAAAGAAATACGTAACATCCCTCCCGTTCACATTGAAGAATATGAGAAGGAGATTAGTGCACTTGATGATTCCTAAGATAACCCCGACATATCATTTTTGGGATCAAGATGAAGCCGAGTCCACATCTGTGACATCACAAGGACCCAACTGGGATGTTCTTCCGCAGACGAGTCGATCAAGTTTCAAAGTCGCTGTCAAACATTCAATTTTGATGATGAACCAAGCCCCCGTTCCATAATCATCCGATGACGCGTTGATACTGGCCAGACCAGCCTACTCAAATGGAAAACCTACCGAGACCGAAGAAGTCAAGCAAGGCACACCGAGACTCCGCCACCGCGCAAAAACATTCAACCGCCCTGGCCGCTACACTTCAATCGCGCAGCTACCGAGCTATAGCAGAGACTTCGCTCGCAAGCACAATATCTCAAGTGCGAGACAATGCATATGAAGAAGTATTTCCTTTTTCTCGCGAGCTACCCGTATTAGAAGAATAGGCGCAAGAGAAACAGAAGCTCTACACCGTCCAAAAAGACCCCATAATTCCTACTAATTGATTGGCTACCGATTTCAACTTCGATGCAGAGTGGCGGCAAATGAATCAAGTCGACAATGAGATGTGAAATCTTCAAGAAGATCTCGTGAAGAGATTGAGAAGATTGAACGGAACCAAGCCTTTTTCTCGACATGCGCCCGACAACGGAGATGCCACTATCACGGCAGAAACAGGAGGAGTGGTGGTCGAGATAAGGAATGGTCTCAACAACAATTACCATGCGTCTCGAGCAAATTCGCTACTTCAAGGCACTATACAAATGTAATCGAATCGGTCCGGAGGCCGACAATGCCGAACATGAAGGCAGAATGCACTCTATATGGAGTGATTGCATGCCTCCCATACAACCGAGATGGAGTTGTTGCGTGAATTTCATCGAAAGAACTTCAGCGTTGAGAGAATATGAATGCCGATTCAACCTTCTTATGGGCTGAAAATGAAACCGCTGGCAAACAGTCCAAAGCCACCCGTCGGGTACTTTTGACCAAGATACTCCGCAGACTCACAAGGTCGACTATCATCATCCGACTTCGACTTCATGCTTGCCGATGTTTTCAGGGTTCCTCTCTCCTTTGATGATGCCAAAAGGGGGAAGAGGAATACCGGAGATGTTGAAGGAGATGGTTGTCGAGAAGGGGAAAGGAGACAAACTATTGAAGAGAATAAAGAGACAACTGTTGAAAAGAGGAAGGAAAAGGGAAAAGCTGTTGAGGGGGAAAGGTCAAAAGATGGGACCTTAATGCTTGCTAAAACCCCTCAAAAGGTCATGTCACAAAGATCAATAATCAAAGAAACTTTCTCGGACTCTCGCTCTTCATCACTCACAGCCTATGTCTCATAAGAAAACATTATAGAAGCAGAGATGGAGGATTTCGACAAGAGAACTGATGCCCATGTTGAAGAAATGTTGAAACACCGGAGGCATTCCTACAGTAAAGATACATGCCATTCCGCATGATGGACAAGAGCCAAGATCTCATTTGAAGAATTCAAAACGCTCGAGTTCGAAGGATATTTCAAAAACATGTCCATAGCCTGCCTGGGACTTGTACCGGGAGAAAGGTCCAAGTTGTGCGAAGAAGTTTAAAGACAACAGATTACTAAAATACCACTTTCGTGTAAGAAGACTTCAGACAATATATGCCCAAGAAGGAAGTTGTGGTGGAAGTGGATGTTTTAAACCTGCAGACCTCTACCCAAAAATATCAATATGTAGATCCGGGCAAGAAAGGAAGGATCTCTCACCGGATATGATGCTATAGCCAATCTGGAAGTGGAGAGGAAAAATGCTTTGAGTATGTCAAGAGAATCGAAGAAGAAAATAAGAAACAAAACTCATTGTGGCAAGAAAGACAGAAAGAAAAAGAAAAGATGAAGCCGCAAGAGAGCTTACGAAAAGCAAAAGAAGAAGAAAAGAAAAGAAAGAGAGCCGACGAAGACAGAGTCAAGAAGAAAAGAAGGAGGCAAAAGACGATGAAGTGTTGTCGTTTAACCCCTTCATGTATTTTACTTTGTAAATACATATGTATGTAAGTCTTCTATACATTTAATGAAAAATCAGAATTTGAGATATAAGTATGCTCTAATTGCTTCGATACACATTGTAAACAACAGTGTAAAGAACAAGAATGATATGATCAAGAAAAGCGATCTATTCAACACATACATTCTTTGTTTCGCATTGTCTGTATGACATGTGTGCTATTTACATTTTACTTAATCTTGTTAAGTTTTTGGCATCATCAAAAAGGGGAAATTGTTGGGAAATTTATTGTTTAGATTTTGATGAATGCCATGTAAAAACTTAGACTAGAAAGTTGGCACCCCATTTTTCTTGTAATTCTTATTATAATAGATAGGGTTGTATAAGTTTTAATAAGTCGACTTTGCTGAAATACAAGAAGTCAATCAAGATGTGAAGTGAAGACTCCACCAAGGAGTATCCAGAAAAGAGTAAGTTAAGTCAACCCAAGAAGCTATGAAGTTGAAGTGACAGATGAGTCTTTCAATCATTGGGCGGACTAAGTCACCCTTGGGAAAAGGCAAAATGCAAGGAGGAGTTAATCAAAAGAATCCGTTGCACAAAAAGTCAAGAAGATTACTTAATAAGTAATACTTCCATGTCGCCATGTCTTAAAGTGCTCATCCCCGGAAGCGTGCAAAAGGAATAAACCAATGGAAGCACCGCACCTCGTGTCGATTCGAAAAGGTCAACATTCATTTAATACGAGGACATATCTACATCTCAAGATTGAATACCAAGAAAAGACAAGCCAACGAACACAAGTGATTTTTGAAAATTAGCCTATCTCTTCAACTAGGCGGATTTTTGAAAGTGCACTATAAAAAGATCCGAGAATCACTTTGAGAAAAGGTTACTCGAACCTAGCACACCGAGATAACAAGCAACATTTATACTGTAACTTGCAAAATATTCTCAAAGTTATTCAAGCAAAATCCTCAAGCCTAAATCTCGAAGGAAATTGCTCCAACACTAAGCTACGAAGGAAATACAACTTCAAATTGTTGAAGAGAATCTCTTGAAGAATAAAAGGGGTCTACTTTCCAAGAAGGATTGTAGGAAGGTTCAAGGTCGAACCAATCTCAAGTTATTGGAGGGCTTAGTGATCAAATCCAAGAAACTTGAAAAGTAGTAAGTAGCAAGGCAACAGCCTGAAGAAGTTGAGTCCGACGAGAAGCCAGCTGTGTGACCAAGGCATCTCCAGACTGAGTCCCAAAGGAGCAAGTCAGCTGTGTGACCAAGACTTGTATCTGGACTGATAACCACTTTGTAAATTTATCATTACTTAGTGGATTCCTCCAGGAGTTGGAGAAGAGAGGAGTAGAAGAATTACCCCATCTTCGACCTCTATAAAAATTGTTGTGTCATTTATATTTCAACATTTTATTTCTGCATACTCATTTCATATTTGCTGATAATTTGCTATCCAATTGATAATTAACAAAGTGTTAAAACCAAGTGTTAAAACAAAGTTAAATCAAATTTAAGGGTGTTAAGTCTTCCGCTGAAAATCTCATCACAGCCAAGTTAAGGTTTAGTCTAAACAAAGTTATTCTATCAACAAATTCTTTCGAGTCCTGTTGAGTGGCTAACTCTATTTGATTAACTAACTTAGCGATCCTTCAGACTTAGGCATGTGGAATTAACTCGTATTATTTTAAAAGTACTAAAATCGAAAAGTTGGTAAGGTTTATTCAACCCCTCCTTCTAAACCTTACTCACATCCCTTTGGGACCTACATGATGTCCTTTATCATAGTCTTGCTTATAACCTTTATCAATTGCAAAAGTTCAAACTTATGGGATGAAAATTGCCAACTCAGTTTTTAGAGGACCAAAATTACTAGCTCCTTATATTTATGTGACCAATATTAATTATGCAATCAAGTCCTAGAAAATATATCAAATGAAATGAAAAACATAGCTACAATCGATTCTTTAGGTCCAAAAATATTTTATATATAGCACATTATGTCAAAATTTGCGATGTAATAAGATTTGTGCTTCGTGTGATCTTAGATTTGTGTTTCAATTGAAACAATAAGATGGTAACAATAATTAAGTTACTAACCATGTATATTATGTCTAGTACGAAATTGTATTTTTGGTCCCATAAGAAAAGAGGTCAAACATTTTTAGTCCCACAATTTGTATTTTTGGTCTAATTGACTTTTTTTCAGCACATTTAGCCCCATACGATTCAAAATTTGCGTTTTAGACCCAAAAAAACAAAAACCTTAATTGACCATTAACTATATTCTTACGAGACCAAAAATGCATTTTTCGAAAATTAATAAATCAATAAAATAAATATCTTAAAAAAATATAAAAATTGTCTAACATTTTTTAAAATTGATTCAATAAAATTTAAAAAATTATTTGCAATTTATTAAAAAAAAAAGTTATAAAAATTTATTTTAAAATCTAAAAAATTAAAATATAAAAATTATGATTGTTTGTTTAAAATAAAAAAAAATCAATGTTATACACTGCTTTATAATTTTTGAAACATTTGAAATTAATTTAAAATATTTTATTGGAAATTTATGTATTAGATTTTGATGATACCATGTAAAACTTAGATTAGGAAGTTGACATTCCAATTCAATCAGAAATCAACTTGTAATAGATAAGACTATGTAAGTTTCGAGTGAATTAGCCAAGTTGAAGATTGTAGGACTTATTCAAGATCAAGAAGACCCACTGTGGCGGTGAGTGAAGTGAAGTGATGTTCGGTCAAGTGACAAAAAGTTATTTTAGTCACCGATCGACAAAGAAAGTCATTCCAAAATCATTGGAATTGATCACAAAGAGGATATCAGAGACATGATCAAAGAAAGTCGAAAGAGATCCGTTTTCAAGCAAAATCAAGGTTTTGCTGAAAATAGGCATGTGTCAGACTGCCTACCTTAAAGTTTTTTTGCTGAAAGAGTGCAAAAAGCAAGGAGTCAATGAGATGTACCTGAAATCCTGCAGAGTTTAAGGAAAGGCTGCAGAGCATTAAATTCAAGGCATCAACATCAATACTGCAAGACAAGACAAGCCAACAACCTGAAAGTGGAGTTTGAAAATGCATCTATATCTTCAACGGATACATTTTTGAACCACCACTATAAAAGGCCGAGGATTCATTTGAGAGAAGGTTACCAAAGTGACTTGAGCAATCTGAGACACAAAAGAGAAATCAAGAAAAGCAATATTTGTCAAGCATTCAAATATTATCCTCAAGCCTACATCTCGAATGAAATAGATCCAACACATTCAGTGAAGGAAAGACAACTTCATTTATTGAAGAGGAAAATTTTGTTTCAAGAACAAGTGGTCTACTCTCCAAGATTGAAGAAGGAGTAGTAAGGTTCCAGTTGAAAAAGAAGCCTTGAACCTGTTGGAGGGCTGTGTGAACAAATTCAAAGGTTTGAAGGAGCTAAAGTAGCAGGGCAACCGTCTTGTGAAGAAGTTCTAGTCGCAGGAGCAACTAGTTGTGTGATCAAAGCTATCTTGATCGTAAAACATTTTGTAACCAAGTCAAGTTACACTAGTGGATTCCTACAGGGGTTGGAGAAGAGTGGATTAGAGGAATTACCCCATCCTCGAACCACTATAAATTGCATGTGTCTTTTACATTCATGATACTTACCTTCTTTCTTATCTTTATATTTGTTGTTTGTTAATTTGCCAAGTCAACTGATAATAACCTGGCTTAAACAAGTGTTGAAAAATATATTCAAAACAAAGGGTGAAAGTATTCCGATGTAAAAACCAAGTCAACTGTATTTTTAAAGTGTTAGCTGAATCAGCTGAGTTATACTATCAATAGCTCAGTCGAGTCTATTGAGTGGCTAACTCTGTTGTGCAAGTAAACTTAGTTGTCCACCAAGGACTTAGCTGACTTGAGTCAACTCTGAATTTCTTAAAAGGACTAAAAATAAAAAGTTGGTAAAGTATATTCAACCCCCTTCTAGACTTTACTTATCACCCCTTGGGACCTACAAGTGGTATCAGAATGGTTGGTTCATTGAGCCTTCCGTACTGGTTATTGAACTGGATCTCATTCTTTTTCAAAAGAACAACATTTGCAGTTTTTAAAGCTTTTCTTTCTAAAGCAAAGTTATTATCATGGAAGCAAATCTAACTCGCATTCCAATGTTAACTGTTCTGGAATTTGATGATTGAAAACACATTTGCGGGCTCACCTTTAGCCTTTTTACATGATGAAACGTGGTTTGTCATTGAGGATGGACCACTACAAATAATGAAGGTGAACACACAGCCGGGCTTCGCTCCCGATCTGCGATGTACGAACGAGACGCCACATGTTATTCTGACTCACGGTTGCACGAGACGACGTGTTGTCAGCTATTGTTGAGGCACGAGACTGCGGTGGAAAAGCCACGAGAGGGAAATGAAAAATAAAATATATAACTTGGACAATGTTGCCAATGACATTTTGTCCAAAACCCTTGATAAAGCCATGTTCAACAAATTCAAATCGTGTAGAATGGCTAAAGAAATATGGGAAAAGCTAACTTTAATTTGTGAAGGATCTGATTAAATTAAAGAAAATAAATTGATTGTTGCTATACAAAAATTTGAATATTTTAAAATGCTTGCAGGTCAAAGTCTGGGTCAGCTGGATGCCAGACTCACAGAGATAACATATGAGCTCTCAGCTCTAGGAAAAGAATATACGCAGAAGAAAATGTGTATGAAGATTCTAATGTCTCTCCCAGCTGATTGGGAAATGAAGGTGAATGCTTTGAGAAATTCAATGGACCTTACAAGAACATCCAACCATGAGTTGTTCTCAGACCTTAAAGCGTGAATTTAAGCTTAGAAGAAAAGAGCAAGAAGAGACAACACCCAAGATAACTCGCACTCATTGCTAGTGAGTCCAAGAGAGTGGAATCTAAAGAAGCCATTGACCAGGAGGAGATTGCCCTTATCGTAAAAAAGTTCAACAAGTTCTTTAATAAGAACCACGATAGGAACAAGGGTGAACCTTCCAAAGCAAGGGAGGATAGACCACCAAAGAGAGCTGATCATCAAAGGACTGAATATCAGAGAGCTGAAAGAGCAGACTTCCAAAAAGCTGAGAACCTATATTGGAGTTGCAGACAAACAGGACATTTTGTTGTTGATTGTTTCTATCCACCAGTCAACAAGTATAGAAATAAGGAGGAAAGAAATGTCTTCAGAGAAAGAAGACAAGAAAAGAAGAAAGCCATGTTGGCTGCTGAAGCTGCTGACACAACCAAGTGTAATGAAACAGCTGAATCAGACAACAATGAAGCTGACTACTACTCTAACACATAATAAGAGGCTTTGATATGCCTCATGGCCAAAGAACAAGAAGATGAGGTACATTTGAAATCATCTCATTCTAATTATGATGATAGTGATAGTGACACAAACACTTCATCCCCACTGATCTTTATGATTCATTAAGCAAAATGATTAAAGATTTTGAGCATTTAAAAACCTCACACACACTTTTAAATGAGGAAAACAGCCAGCTCAAAAGCCAAAACTCACAGCTGACTAAGGAACAAAGTACTCTAAGTCACATAGCTGCTGAGAATACATAGTTGAAGCCTGAGATAGCTAAGATTCAAGCAGACTTAGCTGCAACTGAAAAAAGAGAAAAACATTTGAAAAATGTGATTGCATCATTCACTAAGGCATCTAAATCATTGAATGAACTTATAATGATTCAAAAGGAAAGTGGAGACAAGACATGGATTGGATTTAATTACATTGTGCATGACCAAGTTTCAAGAGTGGTAATGGAAAAATGATCCTCAAGTAATGAGGCAGTCAAAAATCCAAAGCAACTTATGTTGCACCTGCACCCACTCACAAACACAATCACAACCAACTGAAAAGAGAGAAAAAGATTTAAAAAATATGATTGCATCATTCGCTAAGCATCTAAATCATTGAATGAACTTATAATGATTCAAAAGGAAAATGGAGACAAGACATGTGTTGATTTAATTCCTTTGTGCATGCCCAAGTTCCAAGAGTGGTAAAGGAAAAAGGATCCACAAGTAATGAGGCAAATCGAAAATCTAAAGCACCATATGTTGCACTTGTACCCACTCACAAACACAATCACAACCATGCCGGGCTTTGATACAAAGGTAAAAGCAAAGCCAAAGAACGTATCTTTGAGAGGACACCAAACAAAATTCAAGAGTCCATCAACGACTCCAAACAAAAATACTCTATAAAATCTAAACAAAGCTACCAAAACCCCGCAGGTTTCAACAAATAAAACCATATGATGCGAATGGTAAAAATTATCCCACCAAACCGATTGGAACAATCAAATTATCCCAGCTTGTAGACTTTGTCTCCAATGGTTTTCTACTCAAAACCTCGAAGGTTGTTCAACATAGACTTCTTCTTCCAAAAGTCCATTTAGAAATGCACTCTTCACATCCATTTGATATATAGTGAAGTTCTTGTGTGCAAAGATAAGCATAAACATCCTTATTGCTTCCAATCTAACAATATGAACAAAGGTTTCATCAAATTCTATTCCTTCCTCTTGGCAATACCCTTTGGCTACCAATCTTGCTTTATTTCTTACTACGATCCTTCCTCATTCATCTTGTTCTTGAATACCCACTCAAGACCAATAACATTTTGGTGAGTAGGTATTTGAACTAGTTCCCATTCTTTGTTCCTTTCAAACCGATTCAGATCTTCTATCATAGCCTGAATCTAATGTGTGTCATCCAATGCTTGAGACACATCTTTAGGCTCTATCCGGAAAATGAAACAAGTGAACATGGCTTCATGTTGAGCTCGATCTGGTTCTTTTTCCATCTCTAACATCTCCAATAATTAATTCAAGTGGCCGGTCTCTCGGCTATCTCACATCTTGTTGGAGTAAGTCTATTGGGTTCACCGTCTTGCAACTAAGTTGTCTTGAGCATCTTCTTCATCATCATTCAACTATGCAGACCTTCCAGTTGTCTTTGAGATTCAGCTTATCTCATATTCTTCAGATTGAGTGCTCTCACATCCGCATCAACATAGGGACTCTTCTCGCATAGTTGGCTTATTCTCGTCTCCCAACTAACTCCTCTATGTATTCTCCATTTACATTTGGTTCATCAAACACCAAACGGATAGACACTTTTATGACCATAGTCAAGGCGCATAAATGAAATTAAGGTGGAGTATTACAAGACCAAAGAACAACTAGTGATATTTTCACAAAAGCATTACCACGAGGAATGTTCGAGAATATGAGATATGATCGATTCTGAAAAATATGCATCAATTAAAGGATGAGTAATAAAAGATGTCGCATATTTCTAAAATAGCCTAGAATTAGAATGAACTTTGTAAATACGAACAATCTAGAACAAATAACATAAACTAGAAAAGCCAAATTAAGTGTTTGAAAGTGTAAAAACTAGATTAATCTAGAACTAACTTCTTAATTGCATAAGGTTGGTGGAAGTGTATAATAGCATCATGCTTCTATAAATTGGTGAATGTAAGCAAAAGAGTTCAAGAAATAAATCCTTAAAAATCATTTTCATATTCTTATTACTTGGCGTGCAACTTTTAATACATCTCATACATTTATCTTCTTTCACCACATCATCACTACACATATTTCTAATTTTATATTACACCCACCAAATTATATATCACTAATTCTACACATTAATCACTAAAAACTCTATATTTTGTAATACTAATTCCATTAGTGGCATTAGAGCATTGTTCGATTATCAGACTTTGTAACTGCCAATACATTATGCTCATCTGTTCCAATTCCAGTCTTTTGTGGTGAAAACTATGGCTTCTGGTCTATTAGAATAAAGATATACTTTTGTGCTTAAGATTTGTGGCATATCGTTAATAATGAATATATTTTTCCAGGCGATATTTCCATATTATCAGAGGTACAAAAGAAGGACTTTATGGAAAATCAACAAAAGGGTTCTCAAGCATTCCTTGCTCTTCAGATGAACTTTGCAGACGAATATTTTTCAAAGATTATGGGAGGGAAAAGAAGTAAAGAGTTTAAAAATGTTTGAGAATTTTAAAATATTAGACTTTGAGATTACTAAAGATTATTATTTAATGATAAATGAAGTAGTAAAACAATTACGAGCCAATGAGGAAAATTCTCTAGAAAGTAAAATTGTCCCTAAAATTTAATTACTTGCACAAAGAAATATGATCCCATAATTGCAACTATTGAAGTATCTAAATATATTGAAAAATTAACTCTACAAAATTAATGGGATCACTAGAAAATCTTGAGAAAAGATTGAAAAATATTTCGAAAGGGACATAGATAATGCCTTTCAATATAAATTAAGTATGTAGTCTCAAAAATTAAGAAAAATTGGAAAAACTATTGAAGAAAATCAAATATATAATAACAATAAATTTCCTTCATGTGGTATTTGCAAAGGAAAAAATCACTTGGAGAAAAATGTTAGTTGAAAGAAAATCACAATGTCAAAATTGTAAGAATTTTTAACATGTAGATAAGACTTGTTAGTTAAAGGAAAAACACCATGCTAATTTCTCCAAAATACTAATCCGATCTGCATTAGAAGAAAATAAAAATACATGGTGTTTTGATAGTGGTTGCGATAACCATATGAGTAAAACTGAAAGTATTTTCTCATTTCGACTTGATAAAATCAATACAAAAATAAAAAATACAAATGGTTATTATATGAAAACAAAAGGCAAAGACACTATTGCTATAGATAAAAAAAGGCAAGTGATATATTAATGAAGTTCTCTTAGTGCCTACAATAGATCAAAATCTACTCAGTGTGAAACAAATGATGGAGAAAGGCTACTCTTTGCATTTTGAGGTAGATTCTTGCAAAATTATGATAAAAAAGATAACTCCCTCATAATTACAAAAATTAAAATGAGGGAAAATACATGTTTTCCATTCAGTAGAGATACACAAACTACATTGCAATGACGACCCAAGTGGACGAGACTTGTCTATGGTATAGAAGGTTTAAACATTTCAATTTCCAAGGATTAAAGATCCTAAACCAGAAGAACATGATGCATGACTTGCCAATAATAAAAGAGCTTGATGGAATCAGCGAAAGGTGCATGCTCGGGAAATTACATCGACAACTTTTTCCATCTGGAAAAGCTTGGAGAGCCAAAGACCTATTGGAGCTAGTACACACATATTAATAAAATATTTTTATCATGATTTTGATGATTTCATATAAATGAATTTTTATACCAAAACTAAATTCCCAAATGTTGTCTAAATGCTTTAAAATATTTTGAGTGATTTTCACTAAGTTTTTGAAGCACTTCTTGAATTTTATTTCGACAAAAATTGGACAACCTCTCAAAGGTGTTAGGTCGACTATCGTCCAATAGCCAATCCGTCGTGAAAGTTTTTCTTGAAGCGAACCAAACAGAGAAGGAATATAGGGGAGGGCAACCGTCGCCTAGCCCATCGACCGTCCGCACCCCTACAACCTGTGTTAAATCTTGTTTTAACGGTTTAAACCTTCAATTTTCAACATAGCGTCCGGTCACCCTATGATTTTTGACAACAAATTATATCCATTGTTCAGCCACTTATATCCATTTACTTTATCATTTCTTAACCAATTTTCTAGATTTTTTGATCTTTCTTTTCTAAACAAAAGTGAAGATGGAGGAGCCTATGTTGTAAATTAAATCTTGAAGCTCTCCTATAAATAGATGAAGCCTATGTTGGAAATCAAAGAAATTCTCTTCTTCTTCACTTTCAACATAATTGTTGTAAAAGCCTAAGCTTATCACTTTTACATTTTTCTTATTAGGCTATTCTTTCTTGGTTACACTTGCACTTACAGAGTCGTATACTTTATTTGAGTTGTAATCTTGATTGTTTCAAATCATCCAAAACAAGACATACTTGTTTAGAGTTCTTATGGTACGAACACACTTGGTTGATTATCTAGGTGTTGAAGAGTTTGATGCTCTTCTTGTTGTAAAAAGATTTTGGTGATCTTCATAGGAGGTGTTATATGAAGAGTGTTGTACTCTTCAAGGTAAATGTTGTAATAGTTTGGCATCTATTAATAAACTTTTTTTTTTCGAAATCCATTCAAACATACCGTGTAATATCCTAGTTTTTTTTATGAGATAGTATCAATAATAATATTTTTATTATTAGTATATTTATTAAGAGTATTATTTATTTTTCCAGAATTATTTATCATTCACAATTCTATGTGTATTAGAATTCTATGCCTCACAAGTGTCCTTATACCAATAGAATTCATAGTTAGATTGATATAAGGATTCACGATTAGATTAGAATTTGGAGTCCATTATGTTAGGAAGATTTACTATTACATTTTGATGATACCATGTAAAACTTAGAATAGAAAGTTGGCACCCTAGTCAAGTCAGTTAAGAGCCAAGTGTGCCAGTTGACAGACAGTTGAGTCATTCCTAAAAGGCTGGAGCTGACTCACGTCAAAGGGGTAAAGGCAGCAAAATCAAGTCGACTGATAAGTCGATGACTTTACTTATTTTAGTAATACGTCCATGCTGCCATGCCTAAAAGTTCTCATCCCAGAATTGTGCAAATAGAATAAACCAATGGGAAGCACTGAGCTTGTGTAAGGACCTGAAAAGCTGCAGACAACATTTAATACAAGGAAATGTCACCATCACAAGCTGCAGATCAAGACAAAACAAGCCAACGACTGAAGTGTTATTTGAAATTACCTATCTCTTCCACGGGCAAATTTTCAAATAAGCACTATAGAAGGCTGAGGAAGTAAATGAGAGAAGGTTACCAATCATGACGAATCTGAACCAATTACACCATTCTTACAAGCAAGCAAGCCTGCAAAAATACTCGCAAGCTTTCAAAGATATTCCTCAAGCCTAAAATTGAAGGAAGTCGATCCAACACATTCAATAAAGGAAAGAATACCTCATCAAGTTGAAGAGGAAACAATTTAAAGAACTAAAGGGGTCTACTCTCTAAGGTTGAAGAGTTGTAGTAAGGTTCATGGTTGAACCAGAAGTTTTGTGCTTGTTGGAAGGTCTGTGTGATCAATTCCAAGAGTTCGAAGGGAGTTGAAGTAGCAAGATAGCTGTTTTGTGAAGAAGTTGAGTCCTGGGAAGCGAGCAACCGTGTGATCAAGCTCGACTTGGGTGAGCAATCGCTTTTTAATCATATCTACTACTTTGTGGATTCATCGAGGAGTTGGAGAAGAGTGGATTAGAGAAATTACCATATCCTGGAACCTCTATAAAATTTGCTTGTGTCATTTTACCAACAACACTTTACTTTCTTGCATATTTTTGATATATGTTGTTAAGTTAAAATTGCTAAACCTAATTGATAATAACCTTGCTAAAAACAAGTGTTAAAAACAAGTTTACAACATCAAGGTGATAAGTCTTCCATTTGAATAAAACCAAATCAATCGTAAAGTTTGTTAGTGATCCAAATGAGTTATACTATCAACAGTCAATTGAAGTGCATGAGTGTGTAACTTTATTAAAATAAGCCAACCTAGTTGTCCCTCAAGGACTTAGCTTATTTGAGTTAACTCAGTTAAAATTATTTAAAAGGACTAAGTTCAAAAATTTGATAAGGTTTATTCAACCCCCCCTTCTAAACCTTACAACTCACCCATTGGGACCTACCAGTGGTATCAAAGTTGTTGGTTTATTTAGCCTTCCGTACTGGTTACTGAACTAGATCTCAATATTTTCAAAATATATAACACTTGAGTTTTTCAGAGCTTTTATTACAAAGAAAAGTTATTATCATGGAAGCAAATCTAACTCGCATTCCCATGTTTACTGTGGAAGAGTTTGATGATTGGAAAATCCGTATGCAAGCTCACCTATCAGCCTTGCATGATGAGATATGGCTAGTGATAGAAGATGCACCATTGCAATTCTTAAAGGTCAATACTGTTGTAAGAAGAGCACCTCCAGCTAAAGGAGAAGATGATGTAGCGAGCCTGACCTACTATGGTTGAAAACCAAGTCAGTGAATAGACGAATGAAGATAAAAAAGATACAACCTTGATAATGATGCCAAGGACATCCTCTACAAAGTGTTGGACAATGTTATGTTCAACAAAGTCAAACCATGCAAATCAACAAAGAAATATGGGATAAGTCAACTCGATTTGTGAAGAATCAATAGATTAAAGAAAATAAAATTACTATTGCGTACCAAAAATTTGAAAATTTTAAAATGCTTGCAGGTGAGAGTCTGGATCAGTTGGATGCCAGATTCATAGAAATTACAAATGAGCTTTCGGCTCGGGAAAAGAGTACACTCACAAGCGGATGTGCATGAAGATCTTAAGATCTCTCCCACTGTGAGTGGGAAATGAAGGTCATGGCCCCGAAATATTCTATGGATCTCTCAAAAACATCAAATCATGAGTCATTTCATCGACCTCAAAACTTATGAGTTTGAGCCGAGAAGAAAAGAACAAGAGAAAATAATTGTGCCCAAGAGAGGCAGACCTTTGTTGGCGATGAAGGGAAGAAAGTTGAGCCAAAAGAAACAATTGACCGGAGGAAATTTCCTTATGGTGAAAAGGTTCAACAAGTTCTTCAATAAGAACTATAAAATAAACAAGGGTGAAACCTCCGGAAGACAATCAACACCTTCCAAAGGAAGGGATGACAGTCACCCAAGAGTGTTGAACATCAAAGAGTCAATATCGTAGAGCCGATAATCGGAGAGCTCGAGAGCCGACTTGTAGAGAGATGAAAACTCGTGTTGGGCTGCACCACCAGGACACTTTCTTTGTTGATTATTCTTATCCACTAGTCAACAAATACAAAAATGAAAAGGATAGAAGAGTCTTGAGAGAGTAGATAAGTAAATAAGAAAGCCATGTTGGCTGCTAAGACTGTTGAACCAACCAAGTGCAAAGAACAAGCATACTCAGATAGTAGTGAAGCAAACTACTCAAGTGATACTGATGAAGAGGTCTTGATCTGCCTCATGGCCAAATAACAAGATCCAAAAGATCAAGAAGATGATGTACACTTTAACTCATCTCATTCAGATTCTAGTGATAGTGATAGTGATTGTGACACAAACACTTCCTCACCCACAGATCTTTATGATTCAATTGGAAAAATGATGAAAGACTTTGAGCACGTCAAAACCTCACACATATTTTTAAATTAGGAAAACAACCAAATTAAATACCAAAACTCACAAACTAGCTAAAGAGTGAGTACTCTAAGTCACCTAGGCGATGAGAATACAAAGTCAAGGCTCGGAATGCCAAGATCCAAACAGAGTTAGTTCGCTATTGAAAAGAGAGAGAAAAATCGCAAAAATGTAATTGCTTCATTTACAAAGGCATTCAAATCATTGGATGAACTTATAATGACTCAAAAAGAGTGTGGAGACAAAACAGGCATATGATTCAATTCCTTTGTACATTCTCAAGCTTTTAGAGTGATTTTGGAGAAAGGATCCTCAAGTAATGAGGGAGTCTAAAAACCAAAACACCATATGTTGCACCAACACCCACACCAATACACAATCACAATCATACTAGCCTTGGTTATAAGGGTAAAGGAAAGAAGCCAGTAGACTATGATGATGATAGACAAACAAAATGAATTTAGAAAAGTCAATCAGCAAACTACAAACAAAGAATACTTTGTGAAAGCTAAACAGAGCTACCAAAAGCCCCAGAGATTTCAACAAAGAAATTCATATGATGGGAATGGTAGAAACTATCCAAACCAAGCTGATTGGAACAATCAAGTGAAATATCAGCAAAGATCTATGGGATACAAGCCAAAATGGCAAAGATCTCAAACCTGAGCAAATGTCATTCTCAAAGAAAAAGAGCTATTATCAGCATACTTATGCACCTAGACACAAAATCCATTAAGCACAAAATCCAAGAAAGCAAATGCTCAAACAAATACACATGCGTACAGACAAAAGAGACAATTGTATGATCCTAAAACCCCCAAGCAATTTGCTAATGTGCACTATGATTATGAAATTGATAGATGGCAACCTCTTAAAGTCAGATCATCTGGCTATAAGTTGGTTGGAACATCTTATAGCACTAACCCCCAGGACCCATGCAAGTATGCGTACCTATAAATTATTTTCCTTGATTGCAGGTTCAAGGAATAGCTGAGTGCCAAGGAACCTAGTATATGGATAGTGGTTGTTCCAGACAAATGATAGGAAACAAAAAAAATTTGTCAAGGTTCTAGACAAATGATCCATAAAGAAAAATGGACTAGAGATCACAGATGTTGCATATGTTGAAGGTCTGAACTTCAATCTACTAAGTATCAGCCAACTATATGACAAATGCTACAATTTGGGATTTAATATAGGAGTTTGTCAAATCAAAGTTGTTGTTACAAACGAAATTGTGCTACAAGGAACAAGACATAAAAACATGTATGTAGTGGATTGGTAAACTGCTACACCAAGCACATGTCAGCTAGCAAAAAGTACAACCGAATCAGTTGGCTATGGCACAAGAAGATGAGTCACCTGAACTTCAAGACAATTAACAAGCTTGCAAGAAGTCATCTTGTGGATGGATTTCCTGACTCAGTATACAAGAAAAAAAAACATTTGTGATGCTTGCCAGATGGGAAAGCAAATCAAGTCATCCTTCAAGGACAAGCCAAGTCCTTGTTCAACAAGGATACTACATCTGTTGCATATGGACTTATTTGGTCCTGTTGAACCAACAAGCATCAGTGGAAAGAAATACACCTTAGTGGTGGTGAATGATTACTCAAGATATACATGGACTATTTTCATGTGTAAAAAGAAAGAAACACTACAGAAATTGCCTCAACTGATGGGAAGAGTTCAAAACGAGAATAATCAAACCATTATTAAAATAAGACCAGACAGGGAACTGAGTTTGTCAATGGGATTATAACTTAGTATTGTGTTGAGAATGGTATTGCTCATGAGTTATCAATCGCAAGAACTCCACAAACATGGAGTAACTAAAAGAAGAAACGAACTCTCAAGGAAGCCGCAAGGACAAAGGTGTTAGTCAAGATGGATTACCTAAGAGATTTTCTACCAAGCCATCAATACTTCTTTTACACTCAAGAATAGATGCATGATTAACAAACAATTAACTAAAACTCCCTATAAAATTTGGACGTAATGGAAGCCAAATGTTGAATATTTCAAGATCTTTGGATGTAGTGCTTCATCCACAACAATGGCAAGGACAACTTAAAAGCTTTTGATGCTAAAGCTGATGAATGTATCTTTTTGGGATACGCAACTGAGAGTAAAGCTTAGAGAGTGCTAAACAAAATCGAATGAAGTGGTACTTGATTTTAATGTTTTTAGTTCTGTTGTGGAACAGATGATTTTTTATCATCATTGTTATCGCAGTAGATTTTTGTAGCTTTGTCTTGTAGTTCTCTCATGTCTTCAAGTATGCGCTTCAACTATATTACTTGGCTTATAGTCATTGATTTTGATATATACTCAGCTTCTGTTGATGGTTGTGCGACTGTTACTTGCTTTTTGAATGCCCAAGAAAATTTTCCTAAACCCAATGTGAATGCATAACCCGATGTGCTTTTCATGTTGTCAATTAATCTTGCCCATCGTTGTTTGTATAGACCTTTGAGTTAGGCATAGATTCATAACAATCTCATAGTTCTTGCAGATATCGAGTACTATCTTTGCTCAGTCCGTAATGAATTTGACTCGAATATGCATGACTTAAGAGGAAGCTAGTTACTTACATAATGTCGGGACAAGTTGTTAGATATATTAAGTTTCCACTTAGACTTTGATAGTGTGTTATCTGCTTTCGGGGAGCTATCTTCCCTTATTAATATGAATTATATTTATATTGATTGGTAGAGATAATAGGGGTAATTGTCATTATGCACCCCCAAATTAAAGTTATAAACAATGACATATTGCGCCTTTAATTAGATATTTCTAGGCAAAGTGCACCCTAATGAATTTTTGGTCAAAACCTATTATAATATCAAAAATAATACTTTAAATATTTAAATAATTATAATATTATATCCATGTGAAAGTACAAAGTTTTTGTTTTGTTTTCTTTCATTCTTATTTGTGAATTTTTAAAATGTTTATATTTTCCAAATATAAATAGAAAAGTTAACATTTTTCATAGATATGGAACAAATATTTTATTAGTAAAAATATAATTGTCGAGAACAAACTAAGGAATGAGGTAATAATGTTAAAATCGAACTCATTGAACTAACTTAACTAATATAAATTAAGTTTTTCTTTGTAGGATGATAAAAAATAATTGTAAGGCAAAATGCGGGGAATAGAGAGAGTGGACATTGTTGAAATTGGTTTTAAGAAATTGGGTTTTGACCAATTATTTAAATGGGATTATTTATTCCTTGTATGAAATAAATGAGATAAATGTAATCTACATCATGATAGATGAATTTAGCATTTTGAATTTCTCAAAACCAATGTCGGTGAATGAGAAATAAATGCATGAAGTTAGCACTTAAAATGCCTTTTATATATGTAATATAAAAGGATGAGAATATAGAAAGTCATATCCAACATAGGAAACATATTAAATGTGTGACTAGTTTATAAAGAGCTTCACCACTAATAAGGAGTAATCATGTGGAGCTCCTTATGGTATACCCTAGTGGACCAAGTCAATTTTGACTAGCCTTTAGCTAACTCAAATAGCTCCAAGGACAGTGCAGAGCACCATCCGAGCCGGAGCCGAAGCTGGGCCCAGGCCCGCACACGTCGCACATAGTTGTATTGGGTGCTATAGAGGCGCATTTTGCACTTTGCACATACACATCGTTGCGAGTAGCTTTGAGAAACCTTGAAGTTTTGAAAAGTCGAACTAGGGTTCAGTCCAGTGGCTAGGTGACGTGGCAGTGACTTGGCATAGTACTCATCCAGGTGGCGACACGTGGTAGGCTAGCGCTGATTGGAAATGTTTGTTTGTTGACGGGGCGCCGTGACTGGACATGATTGTCCAGTGTGCAGGGGAGTATGCCAAGGAATGTGTTCCTTCATTGATGCGATCCGACCATCGATCGCGCGCAGAGTTTACATGATGAATTTTGAATTTTTCCGATGCCAAAATGAATTATGGGGACTGCTATTTATAGAGTTTCTGGTGCCTCTTCAGACTGGGTGCAACCGCAGGTTCGGATCGATCGTGTCCATCGATCGCAAAAGGCTCACAAGGCGCGATCTGATGGACACGATCGATCCGAACCTGCGGTTGCACCCAGTCTGAAGAGGCACCAGAAGCTCTATAAATAGCAGTCCCCATAATTCATTTTGGCATCGGAAAAATTCAAAATTCATCATGCATTTTGTATAAGTTCTGAGTGTTCAAAAACACTATAAAGTTCGAAGAGTCTTGTGAGTTATTGTATTGCTATCACAAGACTTAAGTCATTGTATCTTGGGAGGCGGGGCAATTTAAATGTTAAAGACAAATAATCAACTCTTGCTTTCGACTTTCTTTTTGTTACTCTACTCAAATTTTCGTAGGTACGATTGATATACACCAACCCAGTTTTCCAACAAACATTAGATAACCATTTTATCCCCAATTTCACCAAAATAATTTTTTTTAGTGGAAATATTTGGACATAAACTCATTAAGGTCCACTTTTTTCCAAGAAAATATCAAATTGAGGGTGCGCGCGACTTGCCGTAATTTGGGGGTTGCAATGCACTAAGTTACCCTAATTTAGGATTGCATAATGCTAATTACCCAGTAATGGGGTTAATATGTTATTGTTCATGTTCCTCCATCTCCACTCCCAAACTTCAACTGCCACCATGCTGTTTAAGCTGAGACACGAATCTAAGATGGAACGAAACACACAAGTCTTATAATTACATCTCAAAGGTAGAACATGGGCAATATATGTCAAGGGTACAATAGAAGTATCTCATATATATAATATTCTTTGGACAAAAAAAGAATCTGATTCTAGCTATGTTTTTCATTTCATTTTATGATATATTTTCTAGCACCAAAACTCTAGGGCCACCTTTAATTTAGGGGAAAAAGGGGGTTGAAATAATTTGACTTGGCAAAGACCAAACTATGACATGGAAAGAATTCTCCACGCGAAGACTGTAAGTAGACTGCTGTTGACCACGTGCGAGGCTCCCATGGGCATGAGCTAAACTCATGCATTGCCATTTTGGAAAATTGAATGGAGCCTAAGTTGTAGAATGTCAAAACTAACTCTACTTTTTTCATCTTCTGCTGCCCTAAACGTATCTATATATACAAATATTCGATGGCCAAGCTCTCATAAAAGTGAATCTGACTATTGACCACACACAAGATTTATAATGCCAACTTTGGGAAAAGGGATCAGAATAATTTTTATTTTCTTGAAACTATAAATAGGGCGGAAATCATGAGATCTGCTCAAACGTACCCTTGTTGAATTCGATCGAGCCATCTTATAACATATATATCATTTTTTCTCATTTTAATTTTCAGTCACTCAAGATGGTGGTTATTATTAGTGGCAAGAAACTAGAGAACTCCACGTTTAACGCAGAGGAAATTAGAGCATCAATTTGTGATTTTCACATGTTTACAGAACCTGATTACGATGATGATGATGATGACGACGATGGCTCAAGAGTTGCACCAGCGGCCTAATTAATATGTAATATATGATCGAGGAGCGAGTCGGATGGGTCTCCAAGATCCATATACATATACATATATGATATATGTAAGTTTTGGAGTTAATTAAATATGCTTGAAATATTATTCGCCTGTAGTTCGATCTAACAAAGAGAGAGAACCGAGAGATAGAGGTAAAAAAGACTGTTATAATTAGTTTGATAGCATGTAGACTGTGATTTACATCAATAAAATACTTACTATTGTATCCGAGATCATCTATAGTTCTACTTATGATCACTTTGAAGAATTAAATATATGATAACTTATCTCTTCCATATTTAATGTTGTACACATGCGCTCGTGCATGCAATCAAGCTAGAAATAATGTTAAAGAAATCATCAAATTTGTGTAGTCAGAATATCACTGCATCTAATTATAGTAATAACCTTCCCTCTTTATGGTAAGAACCCTCTGTTGTGGAGTTTATCAAAGTATTGTTGGTAATAGTTAGTGATAACTAGTTGTCCCACATAGAAAAGAGAGGAATATTTTGAAAGGTTTAAAAGGAGGTACAAACCAAATAAGTTGAATTTGGTTGGTGGGAAATTTGGAGGGAAATTTCCAAATTGGTGAATTGAAATTGCTTGGTTTGACTATCATATATATATAATATTTAATGGTCAAAAGATGGCAACTTGGGCATTAATTTAGAAAATCAATTAAATACAATTTCGAATTATTTAATTGATTTTTATTTTTGAATGTTAATAGTTGCAGTTTATTAACATTTTATTCCAACATTGTTTGGTTCTCAAAGGGTGTCTGTTGAACAGATACGACTTATGCAAAAGGTGTCTCAGTATTACACGACATGTCAATTACCAAATGGTGCATTAAAGTGCTATAAATAAATGATTCTCCTTTCAATATCTATTACGTTTTTTATTCCCTGCAATCAAAAATATTCTCAAAAACTGTTCTTTGGAGAATTTACAGATTTTGCTGTCTGTGAATTCTGGTTTATATTTTGAATATCCTGGAGGGAATTGCCATTAATCCGGCAGCAACGTAGTGGGGGCAAATTTCCTTAAGACAAAGTGAAATCTCACGTTCAAAATAATAGCCTTACATTTTATATCCAACAAGTATATTATACAATGAGTATATTATATTAATAACTTGCTCCCATTGTCACTGGTTTAGTGGTTTTTGTCCCAAAATCCTTTCGGCAGGTGGAATTTTGGCTAGAGTTGATAGGATTTAATAATTACTATAGAAAGGAACCAAATGGGTTTATTCAAGACCGGTCATGTACGTCCTGTATAAATTCCTCGCCCACGTAGTATTTGGGAAAGACGAGAATAATAAGGTGACAAGAACATAATTATTTTTCCTATGTTGTGCCTGAACCCGTACGACGATTTGTACAATGATATTTATATTTGACACATTTAATCATATCCAATGAAAGAGCATGTACAAGTTGGGTTTTGGATATTTTATCTCTCTTTTAGTAAACCACTTTGACGTCCTCCGTGACCACAATGATAACTACATGCATGGAGATACATTTGAGGCGTATAAATATGGTTTCATTGACAAACACTGAGTTCTTGACCAAGGTAGGGACTCCCAAGGACCCCGCCACTAGAAAGCTTTTTGTATCCCGGTTTAGAACCCGGTTGTTGCTCCTCAACCACCGATTTTTCAGGCGAGTAGCTGCCATGGATAGGATGATACCGAGCAAGAGGATCCATAGGACGATCTCCAACCGCCATGGGTTTCCCGCCTCAGGCCTTCTTTGGACCCGAGTCCGCCTACCACCGGTTGGGAAGCCATTATGGGATATCCGGGCTCTATGCACGGCCGATTCGTTTATTTCTTGCATCGATGTTGGATATCTAGGAGCAAATGATCGATCTCTGCCCGGCATATGCAATAAATAAATATGAGAGTCGGTCGATTGACACTCACAACCAAAAACATCAAGAAGAATTAGATTGATTTGTCTTTCTCGCCTCTACAACCTCCACCGCCGCAGGACCTCAAAGTGACTTTTTCACCATAGAGTTTGTTTTTTTGTTGTGTGTGTTTGTGTGTTGAGTTTTCTTGCATGTTTGGTATTTTATTTTTATACTAGTCTATTTTTTTGGTATTTTGTTTCTCTCCACTTATGGTTTTTGCAGGATTGACGGCTACCGAGATTGATTTACCCGTTGCCACATTCTAGCCTTTATTAGGGATGTCTCTCTCTTATTCTCTTTTATTTTTACGCATTGAAGTCATTGCGTGATTTAAGTGTGGAGTAGCAATTAGTCATTGTATAGGTATAATGATTGCATGTGGTTATTTCTTTTACTAGTCTTATAATTGTTATTAGCTTAATAGTGGTGTTGTTTAGCCGATTTGAAATAGATATATCAATTTGAGTTTCAATTATGAAATGGCATCGTTAACTTGATATGTTGGATTTGACTAAATTGTGAATTAACCCTCGTGGTAGACGAATTAAGCTATGGTTAAATGATAGCCTAGGTTGTGGGGCTTAAATTACGAGGTTTCGTTGATGTGAATTAAGTTAAGATGTTGTTTTGATTTGTGTGTCATATATATATAATCATATGGTCGAAAAAAAATGAACAATCGAGATTATACTCCTCTAGATGCGCTATTAGTAATTAGGAGCATTGAGGAGCACCAAGTTTGTCTTTTACGTAAAACGGCGGCACAAACATGAGTATAAAACCACCCTAGGGGCCTTTGGAGAAAATCAAGTTTATACCTAATGGAAGATATCTCGAGGTTCGAAAAATTGTTCATGGCTAGTAATTGCGTGGTTTGTTGTGTGTATGACGGGGTTGCAACTTTTGATACAGATTTGAAAGTTATTAAGGAGGGTCCAACAGCGTGACTAACTATTAACCTTAGCCGATTGAATCCGTTGTGAAGGTTGGGGATTGATGGGGATAATTGGAAGTGGATAGAACGCATGGCGTTATGGATAAATTGACCCTCAAATTAAATATAATATTTTTTTTTGTCTGGGTTCATATGCGCTATTATTTGCTTGAGGACAAACAAGATGCTAAGTATTGGGGAGTTATTTTGCATGTTTTATATGTAAATTTTATGTTTTTTCGTGTCCTTGTGTGTGTGGTTGTGCGTTTTTTCATGTCTTTATGCGTCATTTATGGTATCTTGTGTTACGTAGGGCATTTTTTGTCATTTTTGTAAGTTTTGGTGAAAAATAGGTTTGAGAATGGGCAAAATAAGCAAAAGGGCACTCTTGTGGACAAACTATCGAACAACGCTAAGGCACGGCACGAGACTCAGAAAGAGTGCATGACCTCGTACCACAGTGCACGGTCGCGCGCGGAGGACAAACGGATTTTTGGGAGGCCCATGCACAGATGTACGCGGGCGCGCTCATCAAAGAGTGATGATAATGTGTGTGGGCATAGTAGTGGCTCGATAGCATGTGTGGGGGCACGCGGTGGGTGTGTTGTCAAGATTTCTAATTTTTTTAATTTTTGGATTCTCCCACCTTGTATAGGACTCTAGGCGAGAAAAATTCACTTTTGGTCTCATAAGATTGAGCACCTGACGATTTTAGTCCCATTGTTCTCACTTTTAGTCCCAAAATTACGTTTTTAACAAAAATAGTCCCATATGACACGAAAACTTAAATTGTGGCGTGATGTCCGTTTAAAAATTAATGGGAACTGTTATTGATGACAAAAATAGTCACATAGGACACCAAAGTTACATTATTAAAAAAAAAATAGTCCCCTTATTCTTTTATTGGTTAGATTTAATATTATTGATGATAAAATTTATTTTAAATTTTATTTTCTTAGTTATTTATTTAAAATCAATATTGTGAGTGTCTCACTTGAAAACTAAAAAAAATCTCTGTCCTTCAAATATTTTTCTAAAAATATCTTTTTCCAATGCTTTTTATTTAACTAAAACAAATTTTCTTACTTAAAGTATTTAGAAAAAACAAATAATTTCCCTATATTCTTTTTTAATTTAAATTACTTCTTGATTTTTTAAAATACAAATAATTACAAAACTCACATTTACGTATTGGAAAATATATGTGGTTCAACTATCAATAAAATAAAAAAGTTTACAATATTAAATAATTTCATAATTTTTAAATATAGGAATTATTTTTAAAAATTTCAGAAAAATACTATTAAAAATATTTTAGTATAGTTAAATTATAAATAGATAAATATTAGCAAATCCATACTTGACATAAAAAGACAATGCGCACTCAAATTGTTTTATTTTTTAATTTTCAAATATTATATTTTTTTATGTTTTTAAATGAAACTTTACATATGCACTTTGGTTTTATGAGACCAAAGATCTTGGGAAGTAAAACGTAGGGACTCCAAAATTATATATATATATATGCATGTATTTGATTTTTTTTTTTTTTTTTATTCTGATTCCCAAATCCCACACAAAAAAAAAAAAAAATTAACATTTACTTTTAAAAATTATTTCTGAAAAATATTTTTTATAACTTGAATTATAAATTTTATCATTTAGTTTACTTTTTATTTTTTAATTAAAATAACAAGAACATTAGACTTAAATATTTAGTTTTATAACAAGAACAATCTTATGGGACTATTTTCAAGCCATTAGACTAAAATCGCAAGTTTGAATTTAAATTTGACAGGTTTGACGATTAATTTACTAACGGTGTGACCATTTGTGTAACAAGAATAATCTTATGGGACTATTTTCAAGTCATGGACTAAAATCGTCAGTGCTCGATTATATGGGACCAAATGTGAAATTTTCTCGACTCTAGGCTTATGTATAAGACTTCGGATATCCATAATTTCGTACATTGATTATTCTTAACACTTCCAAACTTTGGTTTTCTCTATTTTCTCTTGCTTTCGGATGTTGGGATTGTTTGGTTTCTCATCGAAGATCTTTTGCGGCTTAATCCAAGCGTAAAATTTATTCATCTTTCTTGTCTGATTTCAATTATTTGGTGATTTTTGTTGTTGCATGATGATGTCTATGATTATTTTCTACCTTTCAATTGAGATTATGATTTCATCCCCAAGCATGAACTAATTTCTTTGTTACATGATTAGGATGAATTAAATCAAACGAACAAGCATGAATATTTATTAATGGGTTAAGGACACAATTGTCCAACATTCGGAAAAAAAAAGAAAATTTTACGCTCCCATGATTTTTTTACGCTCCCGCATTTTTTCCGGACAAATTTTAAGCTACCCCAATTTTCCTGGATTTTTTGTCATTGTTGTTTCAAGTTGTTTCAATCATGTTTCAAATATGTTTTAGCTAATAAAATTTTAGTGAAATTAATATAATTTACGCCCCCATTAAATAATCAATTTTATACTCAAAATCTTATAAACGAATCACGAAAATATGCACTAAAACAACACATATAACAAAATACATTGAAAATAATATAGAAACAACACATGAATAGAAAAACATATTTTTGTTTCCATGCATTGAAAAAAATCGACAACAACATGGAAACAACCAAGAAAAAAAAACAGAACAACGACATTATAAATCATATAGAAATAACTCATAAACAATATAAAGAATATATAAAACAACACAAGAACAAAAAAGAACCTTAAAATAGGTACAACTTGAATTGAAACATCGACAACAACTTGGGAACAACCAAAAAATAACATAACAACATTGAAAACTACGTAGAAACAAAACAGAAACGACATAAAAATATAGAAAACAACACATGAACAAAAAAGAGCTTAAAAATATATAAAAATTTCATTGAAACGTTGAAAACTAAATGGAAATAAGAAAGAAACATGAAAACAACATTAAAGCCAGTACAAAAACAACTCATAAACAACAGAAACAATATATAAAATAACACATGAACAAAAAAAAGTAAAAAATAGGTAAAAACTGGATGGAAATATCGAAAAAACGCAGAAACAATATATAAATAACGAAGAAACAATATATACAACATCGAAACAACTACAAAATAACAAAAATAATATATAAAGAAAACAGGAACAAAAAAAATCCAAAAAAAGCAGGGGCATAAAAAAGTTAAAAAATTGACCGAGAGCATAAAAAATCCAAAAAAAGCAGGGGCATAAACATGGTTAATTAATTGGGTAAATTAGATTTATCTATACTTAATCTGTGAATACGAGAGTTATTAGATGTAGGTCTCGTTTATGTCTATTTTCTTAATTGTTTAATCACATGATCAATTGATTAATATTCTACTTGTGAGTGATGCGATGATTCTGAAATCTAGACATTTTATCTTTATGTTTTTCGAAAGTTTATTTGTGTGAAGTTTTAATTGGTCTTTTACTTGGTTTTCTTTATATAATAAAAGTAACAAATTCGATTATTATAGTGTGTTTAGGATTTATTTTCTGTTTATTGTGATACACAATAGTTATTTGTTGGCTAAGTCTTCCGTGAGAGACGACTTTAGTCAACTTGCTACCATACAATCGATCTGGTGCTATTGTTGTTGGAATTTGGTTATGTTAAATTGGGTACGGACCCGATTTTGACCAGATATTTAAGTGGTTTTCATTGGTGAAAAATATAATTAAAATATATATAAAAATTCTACTAAATGAGTAGATAAGATTGGCATTTGGAATTTCTCAAAATCAATTCCGGTGAATGAGAAATTATTGCTAGAAGTTGGCCACTTAAAACTAGAAAATAGTATGGAAAATGGAAAATGTGGGGAAGGATAAAAGCTCCATTCCACATAGAGTAGAAAGCCAAAGTTCACTCAATTTATAAATCCCAAGTTGGACAATTGGGTTTGGGCCCTTGGGGCACCAAAGTTTTTAAAAGGGTGAGGACCTACATGCTTGTGAGTTTGGTTCAAAACACACACGCGTGATCGCTGGCCGCGGCCCTGGCTTGGGCTTGGGCTTGGGCTTCAAGGCCCTTATACTTTTTGGACCAAATTTATTTAAAACACTTTAAAATTAATTAATTATTTTTTAATTAAATAATAATTTTTTCTCCACCTTGAGGTGCGCGGGCGCGCACATGTGCTCGAGCGAACAGATGTGAGCGAGAGCGCACTATACTGCGAGGCCAGCGTATGCGCGCACACACTGCGCGGACAGTGAGCATAATTAGATATGCGCAGTCTCGCATGGACGCCAAGACGTTGACCGATGCACCCGCCGAGCAACCTGGTGCATTTTTTTGGCTGTAGACATGTCTTTTGGTCCAAAAGACATATTATTTCCATCGGGCACCTTGATGCCTATAAATACAAGGCCCCTGCAGATGAAAACGGACACGAAATTATAAGTTTAAAAATCGAGTCATTTGTATCAGCATATTGATATTAATCCCTTCAAAGTTTGAAAGCCTTATACATTTTAGTTCACTGTAGTTTCGTGCAAGTGCAAGTCTTTAAGTCAAAATAGTAAAGTCGTTGTATCTTAGGGACATTCACGGAATCCGTAAACACTTCGTATATGGGGCGATTTTTTCTCTTGCGAGACTCAGATAAATACAAGCCTCTACTTAGCCTATATATCTAGATACTTAGCCATTTCTTGTAAACCGTAAACCACCCAAACAACAATCGCAAGACAAAATCCTTTTCTCATTTTCAAGAAGATGGCATCTATTTCGCTCACTCCAATGGTCACCGATCCTACTCACGGTGAAAAGCCAAAGAAAGTTCTCCGGCATTGACTTGAAACGCTGGAAAAAAAAAAGATGCTTTTTTATCTTACTACGATCGGTTTGCCCTGTTTTATGAAGGAGGATCCCCTACTATTGGCGATGAAGAAACCGACAACCAATGGAGAATTGTTGTGGATGCTTGGCATAACAGTGATTTTCTCTATCGTAATTATATTTTGAATGGGCTAGAGGACACCCTCTATAACGTTTATAGTTCGTTTAAAACGTCCAAAGAGTTGTGGGACTCTTTGGAAGAGAAATACAAAACAGAAAATGTCGGCACAAAGAAATTTGTTGTCGGCAAATATCTGGATTTCAAGATGGTTGACACCAAAATGGTGATCAGCCAAGTTCACAAAATTCCGATCATACTTCATGACTTGGTGTCTGAAGGGATTATTCTGATCAAGTCGTTTCAAGTGGCTGCGATTATCGAGAAATTACCACCATCGTGGAAAGATTTTAAGAACTACCTCAAGCACAAGCGGAAGGAAATGGGGCTTGAAGATTTTATAGTTCGACTTTGGATTGAGGAAGACAACCGTGATTCCGATTGGGAATTGACAATTGTGGGAGTGTGGCCACACTTTATGGAACACCAAAGGGAGCTTCATTTGCATTTTTAAATGTAAGAAGATTTTGCCAAAAGTGTTGTAACACCAAAACCACAGTTTCATGAAGTGTTGCCCAAAGTATTGTAACATTAGAGGTAGACACAGTAACACATTAAATCCGAAGTGTTACTGAAGATGTGATAACACCAAAGGTTACACATCTCGTAGAAGGTGTTAATGGAGTTGTTGGAACTTATGGTCCAAATGCGGAGACGAGGTTTTAAGCGTATTATTGGGACAAGGTTCTAACAAAATAAAACAAAAATGGTCGAGCCATAAAAGTTCGATAATCTTGTGTTAAACAAGGATACCGAAATTAGAAGGAAGCTTTACATTAGCAAACCACATAAAGGATAATACCTCAAAGAGTGGGGGTGTTTGGCTAAAGTCGAAGTACCTATGCCAAACAAGTTAGAATCGATCCGAAGATGATTGATTGCATTTTCATTGGATATGCTAACAATTGTAGTGTATATCACTTTTTAGTGCATAAGTCAGCTATTTCTGATATAATTGAAGGTATGATCATTGAATTAAGGAATGTTGTATTCTTCGAGAATATATTCCGAATAAAGAAAGGAAAGAAGAAAGTTCGAATAAACAAACTTATGAAACTGAAAGGTTACCTCAAAGTTATGATGAAGAGGAACCAAGATGCAAAAAGGACAAAAGTAGCTAAGTCTTTTGGTCCCGATTTTCTAACTTATTGTAGGTCCCAAGGGGTGTAAGTGTAAGGTTTAGAAGGGGGTGGGTTGAATAAACCTTACCAAATTTTCGATTTAGTCCTTTTAAATCTACTGAGTTAATTCTACACAACTTGTGTCCTTGGTGACAATTGAATTAGTCACTCAAGAGAGTTAATCTCTCAACAGAACTGAGTCATTGATGGAGTAACTCATTTGTTGGCTACAATTTAACTCACCAGGGTTTTATTTTCAATGGAAGACTTAACACCCTTAAGTTTGATTAAGCAAGATATTAGAGCTTGATTTAGTACTTGTAAATTATCAAATGGATAGCAAATTTATCGTGAGATATAAGCGATTAAAAAAGTGCGAGAATTTAAATCTTTGAAATGTAAATGACACAAAGAAAGTTTTTATAGAGGTTCGAAGATGGGGTAATTCTTCTACTCCTCTCTTCTCCAACTCCCGGAGGAATCCACTAAGTAATGATCGGTTTACAAAGCGGTAACAGATCCGATACAAGTCTTGATCACAACAAATGACTTGATCCTTAGGGACTCGATCGAGATGCCTTGATCACTTAGTGGCTTCTCGACGACTCGGCTTCTTCACAGGCAGTCACCGCTTTGTTACTACAACTCACTTGCTCAAGCTCTTTGGATTTGATCACGAAGCCCTCTAAAAGCTTAAGACTTGGTTCAACCTTGAACCTTTCTACAATCCTTCCCGGAAAGTAGACCCTTGTTTTCAAAGGTTTCCTCTTCAACTCGGTTGAAGTTCTCTTTCCTTCACGGGTAAGTGTTGGATTGATGTACTTGAAATGTAGGCTTGAGGATTGAGATTGTTTCGCTTTTTCTAATGTGCTTGTCTATCTCACGTATGTGTCATTCATGCATCTCCTTCTCTCAAACAAACTCCTCAGCCTTTTTTATAGTGAACTTTCAAAAATTTGCCCGTTGAAGAGATAGGCTTATTTTTGAAAGTCACTTTGCGATCGTTGGCTTGCGCTTCTTGGAATTGTTTGTTTCCTCGTATGAATTGTTGTTTCACCTTTTCGAGTTCGACACGGTGTAGTGCTTCCCATTGGTTCATTCCTTTTGCACGCTTCCTCGGGGACCGAGCACTCCAAGAAAGGTGGTATGGAGATATTACTTGTTTAAGTAAATCTCTTGATTTACGTGCAACGGTTCTTTTGATTATCTCGACTTGACCGCATTTCCTTGCTTTCCCCAGGTGACTTAGAGTCGCTTCCAATCATTGGATGACTCTTCTCACTTCTTCACCTTGAGACTTGGCTTTTCTTGAGTTGACTTGACCGATGCTCAACTCACCGCTTCTTCATGAGAGTTCCGTCTACTTTTCTTTGCCATACTCAAATTGCCTCACAAGAGTCTTCCTTCCAGATCTTGTTGTCTTCTTGCATGTTAGGCGTAGGGGTCAGTTTCTTGACTCGCTTGGCCACTCTATTCATTACAATGCATTTTACAACAAGAATTGGGGTGCCAACTTTCTATTCTAAGTTTTACATGGCATTCATCAAAATCTAAACAATAAAATTCCTAACAATTTCCCCCTTTTTGATGATGCCAAAACTTAATCCATACAAAGATGTAAATAACAAATATACATACGATAGTGTATTGACATAGAATGTATGCGCAGAATCAATCTTTTTATTGATCATATCATTCTTGTACTTAACACAACTCAAGCTTTACAAGGTGTATCGAGTATATAGTTGTCTTCACAAAAAAAAAAAAGAATTTATAGCTTTATTACGTAAGACTTACATTGTATCAAAAGTTTCCTCTTCAACTGATTGAAGTTCTCTTTCCTTCACGGTGAGTGTTGGATTGATGTACTTCGTAATGTAGGCTTGAGGATTGAGAATGTTTCAGTTTTTCGATGTGCTTGTATATCTCACGTGTCATCTCTTTTTTTATCTCAAACAAACTCCTCAGCCTTTTATAGTGAACTTTCAAAAATTTGCCCGTTGAAGAGATAGGCTTATTTTTGAAAGTCACTTTGCGATCGTTGGCTTGCGCTTCTTGGAATTGCCGTTTCCTCGTATGAATTGTTCTTTCACCTTTTGAGTTCGACACGGTGTAGTGCTTCCCATTGGTTCATTCCTTTTGCACGCTTCCTCGGGATCGAGCACTCCAAGAAAGGTGGTATGGAGATATTACTTGTTTAAGTAAATCTCTTGATTTAAAACGGTTCTTTTTTCTGATTATCTCGACTTGACCGCATTTCCTTGCTTTCCCCAGGTGACTTAGAGTCGCCAATCATTGGATGACTCTTCTCACTTCAACTTGAGACTTGGCTTTTCTTGAGTTGACTTGATCGATGCTCCACTCACCGCATCTCACCGCTTCTTCAAGAGAGTTCCCGTCTACTCTTCTTTGCCATACTCACTTGCCTCGCACAGAGTTTTCTTCCAGATCTTGATTGTCTTCTTGAATGTTAGGGCGTAGCCGACTTAACTCGGCTTGGCCATCTCTATTCATTACAATGCATTTTACAACTAGAATTGGGGTGCCAACTTTCTATTCTAAGTTTTACATGGCATTCATCAAAATCTAAACAATAAAATTCCTAACAATTTCCCCTTTTGATGATGCCAAAACTTAAACCATACAAAGATGCAAATAACAAAGATACATACGATAGTGTATTGACATAGAATGTATGCGCAGAATCAATCTTTTTATTGATCATATCATTCTTGTACTTAACACAATCAAGCACAACGTGTATCGTAGTATATAATTGTCTTCACAAAAAAATTTATAACTTTATTACGAAGACTTACATTGTATGTATTTACATAATAAAATACACGAAGGGTTGGACAAAGAACACTTCATCTCCTTTTGTCTCCTCCTTCTTTCATCTTGTTCAAAGATCTTCTTCTCTTCTTCTCTTCTCTTCTTCTCGTCGTCACCGCTTCTTTTTTCTTCTCATATGCTTTCTGGCGGCTTCATCTTTTCTTAGTCTTTCCTGTCTCTCCCGCCATAGCCGAGTTTGTCTCTTGTTTTCTTCTTCTAATCTCTTTGCATACTCGGCGTTAGATTTAGCCACTTTTAAATTTGCCACCTGGTCAAGCCCCGCCCAAAGAGATCCCTCCTTTCTTTCCCGGATCTACGTATTCAATATTCTTGGGCGAGGCCTAGTCCAAGCTTCTTCCTCCACTTCGCTTCTTCCTCTACCTGGGGCGTATATCTTTGTCTCGGGGCTTCTTCTTTCCAAATTGAGTGACCAGCGGAGTGACCAGAGTGATCGCTTTAAGTCTCATTGCTGTCTGTCGCCTTCTTCACATAAGGCGAGACCCTTTTCCCAAGATAAGTCCCAAGCTTGAGCCATGGACATATTTGCAAAATATCCTTCGATTCGAGCGTTTTGAATTCGTCAACGATCGTGGCTCGTCTCCCGACATCCGAAATGGCATACGTGTCTCTCACTAACCGGAATGCCTCCATGTTCTTTCAAGATGTTCATCACCCTGGCATCCATTCTTCCTTCCACTTCCTTCATCCCCGCTTCAATTGCTTTTCTCTTCTCGGCCATAGATACAAAAAGAGTGTTGGAGTGGCGAGTCACGGGAGTTTGTCGCTTATAATGTCACCGTGACAGACCCCGTTGGGGGTTTGTGCAATCATCAATGTTACATCTGTGATCCTTCCCCTCAACAAGTTTTCCTTTCTTCCTTTCAAGACTTCCTCACCGATTTTCCTTCTCACCGCTTCCTTTCTTTTCGGCTTGATTTTGTTTGCTTTAAGGTATTCCTCTTCCCCCTTTTTGGCATCATCAAAGGATAGAGGAACCCCAGGGAACATGTCTTTGCAAGCATGAAGTCGAGTCTTCGATGGTGGAATTTCGCTTCAAGTCTCATTGCGTTGTATGCGACGGAATTCGTAACGAGTAGCGTTGGATTCTCACAAATCGACTTCATCTCAAATGTGAGAAGGCTGAATTTTCTTGTCATGTGTTCTTCCAAACGCCGTATATCATTTGCATTTCGCTCACGCAGCCGAGCTTGATCTCGGCAAAGTGTGAGCTTCATGCATATGCTCAATGTGTTCCCTCGCCTTCGTTTTCCCATCAACATTTTCGACTCTCCACACCAGCCTTGTTGAACAAGGTTCAAGTATCTCACCTTGTTCCACACGCATTGATTGTTGTTTGTTGCCACCATTCCCTTATCCCGATTGTGATGCCTCTCAAGTCGGTCACCGTAAGGTTGGCATCTCTGTTGTCCAGCGCATGTCCAAAGAGGCCTCGATGCCTCTCCATCCGTTCAACCTCAGCAAAGAGTGCCTTGAACACTTCTCGAACTTCAACTGATTCTTCTCATTGCGGTGATGGCCATACGTCGAATAAATCAAAATCGGCCGAACAATGGTGCCCGAGTGAAAAACAGGAGGTGGTCCGTGATAGCGTGCTTGCTCATTTTCCGACTCTTCGTGGAGTTCGTATCTCCAAAGTGAGAAAGGGAAAGATTCTACAAAAGATTCATCACCGCCGACCGGGATCCGTTCGATGATGAGCGGTGCGCGTGAAGTTCTTTTGGGAATCGATCCACTGTAGCTTGAGGAGCGGAGCGGTGGTTTCGGTTCAAATTGGGTTTGGTTGTGAAATAGACCTTCTTGAGCCTCAACAGTCTTAACAACCGTTGGTCTCACCGATTTTTCCTTTTCAAGACTTGTCCTCGGCCTTGCTCGGCGTCATCGGACGATGATGAGATTTCTAGTGGTGGCTCATCATCAAAGTTAAAAGTTTGACGAGTAGTCTTGGGATCGACTTGCTCGTGCCTGGAACATCCGCAATGAGTCTTTTGGATTTGGCATGGGGGATGACTCGAACTTTTTCTTCGCCTTAATCCCGGAAAAGTGACATCGGGTTGTCCCGGGAATCATGAAGTGCGCTGATCTCCTTCTCGATGGGTCGATGATTGCGGGAGGGATGTTCTCTACTTGACCTCTTTACCCCGGAAGTCTCAACCTCCCGTGGGCCTTCATTTCCTCCAGCCAGTCTCTCACTGCTGCGAGGCCTTGGTCCTCCCTTTCGACAAAGTGTCACTGTCTTAGGGTCTTCTACAAAGGCATCCATTGGAGTCTCAACCCCATGGATTGCACTTTCATCGCCTGCAGTGTTAACTCCTGTACATTCCTTCCTCGTGCCTCGAATGCATCGCAGCGTCATTAGCCTTCAGAGCGTTGGCATCTCACCGAGACAGTCTCAAGCAATGCCTCGAGCTTCGTTGATGGCAACTTGTTGTTCTTCTTGTGATTGTAATTTCTCTTCTTCGCCTCCTTGCTTCTTTGTGAGTCATCTGCAAAGATCCTCCGACCTTGCCGCGGTGGAGGGAGTTTCCCCCTCACCGGGCGCACCACCGAGTGACTTGGAGTGGGGTCACTCGTCTCCAGGACTCCCTACTGCAATTGATGGTTGATGGTTCACCCGGGGGCAGGTGGTGGTAGCACACCTTCAATAGGGGTTGGCTCGACCGGGTCCCCACTAGCCCGCCATCGCCATTTCCCTTATTGCCTTTTTCCGAGTGAGTGGGAAGTGGTAGCAAAGAACATCACAAGGCTATTTGCTGAACCACTCCCATAGGATCGATTTCGGTTGTTTCGAGGAGGACTCTCCTGGTCCCTCCATTAGTCTTTGCTCGTGAAGAATTCTTGATTCGTGCAATGCTTGCTGCATTTGCAACTCTTCATAGGGCGGCATTCTCCTCGTTCCTCGTCACTTTCGGAGAAGACATCAAGGAGAGAGGTGTGTGTGTTCACGGTGCCGAGATAGGACGATGCTTGCCTTCTCACGTGCTTCGGCTTCTTCACTTGCTTTGCTCTCTCCCCGTCCTTGTAGATTTGCAGGATGTCTGGCGCGCTTGTCTTCATCAAGTCTTTGGGAGCACGATAGTTAGTCCAAGGAAATTTAGCGCTTCTTCTTCTTCTATGAACTCGGCCGTTGGAACTGTTCCTTGACTTGCTCAACTTCCATTTTCTCCACTCACGCAGACGATTTTGGATGTCCGGGTAAGGTGGAGATAGGATCATTACATCACTATCCGCTTGGGCTGGTTCTTCTTGTGTTTCACCAATTGTGAGCTACAATCGTGTCTTCGGGTTGCCTCTGGGACGCCTTCAGACTTGGGCTGTTTCATCAACTACATCCGGAGACTCTACTTCTCCAATAGTCTCCTGTATTTGTGCTAGCCGAGTAACCGACTCACCGGTTTCTCCTGTCGGATCGCTGACGAGTCTTCTTCGTCTCCCGGTTTGTACCGGGGGAATTTACAGTTGGCGGTGTCCTCGAGTCTTGGGGCGGCGGGGCCGTGCTTTGGTGTTTGTTTCTCGAGGAGCCGTCTTGGCTTGTCGATTCTCCTCCTTTTGACGATCGGAGAAGGCATTTGTGAGTCCTTCTCGACCGCACGCCGCAGGGGCAGTGACACGGCCGGGGCAGTGACTCTGGCTGCAGGGGCAGGAGCATGTTTGGTTTTCTTTGCATCGCAGGGCAGCATCTTCTTAATCGAGAGGAAGCAACAGATCTTGGTCACCGATTCCCCTCACCGGTGTCGCTCTCTTGGCATAAGCTCGCTTCCGAGCACCGAGAGGTTAGCTCAACATCCTCTTGTTAACATGGAAGGCCTTCCCATGTCTAAGAGGGACTCCTTTCACCTCCAATAGCCGGCCAATCACCAGGCCATATCCCAGGATCCTCCAAATGTGCCATCTTCTTTGAAGGACTTGTTCCCACGTTTTGGCAGAGTCTCTATAGATAAACTCAAATTTATTTTATCTTCTTTTTCTTCGATGATTGCAGCCATCACAACCAGCTTGCCTTTGATAGTTGGTCAAAGTCGCCAAATTTGATGTCGATACATTTGGCAACTATGTCCAACAATTTGTGATAATCCTCCTTCAAATAGCCAGTCTCTTGTTTGTTGTGTATATAATTTTATCGGCAAGGTCGGACTTGGCTATTTCTTTCCATGCATCGACCAAGTTTACATCAGCTTCCTTAATCTCGATTGCTCCTTCCGCAGGTAGTGAGCAATATTCACCAAATCCTTGGCGGTGATAGTCACCGCTTCCCGTGAATGATGACTTGATTCCTTCGTCGTGAATCTCAAAGCATTCACGTAGAATTGTGCGACCTCCTCCACATAGGTCATAGGATATTCCAAATTAGAAACGGTTTTAGTCCTGGGCGTTTCCAACTTTTCAGCGATTTTCTTCACCAGGGTGTCGTCGGACCCCGCTTTCACCATTCCGTCGAAATCCACCGTCGAACCGGTGTGGATTTGCTTTCCTAGCTTGGTAAAGTCATAAGTTGGTGCCATTTCTCGGGATTATATCAAGAAAAATCTCAGAAATTGATTTGAATGTTGATAGGGTTTCGAGAGTAGTTTGCCTTTGCTTTTGAGAGAAAAAGATGAAAGTTTTTAGAAGTGTGAGAGAGAAACTGGACGAAAATGGTTTAAATATGGTTTATGAAAGGACGTGCGACGGTTTTTGAATTGTGATCGAAATCAACGGCTTGGATTTCGCACGCCTATTGAGCATTTCACGCCTCGTATTTAATGCGCAAAGATTTATATCCAATCATAAGCTTAGTGTGCAGCTTTATGTCCGTACACATCATCATTATCTTTGACGTGTTCCTTAAAACATTCCCGCTTAAGTCAAAACGATTGCGTTTTTGTCACTTTGCTCATAAGTTATTCAAATTATTTCTTAGCCGATTTAACTCTACTCCTCGCGGTTCTCTTAGTGACTCACCTATCACCGACTTGGTGTAGTCAGTTTTCCGACATACTGATGATTCTTGAAATGATTTTTTTTTCGACTCTTTTTCACTTCTTTTCTGTTCTAATTCTCTTCTTTGATTAAATCGAGTGTCACCACCAAGATTAACCCCCCCAACTCATGCTTGAGTTCTTCAAAACTTGACTCACATAATGGTTTTGTGAAGATGTCGGCTAGTTGTTTATCGCTTGAGATGTATTCCAAGATAATGTCCTTCTTTTCAACATGATCTCTTATGAAATGATATCAACATCTATATGTTTTGTTCTTGAGTGTAACATAGATTTTGAGTGATTGCAATGGCACTTGTGTTATCACACATGATTGGAATTTCTTTTTCTTCAACTTCATAGTCTCTCACCTTCTTGTCTCATCCATAGGACTTGGGCACAATGCAAATGCCCGCAGCTATGTATTCTCGCCTCCAAATAGGTGGCTATTGAGTTTTGCTTTTGCTAAACCAGAAATTAGTCTGTTTCCTAGTATTTGACATGTGCCTGAAGTGCTCTTCCCTGTCCACTCATCCAAAGATAGTCGAACCAATAGCCAATTAGTCCGAATCCACCTTCCTTTGGATACCATAGGCCTACTTCTTGGCTTCCTTTCAAGTATCGCAAATTTCTTTTAGTCATATATGGCTCTCTTTTGGAGCGATTGAAATCTTGCACATACACCTACAAAGAAAGGTGATGTCCGCCTGCTTGTTTGTGAGATAGAGCAATGATCCAATAAGTGTTATGTATCTTGTTTGATCTACTGAGCTTGCCATCCGCATCCATGTCCATTTTGATGATGTGTTCATTGGTATTTTTACGGAAGACTTCTCTTCCATACCAAACTTCTTCATTAAATCTCTAGTATATTTTGTTTGACTTATGAAGGTTCCATCCTTCACTGTTTTTACTTGGAGTCCAAGGAAGAATGTCGACTCTCCCATCATGCTCATTTCAAATTTACTTTGCATGAGGTTTGAGAATTTTTCACACAGCTCTTTGTTAGTGGATCCAAAAATGATGTCATCCATATATATTTGAACAAGCAAAGATACTCTTTCTTGTCTTGTATTCTCGAAGTGTTTCTATCCACTTTTCCTTTTGTGAATCCATTTTCATCAGGGAATTGTGACAGGTGTCATACCATGCTCGGGTGCCTTTTTCAATCCATACAGGGCTTTCTTGAGTTTGTATACCTTGTCTCCAAGAATCTTCGCTCAAATCCTGGATGTTGTTCAACATATACTTCTTCTTCCAATAAACCATTTAGGAATGCACTTTTTACATCCATCGATATACAATGAAATTCTTGTGAGTCGCATAGGCAAGAAACATCCTTATAGCTTCCAATCTTGCTACGAGGGCAAATGTTTCATCAAAATCTATCCCTTCTTCTTGGCAATATCCTTTGGCTACCAATCTTGCTTTATTTCTTACCACAAATCCTTCCTCGTTCATTTTATTTCTGAATACCCATTTGGTTCCAATAACATTTTGATGTATGGGTCTTTGCACTAATTCACATACTTTATTTCTTTCAAACATCGATTGACTCTTCTTGCATAGCTTGAATCCAATGTGTGTCATCCAATGCTTGTGACACATCTTTTGGCTCTATTTGCGAAATGAAGCATGTGAACATAGCTTCTTGTTGAGTTCTCGATCTTGTTTTGACACCTTCTCTCATATCTCCAATGACAAGTTCTCGTGGATGGTCTCTCACCATCTTACATCGATTGAGTAAGTTAGCCGGATTCATCGACTTGTAGATGTGTTGGTGTGGTCACTCTCTCTTGTTAACACTTAGCTGCAAATTTTCCAACCATTGTTTTTGAGATTCACTATCTCATCTTCTTCTCAATTGATAACTCGGCAAGCCTTCCCAAAGATAGGGACTCTTCGTATGGTTGGATGATTCAAATTTATCACCGACTCTTCAATGTCTTCTCCATTTACATTTGGCTCATCGAATACTACATGAATGGATTCCTCCGTAACCATAGTTCTTTTGTTGAGTATTCTTTGAGGCTTTGCTTTCACCGAGTATCCTAAGAAGATACCTTCATCGCCTTTAGCATCAAAAGCCTTTAGGATGTTTTTGCCATTGTTGTGGATGAAGCATTTACATCCAAATATCCTTTGTGAAATATGCAACATTTGGTTTTCTCCCCCGAGATCATCTTGAAATTTTCAAACTTCTCAGACAACCACCGATAATTTGTTTTCTTTGATTTGCTCCGAGCCTTCACAAATCAATGTCGGCTTGTCCCGCATTTCTTTAGCCGTTTTGCATGATTTGACTTTGTTGAACATGGCTTTGTCCAAGGTTTTGTAGAGGATGTCCTTGGCTACATTATCCAGGTTGTATCTTTTTCTCATCATTTGTCCACTCGGTTCTTGGTTTTTCAACCATGACGGTCTAGAGCAACATCTTCTTCTCCTTCAAATTTAAACTCTTCGCATACGGTTGTGTTCACTTTTAATATTTGTAGAGGCCCATCTTCTATTACTATCCACATCTCATCATGTAATGCCGATAGATGAGCCTCGCATACGAATTTTCCAATCATCAAATTCTTCAATAGTGAACATAGGGATGCGTGTCAAATTTGCTTCCATGATAATGACTTTTAATAAAAAAGTTTTGAAAGTTTAAGTACTAAAGCGGACTTTGAAAAGTTTGAGATCTAGTTCAAGAACCGGTGCGGAGGGTTCAATGAACCAACCGCTCCGATACCACTTGTAGGTCCCAAGGGGTGTAAGTGTAAGGTTTAGAAGGGGGGTTGAATAAATCTTACCAAATTTTCGATTTAGTCCTTTTAAATCTCTGAGAGTTAATTCTACACAAATTGTCCTTGATGGACATTGAATTAGTCACTCAAAGAGAGTTAATCTCTCAACAGACTCAAATTGAGCCGATGGAGTAACTCACCGTTGCTGGCTACAATTTAACTCACCGTGGTTTTATTTTCAAATGGAAGACTTAACACCCTTAAGTTTGATTAAGCAAGATATTAGAGCTTGATTTAGTACTTGTAAATTATCAAATGGATAGCAAATTTATCGTGAGATATAAGCGATTAAAAGTGTAGGAATTTAAATGTTTGAAATGTAAATGACACAAGAAAGTTTTTTATAGAGGTTCAAGATGGGGTAATTCTTCTACTCCTCTCTTCTCCAACTCTTGGAGGAATCCACTAAGTAATGATCAGTTTACAAAGCGATAATAGTCCGGATACAAGTCTTGATCACAACAAATGACTTGATCCTTAGGGACTCGATCCGAGATGCCTTGATCACTCACCAAGGCTTCTCGACGACTCGGCTTCTTCTTCACAGGCAAATTGCGCTTTGTTACTACAACTCACTTGCTCAAGCTCTTTGGATTTGATCACGAAGCCCTCCAAAAGCTTAAGACTTGGTTCAACCTTGAACCTTTCTACAATCCTTCCCGGAAAGTAGACCCCTTGTTTTCAAAGGTTTCCTCTTCAACTCAAGTTGAAGTTCTCTTTCCTTCACGGGTAAGTGTTGGATTGATGTACTTGAAATGTAGGCTTGAGGATTGAGATTGTTTTAGTTTTCTAATGTGCTTGTCTATCTCACGTATGTGTCATTCATGCATCTCCTTCTCTCAAACAAACTCCTCGGCCTTTTATAGTGAACTTTCAAAAATTTGCCCGTTGAAGAGATAGGCTTATTTTTTAAAGTCACTTTGCGTCGTTGGCTTGCGCTTCTTGGAATTGATGTTTTTCCTCGTATGAATTGTTGTTTCACCTTTTCGTAGTTCGACACGGTGTAGTGCTTCCCATTGGTTCATTTCTTTTGCACGCTCGACCGAGCACTCCAAGAAAGGTGGTATGGAGATATTACTTGTTTAAGTAAATCTCTTGATTTCTCAAACGGTTCTTTTACGATTATCTCGACTTGACCGCATTTCCTTGCTTTCCCCAGGTGACTTAGAGTCGACTTCCAATCATTGGATGCCTCTTCTCATCACTTCACCTTGAGACTTGGCTTTTCTTGAGTTGACTTGACCGATGCTCAACTCACCGCATCTCATCCGCTTCTTCAAGAGAGTTCCCGTCTACTCTTCTTTGCCATACTCAAATGTCTCACAAAAGTCTTCCTTCCAATCTTGATTGTCTTCTTGCATGTTAGGGCGTAGTTGTCTTGACTCGGCTTGTCCACTTCTATTCATTACAATGCATTTTACAACAAGAATCGGGGTGCCAACTTTCTATTCTAAGTTTTACATGGCATTCATCAAAATCTAAACAATAAAATTCCTAACACTTATATGTTAGAAAACGAACCTAGAACTATTCAAGAAGCTCTGTCTAGTCCAAAGGCTCCCACCGGGTTGCAAACCTTTGTGATGAAAGTGGATCCTTAAAAGGAAGTATAAAACAGATGAATCTATAGATAAGTACAAAACCCATCTGGTAGCTAAAGGGTTTAAACAAAAGGAGGGATATGGATTTTTCGATACATATTCTCATGTTACAAGGATCACGTCCATTCGTGTTCTCATTGCTATTGCAGCTTTGCATAACCTTGAGATACATCAAATGGACGTGAAGACTGCCTTCTTGAATGGTGAGCTTGAAGAGGAGATTTATATTGAACAACCCGAAGGGTTCGTTGCACCCGGCCAAGAGTGAAAGGAATTGTCTTGTCACAATCCCATTATGTCGAAAGAATACTTAGAAAGTTTAATGCTTTTGATAGTCCTCCGGCTAAGACATCTGTAGATCTAAGTCTACACTTGACCAAGAACAGAGGATAACCAGTTTCTCAGCTAGAATATGCAAGGGTAATTGGCATTCTGATGTACTTAACAAATTGTACATGTCCAGACATTGCACATTCAGTGAGTAAGCTAAGTAGCTAGGTTCACAAGTAACCCGAGTAAGGATTACTGGAAAGCCGTAACAAGGGTAATTAGATACTTAAAGTATACCATGAACTATGGAATACTTTATACGAGATATCCAGCAGTATTAGAAGGATACTATGATGCCAATTAGATATCAGACACAAAAGACTCCAAGTCCACAAGTGGATATGTTTTCACAATAGGTGAAGGAGAGCGGTGTCGTGGAAGTCTTCTAAGCAGACGTGCATAGCCCAATCCACTATGGAATCCGAGTTTATTGATTTGATAAAGCTGGAGAAGAAGCATAATGGTATATAAACTTCTTAGAGGGATATTTCTTGTTGGAATAAGTCGGTGCCTGCTATTCTGATACAATGTGATAGTCAATCAGTAATTAGAAGGGCACAAAATAGTATGTATAATGGTAAGTCTAGACATATTCGTCGAAGACACAATATAATTAGACAATTGATTTCGAATGCGGTTATTCGGTTGACTACGTGAAGTTAAAGGAAAACCTTGCAGATCCGCTTACAAAAGGTATAAATCGAGATCAATTTTATATATTGTTAGAGGGAATGGGTTTAAAATCCACAAAATAAAGAATGTTCATGGCGGTAACCCAACCTTGGGAATTGGAGATCCCAAGACCTTGGTTCAATAGGACAACTAAGTTATGAATGTTCTGCTGAACACTTGAAAAATGTGTTACCTCATTCCCAAAACTTCCAAGTGAAATAGAAACCTGCTTGAATGTGGTGAGGTTAAGTTTAAGACTTTTAATGATTTCTATACTGAAGGTGGAGTATGACAGGATACTCTTCAATAAGAGATCACCTATATAAGTGAGAAGTAATGGCCGCTTCAAAGAAATACTTATGAATCTAAGATATGGTCCAGGGCCAAAATGGACACAACGTGAGAACAACAAGTGTTAGAATTGTTATTGTGTAAGTACTATTGTCTCGGTTTACACAAACAGATTAGTGGTTCAAGACATCGCGTCACTAAGCAGCTAGTAAATCTGATAATATTTTACTAAGAAAGGTTCAAAGCCATAAGCTACCTATCTAGATGCAATAACAGTTCGCCGAGACTTTCAAGTGAATTTGCATACATGCATGCATTTAATTTCATTCATGTGGGGGATTGTTGGAATTTGGTGATGTTAAATTGGGTGTTGACCCAATTTTGACCAAATATTTGAGTGGTTTCCATTAGTGAAAAATAAAATTAAATTATTTGTAAAAATTTTACTAAGTAGATGAGATTAGTATTTGGAATTTCTCAAAACCAATTCCGAGTGAATGAGAAATTAATGCTAGAAGTTAGCCACTTAAAACTAGAAAATAGTATGGAAAATGGAAAATGTGAGGAAGGAGAAAAGTTTCATCCCACATAGAGTAAAAAGCCAAAGTTTGCCCAATATATAAATCCCAAGTTGGACAATTGGGTTTGGGCTCTTGGGGCACCAAAGTTTTTAAAGGGGTGAGGACCTACATGCTTGTGGGTTTGGTCCAAAACACACATGCACGCCCGCCCGCCGCCGCCTGCCTGCCCGCCGGCTCGGCTCGGTCCGGGTCCGGGCCATTGGTTTGGGCTTCAAGGCCGTTAATTAAATAAATAATTTTTCTCCAACCTTGCAACGGCGTGCGCGCGCAGGTGTCCGTGGACGCACACGTTCGAACTGATGCACCTGTTCGAGCAACCATGTGCATTGTTTGGCTGTAGACATGTCTTTTCGGTCCAAAATACATGTCCTTTCCATCGGGCACCTTGATGCCTATAAATACAAGGTCCCTGCAGATGAAAATGGACACGAAAATTACACTACTACAAAAATCCCGATAGACACGGTTTAAAACCTGGTGTCTATTAGTAAAACAACCTAAAGAAAGCTACTTTGGTGTTAAAAGTCTCGAACTTTTTGACACCGGTTTAAAACCGTGTCATTTCCTTGAAAGACACCGGTTTTAAACCGGTGTCTATTAGTAAAATAGCCGTGTTAAAACCACTCGGTGTTAAAAGTCCGAACTTTTTGACACCGGTTTTGAAACCTGTCTCTTTTGATGAATAGACATCGTAAAAATACACGGTTTAAAACCCGTGGTCGTTCATCTAAATACACCGGTCCAAACAATCCATATAAATAAACAAAATTCATTATAAACTCCAATTCTAGCAACCATCATAAGTTCATTACCAATTAAATATTAAATCCATTAATACTAAAGTCACCAATAGCCAAAATCCAACAAAATGTACTAGTAGCGAAGTTTCCTTTCGATAAATTAAAACAACTATAAATTCATAATCCATTTCCATCAACCAACAAAAAGACTATATAATTCAATTAAAGGTAACAAAATCCATATGATCAACAAAGCTCATGTCATTCATGCTTTCAAAAATGCTCAAGCTTCTCATACTCAGCCTTTAACCTTTGTTTCTCGTCACGAAGTTCATTCTTCTCAGCCTACAAACATACAAACAGAATTGAATGATTTAGCCATTAATGAATCAACCCTTCTCAGCAATCAAAGTAAATTATGCACAAAACATACGTACATTTTGTCTAAATTTCTTTATCATATTCAAGATCACTTAAACAGAGCATTAGTGTCTTTCAGAATTTTAATTTTCTTTATCATGGATTGTTTTTTATTGTTAGAGCACAATATGCTAGCCTTATTTAATACCGCATACCAAATCAATTAGAGACATCACTAAGGATTTATCATATATATAGTTCAACGCTTCATATGGAGAAAATAAATAACATACTCAATGATCTAAAACATGCATCAACAGACCATGATATCTTTTATTAGCCAAAATTGGGGAAGGGGAAGGGGGATCGACAAACACCCCCCCATAGAGGATCGCAAGCTTCTGTAACCAATAATGTTGTCTGTCATGTGCAAAACAATGTCTTATCTAATTGAAATAAGAACATCTAATCTAGTAACACTTAGAATACTACTAAAAGGTGAAAATAATTTGGAAAAGCACTCAATTATTATCCTAATAGTGCAGTGAGAATAGCCTTAGTCATATTTCAGTATACCACGTGTTGTGATGGGCTGCTATTTTCAATGTAAATCTACAGCTTAGTCATGTTTCAGTACACACAGGTTGTGAAGGGCTGCTATTTTCAATGTAAATGTACAGTGAGAAGTTAGGAGTTTCATATATTGGAATGGGTTAGATCAAACATAAGCCATTCTTTTTAAGCCAATCTCGAGCCCATATTAATACATAAAAAGACAACTAGATAGCCCAATAGATTTTATTCAACTAAAGCAGGGGTAGGAAAGCCAGTTGCCACCTTCCATTACATTTTCTCACATTCAATAACCAGTTAGCCAACCCGGGCTGTTTAATTGTAATTCTGAAACTTCAAGTGGTAAATTTAAGAATTAAGAATTTAGGCATACCTTAGGGAGTTGTACGTAATTGACACCTGAATAAATATAAAGAAGCACAAAAGAAGCTAAATTGCCTGGCTCTCAATTTCATACTCAAATGAGCAATTATATTACATGAGAGTACCCAGGATAATTCATTAAATCACATATTGAGCAAGAAAAAAATACATCAGTATATAGTAAAAAAGACAGCACATATAGCAGTTTCTTGAGTATACCTGCTCAGCACTATGAATAAGAACAGTTCCTTTTTTTCTGTAGCAGTTGTATCAACACCCCCAACAAAAAAAACAACCTAACACAAAGGATGAAAATGCGTCATTTGTGATGCTTGTATGTCATGCAATGCAATCCGGAAACTTGGTAAAGATCAATTTTGTCCATGAGTCATGAATGTAAACACAAAATGGAGCAATTAAGTGACAGGCTAATTAAAAATACATTTCTTCAGATAAAGTAGGGCTCCACTGTCATGATTTATTAGTGCTCTCTTACATTCACCTACCCCGCCACCACTTCCCAAATTGCTGACTTCTTAATGTTGTTTTGTCTCATGATTTACGCATGAATAAGATGAACTTTATATATTCTACAATCAAGCACCATAGTTTACCATTCTGGTAACTTGATATTTTAAATATTGAGATGTTTACATGTTTAAGAGCAATACCATATTTAGGGATAATTACAAAAAACTCCCAGAGGTTCGGGCTAATTATAAAAAAAGATGTTTCAAAATTACAAAAAACCCCTTCAGGTTTCATTTTGTCTTAAATATAAGGGGGTAATTGTAATACTTTCGTAAATGTTTTGAAATATTTTTCGAATATCACCGGGAAAAATATAAGACGGAATCAAACCTGAAGGAGGTTTTTGTACTTTTTAAAGAACTCTGAGTTTTTTGGTAATTAGCCCAAACTTTAGGGGTGTTTTTGAAATTATCCCAAAGATTTATAATAGTGACACTAACACAACATTTGACCAATTGCATAAACCCATGGCTTTCCAAAATGTATCACGATAAATTTTGAAACTAGTATTTCAAACAAAGCAAACCTTAAGCTTTGTTGGATGCAAAGAGGAAAATAAAACAAAAATAGCTAAGCAGCAACCAGTATAGTGACTTTAATAAAAATTGCCCATCAAACAAAAATTGCTGCAAGGAACATCAACCTCATGGTATACAACCATGCAAAAGATAACAGAACTATGCAAAAACCATATATGTACAAAACTGTAAACTCTGGAAACACTTATATGTTCTCCAGTCTTCATTTACTACACAGTTGCAACATCTTCAAGCAGACAACATAGCAAAATAACAAAACTTATCTACATTTTGCAAAGGCAAACCCTTGTAAAAATGCTTTCTAGTGAAAAGGAGAATATCCAAATTGGCAAAAATTGTCACATTCAAAATTAATTTGAGCTGATACTTACACAGTCAAAGAACATTAGAATCACTATCACTCAAGAAAACTCGGCTTGAATTATTTCAAAAGACATCTAAATGAGTAGGTAATTGTTAAGAAGCAAAATGCATAAAGTATAATGTCATCCAAAAAGGGAAAAAAGGTATTTAGTTGTCTTCCTCAGCCAGGATCATGGTTTTATTTTTTGTTTCTTTAGGGGTGGGGGTGGGATACAATAGCAACTTGGACTTAAATAGGAAGGCAACTGGAACCTTGGCCTTTGCCACAAGTCAGAGATCATATTAAAATTTATCAAACATATATCAAATAGACACTTGTATCAACCAAGACGTGGCAACAAGAAGTATACGACATAAGTCACATAACATACCTTTTTGGCTTTCTCAGCTGCCTCCCTTGCGTTTATCATACAGATACAAGATTAATTAATGTTTGAAATACAATGAAGCAGCATATCAGACTTGTGAAGATAGACAACTAGAAAAGTTCTAGTTCGAGAGAGACAACAATGTGGTTAAAAGAATCAAGAGTACCTTTTCCTCTGGCTCAGTTTCTTCCTTTTCATTTGCATGAGAGTCCTTGTTGGCATCACCAACATCATCTTGTCCTGATTCCTTTTCAGAATTGACATTCTTAACTTCATTAGTGGGTTCCTCAGTTTCTCTATATTTGGTACAAGAACATGCACTCAGAGAATGTATATATTAACAACAAATCTGGATAACCAAATTGACAAATCATCTCAAAATCCTCCACTAGATAACCATTAACTCATCAAATAAAAAACACACACAAAGATTTCAAAAACCACACAAGCTAACTATCCTTCTCAAAGACACAAACTTAGTAGCTTACCTGGGAGAGCCGGCATTGCGCAGGAGGCGACCGGCTTGGGTGATTTCTCGACCTCGACAAGGCACATGCGGCAGTTTTCGGTGATGGAGAGGCGGCTGTGATAGCAAAACCTCGGGATATCAACGCCGGCGATCTTGCAGGATTGAAGCACCATCATCCCCTTGGGGATTTTGACCGGTACCCATCAACGAACACCTCAATAACATATCAGGGCTGACCTGAAACCATAATGTAACAAATTAAGCTTCTAGTCTATTTTTGCCAATTTCTTTTACTGTAAATTCACAAGTATCAATAGTATACCTGCCAACCAGCTTCAATGCTGTTAAGATCTTCACCAAAAGAACCACCTAAAACCCAAATCTGAGACAAGTTGAACTCATTAGGCTGTTGTATTTTAGGTTCCCAAACATGAATGGTTGCTTTTGCTCCATAATACTTGTCCCCTTCAACATATGCTATTGCATGCTGGATATATAACATAGTGGACCAAAAAGAGAAGAACACTTTAGAGAATGAGAATCAATCCATGGAAAAAGGATAAAGAAAACAGAAGAGATTTACTTTTGTTTTTCTTGGTGATGGTATTCCCTACATGTTTGCTCTTCATCTTCAGCATCACCTGCAGAAAATCAACAATACTCTTGAGACCCGAAAAACATATCTAAATTTTTGTGTCAATAAAACTTGACAGAACTTACGTTCCACTCCGGTGAATATAAACAGAGACTATCTTCCAGTGTTGATCACCTGCATCGTTTAAGTTATGCATCAAAACATATATATTTCCGCGTTAATTGCAAAAGGTACCCCTAAAATTTAGCCTAATTATAAAATATCCAGTTATCTTTCAAAATTTAGCCTAACGTAAGGAAATATTTGAAATTGTGAAAGACAACTGAAGGTTTTGGTAATCGAATTACTGAGAAATGGGGAATACCTGTACGAGTTCTTTTGAGAAGTTCACTACCTCGAGCAAGCATTTCTTGATTACAAGCAGCCAAAAAATTTTCCTCAGGAACTAATTCTTCGACATAGCTGCCAGAACTATTGTTGCTGCTGTTATTTCCAGTCCCTAAACTTAGCCCTTTCTCGATCCGAATCGCCACTGCAACATTCCACACTTCTTAGCGCTCTCGCTTTCAACGTCGCCACGCCTCGCAAAGCTTAATTATAAAAAAACACGAAACGAAATTTTTAAATTTCAGTTTCTATAATCGGATCGATCGACTTCATTTTATTTTTTTGCTAGATCTGAGATCTATTTCTCCTGCGGCGGCCGCAGCGGTGAGAGTCGATATATCACCATGAGATTTGACGCTGAGAAATAGACACGGGCGGAAGGGAGCAACGTTTTGGTGGACAACGCGCGGTTGGCGACCGACGGGAGGGGAGAGAAGTGACGGGCGGAGGCGACGGGTGCGGCACAGAGGCCAGGTGAGAGAGGCGGATGGGAGAGAGGCGCAGACAAACTTGTTTTTCTTTTCTGTAATGATAATTAACCTAATTACTTAGGGCCCTAACGACACCGGTCGTAGAACCGGTGTCCATAAATCTAGTATTAAAAAATAAAGACACCGGTTTTGTAACTGGTGTCGAAAGATCTGGTGTCTAATCTAAAATAATTTATATAATAGACACCTGTTTCGAAATCCGCTGCCAAAACCGTTGTCTATTTGGGATGTATTTTAACAATAGACACCGGTTCTATAAAACCGGTGTTTTTTATCAAACGACAGCACTAATAAGACACCGGTTTCTGACAAAACCGGTGTTAAAAAGGAAACGACACCAGTAAAGTCATAAAACCGGTGTCCTTTTGGTGGTGTCTATCAGCAGTTTTCTTGTAGTGTTATAAGCCTAAAAATCGAGTCATTTGCATCAGCATATTGATATAAATCCCTTCAAAGTTTGAAAGCCTACTTATACACTTTAGTTCGCTGTAGTTTCGACTTTTGCAAGTGTTGCTAAGTCAAAATAGTAAAGTCATTGTCTCTTAGGGACGATCGCGGGAACTGTAAGCACTTCGTATATGGGGTGATTTCGACTTGCAGAGACTGTATTAAATACAGGTCTCGGCTTAGCCTATATATCCAAACACTTAGCCATTTCTTGTAAATACTAAGCCACCCAAACAACAATTGCGATGGTCACTAGATTTATTTAAATGTGGGCGAATAGTTGCTACTTCTACTCATCGTGCGGCACCATCTCAACTAGCTAGTTGTAGGTCAAGACCTGACCTATTCTCAAATCGGATTGTTGACTTACTTGGGCACCTCTAAATACCTTTCCTCATGGATTGGAGGGTGTCGTGACTTGTGAATGCCAAGCTCTAGACTTTGTCGGTCACCTTAGAGTCGCAGACCAGTATTTCCAAAGACAAAGCCAAAATGACTTGTGCTACTCATTCCAGAAAACATTGTTAGAGATGCAGGGGTTGACCCAACAAAAAACTGGTCGACGTTCAAGTTAAAGCGTTATGAGATAATGTGTTGTTCTGTGGGGATTCAGATTTCTGTTCCAAATTGGTGTTTCACTTTCTGTTTCATTCATCCGGAAGAACGACAAGTGTTAATAATTTAAACAATCAACAACTCATCTTTATCTCATTAACATGTATCATTCATCCAGATGAATGGAACATAGAGTGGAACACCAATTTGGAACAGGAAATATGTTCCATGTTTGTGCACCCCATAAACTTTATCTATCGAATTTTGTTTTTGTTCCCATCCGAAATTAAATAAATCTTTTAATCTTAGGCCATGTTTGAGATCCATGAACACATGGAAAAAGTTTTTCTTATTTTTTTTTTTTTCAAGGTCATGCAAAAATTATTTAGGGAAATATACACAATTGCCCCACTTTTCAAAGATAATGACAACTTTTTACGCTTTCCGATATTTTTTTGGACAAATTTACGCTCCCGTCCCTTTTTTGGACAAATTTACGCTCTCGCCCAATTTTTCGTACTTTTTTACATTATTGTTTTAAGATTGTTTTGAACATGTTTCAGACATGTTTATTGTAATAAAATTTTAGTGAAAAAATAAATTTTGTCCCGATTAAATAATCCATTTTATATTCCAAATCTTATAAAAAATCAAGAATATGCACATAAAACAACACATATTAAAACCAATCAAATTAAAAATATTATAATCAACATGAATAAAAAAAAATACAATTCAATTTTTGATCAAATGTATGAAAATATAAAATATGGAAACAACCAAGAAAAAATATTGAAACAAACCTGAAACAATATGAAAACACCATATGAGCAAAAAGAGCTTAAAATAGGTAAATATTGTATTTAAACATCGAAAATTACGTGGAAACAAAAAGAACATCAGAACAACATTAAAAATGGTATGAAAACAACACAGAAACAATGTAAAAAATATTTAAAACACCACATGAATAAAAAAGGTTAAAAAATAGGTAAAAATTGTATTTACACAGTGGAAACTACATGAAACAACAAAAAAGATTATTAGAACATTAAAAATATTATAGAACAACACAGAAATAATAGAAACAATGTAAAATATAATACATGAACAAAAAAATAACATATAAAATAGGTAAAAGTTGTTTTAAAACATCGAAACAACAATGAAATAAATTTAAACAACGTCAAAATAACATATATAACATATAAAGCAATACATGAACAAAAAACAAAAAAAATGTAAAAATAATCAAAAAATATGCAGGACCGTAAAAAAGGAAGAACTGGGTACAAAAGTGATAGAAGCGTATTTTATGGTATGTTTACTAGAAAGAGGGTATTTTATGTAATTTCCCCAATTATTTAATCAGATTAGGTCCATTGTTTGGCAGAATCAAAATGAGGTCATGATTATAAAGTTGGCCCGTAAAGTTTTTAGAAAGCATTGGATTTTGTTTCTAGTCCCAACTCCCATTACAGTACCACAAAAACTCCTGTCAGACCGTCTAAAGGGTCTGAACCGTTAGACGGATCCGACCCGCGACCGGATCCACGACCCGGATCCGCGACCCAGTAGTGGTATTTTTGTGATTTTGCCTGGTAGTGGCATTTTTGTAATTTTCGATTGCGTAGTGGCATTTTTGTGATTTGAACGTGGCTTTTCAATTTCAGCGGGCCAATCATTGAACTGTCATTTACTTGGATAGGTGAACATGACTTCTCATTTCTCAACTTCTCAATTCTCAAAAAAACTCTTAGACAGAGTTCGTTCGTTCGAATCGGAAAGAGTGCATTCGTCGGTGGCGTTGGTCGTGAAGTTTTCGAAATCTTGTAGCATTTTCGTTCGAGTTTGATAGAAGACCACATTTCCTTCACGGTTTTCGAAGTTCGAGTTTGTTTGAAAACAACAGATATCATTCGTGTTCGTCAAATAAGGTAATATTTGACTCATGCTAGGGTTTAAAGTTTTGTGGTGATTTGTTTGATATTTTCGAATTCCAAACCCTATTTTCTGGTTTTGTAGATTTTTTGTTATTTTCTGTTTGTTTATGTATTTTTGTTACTGAACATTTAGGTTATACAAACATTTTCTTAAATGTATTAGTAGTTAGTTCATATTGTATTAGTTTTATCATGTAAAGTATTAGCAATCTTTGTATATGTTTTCTTCTGTTGTCAAGGTTTTGCCCTATTTTTTTAATTGGAGGTTTTTTTATTTTGTATTAGTTGTTACACTGAAAAGTATTAGTGCATAACCACAGTCCCCTGTTTTTTTGCTGTTGTTCTGTTTTTCTTTTAAAAATATTAGTAGTTTGTTTGAATAGTAATATTGTTTATGTAAAGTGTTAGTAATGATTTCTCTCTTTTTTATGGCATGTAGTAAAGTGTATATTATTGGTGGTTTTTTGTATTTTGTATTACTTGTTACTCTCAATTGTATTAGTTGTTACACTGAAAAGTATTAGTCCAAAACCATAGTGTCCTGCTTTTGTCTTTGTTCTGTTTTTTTTCTTTTATATGTATTAGTAGTTAGTTTGAATAGTATTTGTGTTTATTATGTAAAGTGTTAGTAATGATTTCTCTCTTTTTATGGCATGTACTAAAGTGTATATTATTGGTGGTTTTTTGTATTAGTTGTTACTCTCAATTGTATTAGTTGTTACACTGAAATGTATTAGTCCAAAACCATAATGTCCTGCTTATGTGCTCTTTGTTCTAGTTTTCTTTTAAATGTATTAGTAGTTAGTTTGAATAGTATTTGTGTTTATTATGTAAAATGTTAGTAATGATTTCTCTCTTTTTTATGGCATGTACTAAAGTGTATATTATTGGTGGTTTTTTGTATTAGTTATTACTCTCAATTGTATTAGTTGTTACACTGAAATGTATTAGTCCAAAACCATAGTGTCCTGCTTATGTGCTGCTGTTCTGGTTTCTTTTAAATATATTACTTACTCTTAATAGTATTAGGCATTACACTGAAACGTATTGATTACTCTGAATAGTCTGAATAGTGCTAGTTTTTGATTTCTGTGGTGTTTGATATTGTTGGTGTTTGCAGTAACAAAATGGTACGTATGAAGAGACCGGCGAAGAGGTCAAAAAGGATGATATCCCTCCATTAGCTCTTGTTCCATACGAGGACCCATCCTCCTCAAGTGAGGAATATATTACACCCAAGAAGCAGCTGCAAGAGAAAAATGTTGCTTGAAAAGAAAAAGAGCTAATATGTACTATACTCTTTTAACAGTTTTTAGTGTCTGCAATTTAAAGTATAAGCACTAACTTTTTTTTTACACATTTTTTGCAGTGATTTGGTCACACAATGTAGACCACGAGGTCTGTGTGAAGTCGTATCCAAGCTTACTGATGCTCAAAAGAGAGACGTTGAAGCCATTGGTTTTGGAGGTCTGCTGAAGATGTCTGGGGTGAATGCAATCCCAACAAAAATTTTGAGGTGGTTAATTAGCAGTTTCAATGGTACAAGCCAGCTTCTTAGGATTGATCAAAATAGGAGTTTTGTTGTGACGGTGGAGGATATTTGTGATTGTTTCCTTCTTCCAAGGAACGAAGGGTGTGACGTTTTAAGATATAATGAAAGTTTAGCTCTAATGATTGATTGGAACGCTAGGTATAAGTTTAAAGTAGAAGTTAGTTTGAAGTCTTTTAGGTCTATTATGGAGAGTATGGTGGACGGTGGTGATGACTTTAAGCGTTTTTTTGTTTTATTTTCATTGTCTTCATTCTTAATGCCAAGTGCCAACAGGAATGTGGACTTTGGTGTTTTACGTTCAGTTGTTGAGGTGGAAAAAATAAAACAGTTGGATTGGTGCACACATGTGCTTAATAGGCTGTGTGTTGCTGTTAATAAGTATAAATCAGGGAGTGTTAAGAATGTGAGCGGCTACATTTTGGTTCTGCAGATCTTGATTTTCATCGGTTGAATTGGCAAGGTCGTGCGGAACCCACAACCCTACCATTGATACACCATTGGAACACAGGCAGAATCAAGAAAAGGGTTGCGGAAGAAGTTGCAGCCGGTGAATTCGGACAGGGAGAGTTCCTGACAGACACATATCCCGTGTCTCGCAGGAAAGGGCAAAGTGGGAAGAAGCCTCTTGGCGAGGGAATTTTGTGAGGAAGAAGAGCGAGTAAAAGATGGGCAGGACGGGAAGAAAGGGCAGACAGAGGAGAGAAAGAAACATGAGAATGATGATAGCGAGGACTGTGAGTTGATTGAATTGATCAAGTACAAGTTGCCCAAGGGTGATGAGGAGATCCACAAATTGGCGAAGGATGTAAGATAAATGTTGTTATATATATTATTATTATTTACTTTAAAAGTATTAGTAGTTTTCTAATAATTTTTGTTGTTTTGTTTTTCAGGAAATGAGCGAGTTATCATGTTGCTTAGGAGGGACATGAATGTCATATTTCACGCGCACATGGAAAGGGTTAGGAAGTTGTAGGAAAAATTCGCTGAAAAAGAGACTCCATTGTCTCCAACTGTTGAGTTGTCTGAGACTCAACAGTTTTTTTCAAGTGCAAAGCTGCATGATTACCGTGACGAGGTTGTCAGCAAATTTGAAAAAATGAAGAGATTCATTGACCCTTCCATGCCGCACTTTGAGATTCTGACCCCGGAAGAGGGTGTTATACCTGGGGTGAATAAAGATGTCCCTGTTGCTGCGCATGACGATGTAATACATGAGGAGAAGAAAGAGGTAGATGATGAGAAGGAACATGATAAGGAAGAGGCTGAGGATGTGAATGAACAGGGGGAGGATGATGAGGATGACAAGGAAGATTTGGAGGATACAAAGGAAGAAATTCATGTGAATTAAGATGCCATTGATGATTGTGTTGCATATCTTGAGAAGGATGATCAGGAGGAGAATAATGAGAAGGATTTAGTTGTTGCTGAATCAGGTATTAGTACTTGTACTGTAATGTATTATAGTTTACACTATAATGTATTAGTTGTAATTCTATTAGGTATTAGTTGTTGCATTGTATTGTATTAATTTTTACTCTGTTAGGTATCAGTTGTTATTCTATTAATTATTAGTTATTTGCATTGAACTGTATTATTTTTTACTCTGTTAGGTATTAGTTGGTGCACTGTAATGTATTAGTTGTTACACTATAATGTATTAGTCGTGATACTAATACTTTACACTATAATGTATTAGTTGTTATTATATTAGGTATTAGTTGGTTGTTGCATTGAACTGTATTTAGTTTTTACTCTGTTAGGTATTAGTTGGTGCACTGTAATGTATTAGCTGTTACACTATAATGTATTAGTTGTTGCATTGAAATCAGATCGAGTTTTTACTCTAGGTATTAGTTGGTGCAATCGTAATGTATTAGTTGTTACACTATAATGTATTAGTTGTGATACTAATACTTTACCATTTGTTTTGTGGAAACAGCTGAACGGTGGCCCATCCGTGAGAAGAAAGCTTTCAGGTGTTCATTTATGAAAAATCACAGCAAGAATTTTACTGGTGTTATGTTGTCAAGAAAGCAAAAGGATGTGGCTGATTATTGTTTCTTCAATCATAAAGGAAAGAAAGAGTAAGTAATGTTTTCAACTACCAGTTCGATTATGTTATTTGAATAATATTGTTTTTTCCATTATTAACGATATAAGTTATTTTTTTCAGTCGAGATGAACCAATTTTTGCACATGGTGGGTTTTCTTACGTGTCGCCGGGTGATATGCGCCGCGAACGATGAAAGTCTCATCCACATCAAAGATAATTGATGCATGGGCATTGCTCCTCAATAGAAGAACTGTGGATGCAAAGAGGAAGAAATGCTTTTATTTCTATGCTCAACATTCTGTAAGCAAACAATGTTGTTTTATTTGATGTATTGTCATGCTCTACATTAAGTAATGACATGTTTAACATTGTGTTTTATTTTCAACAGTTATACATAGGAAACATGGTCAAGAAATCCCCGCGCGAGATTGGGGAGAAAGTTTGAGAGATTGTTGGATGCACTGGATGAGAGCAGTAAGTGTGATGGATTTGAGCGAGTTTGACTTGGTAAGATATCATTTTTATTTCTAATGTATTAGCATCTATATTGTACAGTATTAGTTGTTATACTATAAGGTATTAGTTGTTAAACTTAAATGTATTATCTAAATATTATTATTTTTGTTGAAAATGTAGATTTTCTTCTCAATTTGCTTCAAAGCCCATTTTATGGCTGTTGTCATTAATTTTGTTGATGGGAATGTCCAATATCTGGACAATTTGGTCCACCACGAGGCTGCTGTCGATAAAGTACAAGAAACTTGGGACTGTTGTGGTAAGTATTAGTTGTTATACTAAAATATATTAGTGTTTACACTGCAATGTATTAGCTAGTATATTTTAAAGTATTAGTTGTTACACAATTAGTTAATGTTATTATGGTTTTTTTTCACTTGATCCAGTAAAATAATTTTTCTGAACTGGCTAAAGAACTAAGACATCCACAAGCCCAGGAGGTTGAGCGTTTCCCCTGGGAAAATGTTCCCTTCAGCTGGCAAACCCTCGCGAACAATGTGGACTGTGGTGTATTTTTAATGCACCACATGGAAAATTTTATTGGCCAAGTCTACTCAAAGCCAGATTTGAAACTTGTATGATTCTTGTTGAAACAAATATTGCTTATATTCATCCCTTCCTGTATGAATGTTTTTTTCATGTCTTTCTTTTTTGTGTTTGTTTTGTAGCGCAATGTACGGCGTGCTTTAAGGGCATCTTTCTGTTCTAGAATTCTATTGAACCCGTTGAATGAGAAACGAGTTCAACTTGAGAAAGATGTTCTTGATTTTGTGAGAGAGATGAAGTAAACATGTAAGATTTTATTGAACCTAGAATCAATTTTATTAGTTTAACAGTGATATTTTTTGTTAACATAATGTTTTTATGATGTACAGGTTCTGAAGAATGTTTGGGTGTTTGTGATGTAGAGAATGGTTGGTACAGGGGATTGTGTTCTGGCTGGAATTTTTGAATATTACAAAAAACAATTTGAATATTTTAGGCAAGTATTAGTAGTTATGTGTAAATGTATTATCATATAATGTAAAAAGTATTAGTACTGTTTTTAGTAGTTTCATGTAAATGTATGAAAAGATGGTTGGTACAAGGGATTATTAGAAGTACAACTAAGGAATTAGTATTGAAACTTGAAAATATATGTATGTTTTTTCATGTGTTTGTCTTAAAAAAAATATTTTTCGTATAAATGTATTAGTTGTTGAAAAGAAAAGTATTAGATGTGAAACATAAAAGTATTAACATAAACGAGTAATGTTTTTATGCGGACTTCTTGTTGAGGACTGTTTTACAAGCAGTTGCAAGTATTATAGGTTCAGGTATGTGTTTTACGATGCATTAAGCAAATGAATAAACAATCCCAGTACAATAAACATGAGATATGTTAAAAAGTATCACACACAAATAAGAAATGTATCAGCAGATACGTTACAATGTATTAGTCCCCTGATCAAAGTATTACAGTGTTCAATAACAAATAATTCCTGAACAATAAACAAGAGATAAGTTAAAAAGTATCACACACAAATAAGAAATGTATCAGCAGATACGTTACAATGTATTAGTCCCCTAATCAAGTATTACAATGTTCAATAACAAATAATCCCTGAACAATAAAAATGAGATATGTTAAAAAGTATCACACACAAATAACAAATGTATCTGCAGATACATTGAAAAGTATTTTTCCCCTGATCAAGTATTACAGTGTTCAATAACAAATAATCCCTGAACAATAAAACTGAGATATGTTAAAAAGTATCACACACAAATAACAAATGTATCAGCAGATACATTGAAAAGTATTAGTCCCCTGATCAAGTATTACAATGTTCAATAACAAATAATCCCTAAACAATAAAACTGAGATATGTTAAAAAGTATCACACACAAACAACAAAAGTATCAGCAGATAAGTTACAATGTATTACAAGAGATTTGAGTACAAATAATCAAACATTCTAAAACACTCTCTACTGATATATTCTAAAACAGTCTAGGATTAGGAGTTTTGGACCCGAACTCCCTTGATGTGTTTGTGTTTGATGTGTCAGCACTCTTCTTTTTCTTGTTTTTTTCAAAATGCCCTTTCGCTCTTTGTTTTCTGCCCTTTGTAACTGAACGAGTAGGATCTTGGATACTAGTAGAAGAACTAGAAATCTCAGTTTCAGCTGTAGAATTCATTGTAGCAGCCATCAATTCATCAATTGCCATAGAATCCCGGTTATAACCATCTTCAAAGATTCTTCTTGCTTCCTCATTTTCTTGGCATTTCAATACCATATTATAATACTTGCGCGCCATTTCATGACGCCAAGGGATGCAATCCTTAGGCCTGTTACTCAGTCCAATTCCTCTATCTAATCTATCCCATAAGTCCTTTTTTGCAAACTTTGTCCACCTTCTTTTGATATAACAATTTTGTATTTCAGTCACCGAATTCACATGAAGGACCCGTAACGAATGACAACACAGTAAACCACATTCCTCAAATCTCTTGCAAGAGCAACTTATCAATTTAGTTGCAGTACAAAATGTCAATGTATGTGAACCAACTCCATCATCATTCGATACATTATAAAACATAATGTCGCTCTCAAAATGTAACATTGTATAAGAAGTGGAAATTGACTTTAAAAATTCATCTTCAAAATCTTTAAAAAGTGTCAATGTGTATACCTCAGAAGCATGCTTCATTAGTCCAGTCAATGGCAATACAGATGTAGGAGCCGCCCTTGAACACTGAAATTCATCCTTTGCTTCATTGCTCCTCCAACGTTTAATTGTTTCCTTGAAAATCCCATAAAAGTCAGTCAAACTGGTTGTTTTCTTCACATTAAATCCAATGGCATAGTTTGTACTTTCACTTCGCTGTGACGACAATATTCCAGCCGAGAAAAAGTCTTTGTTAAATGCTATACACCACTTCTCTCTTAAATCGAATAACCTCTTAAACCATGGATGGCTTTCTAACCCATTTCTTGTAATCATTTTATCCCAACAGTCCTGGAATTCTGCTTCAGTTGTGCACCCCGATAAACACTTGGTAAATGCATCATTGAAGCATTTGTCACCTTTCAACCTCCCGAACCGGCTTACAACATTTTGGTAGAGGTGCCATAAGCATAACCTATGCCGCGTTCCTGGGAAAACCTACACCAAAAAAAATAAAACAGATTAAAAGTATTATATATAACAAATGAATGTATTAGTATTAAGAAAGAAAAGTATTACATATAAACAGAAAAGTGTATTTTTTGAATATAAACTGAAGTCCAGTGCAGTTTTTAAGACAGAGCACAGTTTAGTATTACACATGACATTGAAAAGTATTACACACGACATTAGAATGTATTACCATTAATAAAGAAAAGTATTACACATTAACTGAAGTGCAAATTGCACTGTATTTTTTTACCTTTTCAATTGATTTTCCAATTGCTAGATCCTGATCTGTGAAGATTGATATAGGGTGACCTTCCATTGATTTTTTAAAAACTTCAAAAAGCCAATCGAATGATTTAGTTTTTTCATCCGCTATGAAGGCACAACCAAACATCACGTTCTTCCAATGATTATTAATCCCAACAAAAGGGGCACAAATCAAATTATACCGATTTGTTTGATATGTCGTATCAAATACAACAACATCACCGTATATCTTGTAATCTTCCTTCATCATTGAGTCCCTCAAAAATAGATTACACAATCTTCCCATATCATCTAATTTAACTCTGAAAAAGAAGTTTTGATCTTCAGCATCTTGTTGGTACAACATGTCAATCAGCGTTTGTGCATCGCCTGCCTCAATTGCATTCATTTTGAAACGATTCACAAAATTCAAGTGGTCCTTCATTGTATGACCAATGCACTCTTCACCCCCTGCATCTTGCGCCATGTATTGGAAAGATTCAGTGGCTCTCATTCCAGAAGAAATCATCTCCCCAATAGCATTAGCCTTTTTCAATGGTAATCACCCTTTGACGATGCAAATGACTCCACTCTTTTCTAGTGAGTTCGTGGTTGTGCAACATACTATGGTCAACAATTTCATAAACACTATCACTGTTCAATTTTGTCCTCAATGATGCCCTACACCCGTTCGTAAATATAAAATTTTTCTTTTTTTCTCAATGTTGTTTCTGGATCTTGTAGATCCCTCGCAGGAACATACAAAATATTTTTCCATCACAACACCAACATCATTGCATCTCGTAGTTGTTTTACAAATACTAAATCCAAGTTGTCGAGCATGATTGCGATACAGTGTATATATTTCTTCAACACTATTCCTCTTCATAGCAATAAGACAACTAGTCAAGTCTTCTGTTATAATTAATAGAAGAAAATAATCATTAGGTAAGGAATGTATTAGTTGTTAAACTGCAATGTATTAGTTGTTACACAGAAATGTATTAGTTGTTACATTGCAATGTATTAGTTGTTACATTGCAATGTATTAGTTGGTATATCAGACTTTTTACCTTCAGCAGCCTCTGTTGGAATAATGTTGTCCCCCTGGTCTGTGTCATTGTTCCCTTCTTCATGATCATCATTGGAATCTGTTAGTGTTATTACACCTAAAAGTAATATAAGTTAGGAACAACTAAGAAATAATACAGATTTATTTCTTATCCACAAATTTAAGCCATTTAGTAATAAAATGGAGACTTTACACGAAACTATAAAGTCTGATACATTTATTTGATACATGTAATACATTATAATGCAATGTGTAATACTTATGCACAAATTTAAGCCATTTAAGAATAAAACAGAGACTTACACGAACCTGTAAAGTCTGATACATTTATTTGATTAGAATGCAATGTGTAATACTTATGACCAAATTTAAGCTTTTTAATTATAAAATAGGAGACTTACACGAAGGTGTAAAGTCTGATACATTTTTCTAATACAGTTAATACATTGAAATGCAATGTCTAATACTAATACACAAATTTAAGCTTTTTAATTATAAAACAGGAGGCTTTCAACCCAGCTGTAAAGTCTAATACGTCTAATACATTTTTTTAATACAACTAATACATTCGAATGCGATGTGTAATACTTTTTAAAACAATCAAATTAAAATTACACGACATTCACCTCTGTCATTCTTCAAGCTGTCTCCAGCCTCCATTGTCTCACCTTCTTAAGCTTTTTGCCCAATGTAGATTTAACTACTAAGTAGCTGGAATGTAGACACAAACTAATACGTATTAGGCTCGACGCGAACACATAGATTGATGGTTGTGCAACGGAGGTGATGGTCGATGGAGGTGGTAGTGTCAATTTGCAGAGATGGCGGAAGGGGGAAATATCACATATTGTAGGTGCGTACCGGTTGGTGCACCGTGATGTGATGTTTTTTACGCCCCCTTTGTGTTATTTTTTGTTGCCGTTGTGGTTGTTTTTACGGGGAATGTGGCTCGCGGCGTGGTGGTTGTGTCGAAGGAGGAAGGAGCTGGGATTAGGGCTCCAAATCGTGAGAATGTCTGAACAGGGCGTGTTTCTGTTTTTTTTTTTTGGCGGATCCGGGTACCGAAATGGATAGGATAGTTTGACTCGTCTAACGTATCTAGATCCGTTAGACGGTCTGACAGGAGACTAGCTCTTACAGTACATTCTACCTTGGGTCTTTGTCCAACTAGAGTGGATTTGTCACTTTTGCCATTAGCTGAATTTTTTATATTTATTCATCCTCTCTCTTTTTCATGCTTTTTTGAAGGTATTGTGGACATCTGTAATGCTTATCCTATATAATCATAAATACCAAATAAGATCTTGTCAAAAATAGAAAAAAAATTACTACTGGTCTAGTGGAAAGTTTTTGGGGAATTGGATTGTGGTCGAGTGGTTAGGACCTCAAACTCAAGCTAGAGGTCCGAAGTTTGATTCTCATTCATTCTTCTCCTCTCAGAATATGTACTAAAAAAAGAATTCCAAATAGTTTTACCAGTCCTTACCAGACCAGACTAAATGGGTGTTTGGCTAAGCTTATTTAAAAGACCTTATAAGCTCCTACATCTTATAAGATATTTTAGAGTTTATAAGATGCTAAAATATATAAGTTGTTGAATATTTGGATAAAATAAGATGATGTAGTTTTTAAGATGTTAGTAATGGCAATTTTGTAATTAAAATAGTCAAAATAAATGGAGGTTGTTGAAATAAGATTTTATTTTGGAGAAAATATGGAATTTTCAACCTTTTTTAAAAATAGCTTATTAGCCATCTTATTTTTGGAGCTTTTAAGATCTTTTTTTAAAAAAATATTACCAAACAAATTTAAACAGGTTATAATCTCTCAAACATCTTATAAGATGTTTTGATGAGCTTATAAGCTCAGCCAAACACCTGACTAAGGCTTTGGAATATTGGATCTTGGCTGATTATAGCCCATTAAATCTCAACAATATTTGTGAAGCCCTCGATTTTCAATCGTGTACAAGCATGTAACTAACGTCGTTGGACCACTATGTATTTTCCGCGACTACTTTATCGCGTCATTTTGACGGATCATCGATAATAATATTTTCGCATTTTACTGCCATTTTATTTATTTGATCAACTACTTGTTTAATTATTGGTCATTTTATTTTATTTTCAATTCTAAGTTTATTGATTGATCATTCTTGCTACTTGTGTATTATTAGACACCGTAGGATTTTAGGAAACCTATTTCATTTAGTGATTTATATCCTATAGAAATAAGAAATTGATTTAGAATAAGTGATTATGAGACTTATAAGTGACTGTGGGAATCACTATTAATTTTGGGAATTGATATTGTACACATGTTATCATCATTATTGGGACAAACAAAATATATGGAGACCATATTTGGACTAGGAGTGGACGGCCATGACTCAATTGGGTATAGAAATTCATCTCAATCATATACACATACACAATACACAAAACCAATACCAGAAACATCCTACACAAATTTTTTTATCAATTTCTCCCCACATATCCCCACTATCTACCAACATTCCCATCAAACCCCTCACCACCCATCCTCCCTCAAGCTCATACTTTGACCACATACTTGTCTCCCATGCACCAAGACAAGACAACTCAAACAACTCCCTCAAACCCCCCTAATCGGCCACCCCATTCAAACAACACAAACATTTCATTTTTTCCTCCAACACTACTCTCTCAAACTTTCTTCCAACTCTCTCTATATTTCTTCTTTTCTTCTTCCTTTTTCTTCTTCTATACTTAGCCAAAAATTACAAAACTTTCTCATACTACCTCAAGAAATTCGAACTACAAACAAGACAAGGTGGAGAAAAATTCTTCTTCTTCTTCAATCACTTCTTATAATCTTCAAGCCTACCTCATTCTCTACTAATTTGAGTTTATTTTCTATTTTGAGGTACACTTAGTCATACATTTTAAACTTGAAGTCATTAAGGAGACTTGGACACAAGCTTGAAGAACTTTCAAGACATCCCTAGAAATCAAGATATCAAGGTAAATTTAGGGTTTTAACGCCTTCTTCTTCTTCCCTTTTGGTTTTGAATTTTAAAAGCAAAAGCATATTTTTAAGGTGAATTAGGGGCTGACCTTGGAGCTTGGTTAAGAGGTGTTAAAGTTCCTAAGAAGATCATCAATTTTGACTCTAAACTCACAACTACACAAGGTAAGTGTAGCATTCTTGGTCCCTATTCGAATATTTCCTTTGTCTTGTGTTGGTGCATGGGAGACAAGTATGTGGTCAAAGTATGGGATTGAGGGAGGATGGGTGGTGAGGGGTTTAAGGGGAATGTTGGTAGATAGTGGGGATATGTGGGGAATTGTGGGGAGAAATTGATAAAAAACAATTGTGTAGGATTTTTTTGGTATTGGTTTTGTGTATAATTGTGTATGTGTATAAGATTGAGATGAATTTCTATACCCAATTGAGTCACTACCTCCTCGATTTTCAATCGTGTACAAGCATGTAACTAATGTCGTTGGACGACTACATATTTTTCGCAACTACTTTTATCGCGTCATTTTGACGGATCATCGATATTAATATTTTCACGCCTTATTGCCATTTTATTTATTTGATCAACTACTTGTTTAATTATTGTTCATTTTATTTTATTTCAATTCTATGTTTATTGATCACTTGATTGATCATTCTTGCTACTTGTGTATTATTAGACACCTTAGAATTTTAGGAGACCTATTTCATTAAGTGATTTATATCCTATAGAAATAAGAATTTGATTAAGAATAAGTGTTTATGAGACTTATAAGTGATTGTGGGAATTACTATTAATTTTTTGGTAATTGATATTATACACCTACTATCATCATTTACGTATCAAAAAAATATATATGGAGACCATATTTGGACTATGGGTGGACGGCCATGACTCAAATGGATATAGAAATTCACCTCAAATCTTATACACATACACAAAATCAATACCGAAAAAATCCTACGTACACACATTTTTTTTATCAATTTCCTCCTATAATTCCCCACATATCCCCACTATCTACCAACATTCCCCTCAAACCCCTCACCACTCATCCTCCCTCAAGCCCATGCATTGACCACATACTTGTCTCCCATGCACCAACACAAGACAACTCAAACAACTCCCTCAACCCCCACCCCCCAATCGACCACACCCATTCAAACAACACCAAAATTTCATTTTCTCTCCTAACACTACTCTCTCAAGTTTTCTCCCAACTCTCTCTACATTTCTTCCTTTCTTCTTCCTTCTTCTTCTTCTATACTTAGCCAAAAATTACAAAACTTTCTCCCCCTAACTCAAGAAATTTGAAACATCGCAAGACAAGGTGAAGAAAAATTTTCTTCTTCTTCAATCGCTTCTTTTAATTTCAAGCCTACCTCATTTCCTACTAATTTGAGTTTATTTTTTATTTTGAGGTACACTTAGAGGTTTTAACTTGGAGTCATTAAGAAGACTTGGAAACAAGCTTGAAAGGACGTTCAAAATATCCGTAGAAATCAAGATATCAAGGAAAATTTGCAGTTTTAGCACCTTCTTCTTCTTCCCTTTTGGTTTCAAATTTTAACACCCAAAATCATATTTTTAAGGTGAATTAGGGGCTGACCTTGGAGCTTGGATAAGAGGTGTTAAAGTTCCTAAGAAGATCATCAATTTTGACTTTAAATTGACAACTACACAAGGTAAGTGTAGCATTCTTGGCCCCTATTCAAATTTTTCCCTCCTTATCTCAAAATCTTCATATTCTAACTCAAATTCTTGTAATTCGAAATTCTCAAGAGTTAGTGAGAAAATACCACGTCTAGACCTATCAACCAAACAACATAAGGTGGGTGGAAATTTTTTTATAAAATTCAAGTGATTTTATAAAAATGGCATGTAGTACTTTGAAAATTATATGATATATTAAAATTATATATTTCATGTTTATTTCAAGATGATATATCCAACAATTTCACAAATTATGCTTAAAGTTCTAATTTTTGAGAAATAGGTGCATGCATGTGTAAATTCATGATTTATTGATTAATTCTTGTATGATATGTAATTGCATGCCTATGTACTTAAAAGTTTATGTTTTATTTGTCTTATATTCTGTAAAATTTCGTTCATAATGTAAAAATTGCATTTTTGGACCTTATATGCAAAACTGGCGCAATTGGAGGACTAGATTGCAAAAAATAAAAACTGTAGGATACCCCTGTAAAGTTCCAAATTTGGGACTGTACTACTGTTCAAATATGACATTTTGATATAATAATAAAGTTTTAAAGGTCTTGAGATGACACAAATCAACCCATGAAAGCCCAATGACTTAATTGTAGAATTTTAAAAGTTTAAGGGCAAAAATAGAATTTTCGAAACTGTACCAGCACCACTTTATAAATTTCGATATTTTCAACTTTTAATGACTGAAAAAACCTTTATTTTGAATTTATTTCAAAAATCAAAGTGTTTTGAGTAAAGAAAGTAATTTTTGAATGCAATTTTCAGGACTTATACAACTCATACCTGGGAAAAGTACATTAATCTTGATTTTATAATATTTTAAACTCATGGTTCAAATTTCATAACAATTAGACCCCAAAATAAGTGTTAAGGGCAAAAACTCAAAAATTGGACTAGAATAAGATTTTTTAAAAGTTAAGGGACCTAAACTAACACTTTTTCAAAACTATTTTTGTCCCAATAACCCTCTGATATAAGTGATATTTTAAAATTAGAATCATATCAAATGGCCTTCTGGTTTGTGAGATCCATATATTTTAAACTCGGGGCCAAAAATGACAATTTTGACAAAAAGAGGACCAAATTGGAGTTTATCAAAAACCTCGACCCAAAACTTTTGAAAACCTGATTTTCTGGATAATTTGGAGAATTTAGAAACTGACCTTATAATTTTTCGTGGTTGAGACAAAAACTTATTCAATTTCAAACCCGATAAAAACTAGTTTTTCTAAAATGGGGCTACTTGTAAAATTTTCTTTTACCAAGGACCTCAAATTAATTATTTTTACATGTTATAGCCCTGGCATTTACTGACTTATATAATTATTTAAGAAATTTTAGGTTTCTTAAAATTATCCGTACCTTAACGGATCCCTTAACTGACTTTTACGCGTTTCGCGGGGCGATATTTGAATTTATTACGAGGCAAATCTCTCACATAATATACCCAATCCATAGAAGATTAGTTATCCTCCCGATAATTAGCTTTATTAAATAATTACTCTGCCAATGCCGATAAACGCCGCGTGTAAAATTTTCGTGTATTTGTACTTCTATCGTTTTCCTAAAATTTTATTATACTCGATTGCCTTGTTGACATATTACATCTGCGTATATCTACTTGCTTGAGTCAACTTGGTGTGTCGATCTCACAGTCGGATTGGACTAGTCAGGAATGGAACCGGGCAGCTTGGCTGCTATTCTATTTTCCGGCCCCATTGTCCTAATCCCACCCTTGGTGGATGGAGTGTCCAATGGGAGAAGTAGGTCGTAGTACTTGAGGTATAATCATATAATTATGATAATCTGGGCCTTGTAAGCCATTATTGTTGGATTTGTCGTGCCTATGGAGCGATAAGGTCACAGGCTTTGTGCCAACGTGCTTGGAGAGTTATAAGGTAGAACGAAGGAATCGCTGTCTGATCCACACGATTCTGGAGTTATTCGGATTGTATTGCTTGTTTGGGTTGGCGCTACAATTCCGTACGCAACCATTACTTGAATCTTTAGGTTGGCGTTACACTCCCGTACGCAACCACTACTTGACTTGTTTGAGTACCACTCATGGTTCCTGAATGTTCATAAACTACTTTTATCAAAGCTATATAAGTTATATTATTTTAAATATATATCACGTCGCTTGTGAATTGTGTGTGACGCACGGAACATAAACTACGCATTTTTCATATAACTACTTTCCTGCATCTATATAAGCCACACTTTCACACGATCATCCATACACTGAGAATATTTGTCTCACCCCCTCCTTTTCAAATGGCTAGATGGTGAAGGTCCATATGATGACAATGTGGACGAGGATGATCAGACCACGGAGTGACCTATATTTGTGCCCTACCCCGACTTTCATGCATTTCCTTTTCTACTCGCTTTTGTTGGACTGTTTTATTTAAGCATGTAATCCTAAGGGCATAGGACCCTTCTACAATGTCAAGTTTGTATTCGGGTTGTACTTTGGTTTTTACTTTGTCATTTTGGACTGTAACTTATTTCGTTGCAACATTAACTCTGTTTGGGATTGCTTTTGATGCTTGACTCGACTTACTTGATGTGACGCCCACCCCTATTGCTACTATTAGAAAGTAATAAATAGAACAACTCGACCACAAAGCCTTTTTAAAACGTGTAAATTCTTTTTTTCATCTTTTCCTGTGTTTAAATTTAATAACATACGATCAACGAAAACCCTGTACACTGCAACAACGATTTTATCATTTAGAGGCAAAAGAAAGGCAAAAGGCCAGTCAACCCTATTTGTATATAAACACGATGACTAGATATACAAACCCAAAACTCAAATCAGCACGCTATGTACATATTTTACAATACAGTTTCAAAAGTTATAAACAGTACGAGTTCTTTTCATAGTCTTTCAATTGTCTCGATGCATATGCAATTCTTACTGTTTTGCATTAATACACATTCCAAACCGTTCTTTGGCGCATCACTATAAACTACAAAACCTCCAGTACTTGATGGAATTGATAGAATAGGTGCTGAAGTCAATCTCTTCTTCAGTTCTTGAAAACTTCGTTCGCTTGCCTCCGTCCATTTGAATGAGACACTCTTTCTGGTCAATTGTGTTAGAGGTGAAGCAATCTTGGAGAATCCTTCCACATACCGACGGTAATAGCCAGCTAAACCTAGAAAACTACGTACTTCTGAAGGATTTGTAGGTTGTGGCCAATTGTTGATAGCTTCTACTTTACTTGGATCAACTGAGATTCCTGCTCCGGATACAACATGTCCCAAGAATACTACTCGATCTAACCAAAATTCACATTTCTTAAATTTAGCATATAGTTGTTTCGCTTTTGGAACCAATAGTACACTTGTCAAGTGTTCATCATGCTCTTCTTTTGTTTTCGAGTAGATCAAGACATCATCGATGAAAATAATAACGAATTTATCTATAAAGTCTGTAAACCACATCACCAATTCTCTCAGTAATATGAAACGGTCCTATGTATCTAGGACTAAGTTTTCCTTTCTTTCCAAATCGCATTACCCCTTTCATTGGTGCCACCTTAAGGAACACTAGGTCTCCTACAGAAAATTCTAGCATTCTTCTTCTTTGATCTGAATAACTTTTCTGTCGGCTCTGAGCAGTTCCCATCCTCTGTCGAATTTGTGTCACAACCTCTGTCATTTCTCGAACCATGTCTGGGCCTAAAAGCTTCTTTCACCAATTTCGTCCCAGTGGACCGGCGATCTACACTTTTACCGTACAGTGCTTCATAGGGGGCATCCCAATTGTTGCTTGATAGCTGTTGGTGTATGAGGATTCAATCAAAGGTAGATATTTACTCTACTGTCCTTGAAAATCTAGAACACATGCTCTAAGCATATCTTCTAAATTTGTATTGTTCATGTACATGGATAGTCTACAGAACCTGTAGCCGAGCTCTGATACCACTTTGTGACGCCCACCCCTATTACTACTATTAGAAAAATATATAAATATCACAACTCGTCCAAAAACTCTATTTCAAAATGTGTAATTTTTTTTCTTTTTCCTTTTTAAATTTAATAACAGACGATCAATGAAATGAACCCTCTACACGACAACAAACATTTTATCATTTAGAGGCAAAAGGCCAGTCAACCCTGTTTGTACGTAACCAAGATGACTAGATATACAAACCCAAAACTCAGACCAGCACACTATTTACATATTTTTACATTACAGTTTAAAAAAATATAAACAGTACGAGTTCCTTCATAAACACAACAGAAGCAAAATCAAAATGAACCCAGAAACAAGCCCGACAGGTCATCATCCATATCCATGATCCTCAAAACCTGAAGGAACTCCAGCACTGCGCAGTAAGCCAAAAGCTCAGGCATTCCTATGCTCACCTGCAATGCATGAACTACATGAGCTAAAGCTCAGCAAGTAAGCGTCCCTTTGGTCGGGGCCGCGGGAGGATGGTCCACACGTAGATCCATACTGATATTATTGGCCATTTGATTATTGATGTATGCAGAGCTCTTTTCCGGTGCTTAGTAGTTGGGTCAGGGGCCCAGATGAAAGAGAATGATTTAAGAAAAGTATTTTGATTCATGGATTTTACATTTTAGCATTACATGTTGGAAAAGCATCACTATTCCTTTGGACATGCATGATTTTTACTTACTGAGCTTTAGCTCATGTAGTTCATGCATTGCAGGTGAGCATAGATTGCCTGAGCTTTTGGCTTACTGCGCAGTGCTGGAGTTCCTTCAGGTTTTGAGGATCATGGATATGGATGATGACCTGTCGGGCTTGTTTCTGGGTTCATTTTGATTTTGCTTCTGTTGTGTTTATGAAGGAACTCATACTGTTTATATTTTTTTAAACTATAATGTAAAAATATGTAAATAGTGTGATGGTCTGAGTTTCGGGTTTGTATATCTAGTCATCGTGTTTACATACAAATAGGGTTGACTGGCCTTTTGCCTCTAAATGATAAAATCGTTGTTGCAGTGTACAGGGTTTTCGTTGATCGTCTGTTATTAAATTTAAACACAGGAAAAGATGAAAAAAAGAATTTACACGTTTTAAAAAGGCTTTGTGGTCGAGTTGTTGTATTTATTACTTTCTAATAGTAGCAATAGGGGTGGGCGTCACACTTGACTTAAGTTCTAATGAAGTTATTGATCACGTAATGGTCCCGTTTGGGGCGTGACAGGTTTAGTGGTCTCAGAGCTCGGCTAGTAAGATGGGAACTTACACCGAGCTGACTGTGTTGGGTAGTACCACTATTTGACTAATATAAGCTTGAATTTGATCTAATAAGTACCATAGACTCAATATTAAGTTTGATGATGAATCATGAGAATCGTATCACTAATGTTTAGACTGAGTTAAGAATTTTATTATACTTGGAGACACCGTATTAATGGTTGTTTTAACTTGGTCGATTCTTGATCAGTTATATATGTTCTTCACTATATATCTTTCCATTTATACTTGTTTGACAAATCCTAGTTGTGTTTTGACCAGGAATGGAACCCGAAACTCCAACTTGGCCTTTGGTGTGGGAGGCACATGCCGAAAGGGACTAGTATGAAGAAATGGCTACTCACTGGCATAAGAAATTCATTAGGGTTAACTCCAAACTACAAATGGAGCAAAACCATACACGTGAAATGGAGAGTCTTCTGGCACAGAAACGGGAAGAGAAGAACACCCTAGTTTATGAGGTTAGAGACCCTGAAAGAACTATCCACGTCGGTAGGACCAGATTCGGGTGCTACAAGAGCATATTGAAGGCATGCGCGAGAAGACGAAACGCGCCAGCGACAGCAAGTTCGAATGGAAAATGGAGGCCGACATGCTAAGAGATAATGTTGACCGCTTTTAAGAGGCCCTCATCAAACAGGTGAACACTATCCAGGACCTCACTCAAGCCTTACTCCAAAGGGACCTAGCCCTGGAAGTTGCTATTGTGGCAAACGCCTCCGCACCACCATAGCCCAATGCGGAGCCGGAAGCGGACCCAGAGGTAGAACATGAGGAAGAACCTGAAGAGGACCTTGAAGAGGATCCCGAGGAAAATGAGGAACCGGAAGGAGCACCAGATGCGGCCCCTATGGAAATCGTGCAAGCACATGAAGAATGGCCAGAACCAGAACCTATCGAAATCATTAACATTGAAGACGATAGTGATGATGACAACGCGATTACCGAGTAGATAGGATTGTATTTCTTGTTGTTAGTTGTATTTGATATATGTATTTGGATGATCGTATTTCTTTATTTTTTATGTTTAACAATGTTATATGATTTCCCCTCTCATGTACATCGTGTTTTATATGAATGGATGTTACTTTCTAATCATTAACTGAATTTATTAATGTTATGAATCGCAACTAACGTTTTGTGATTCAGAATGGCCGAACATAGAGGAAGGGGTAGACCACGTATTGTGCCTAAGGAGGAAGCTAACGTCCAAAGGGACCGAAAGCCATCACCAGAACTACCACCACCCTCTCCCCAGCTGCAGGAGATTATTTAACCGCTCAGGCTTTGCAACAAATACTGATGTTCATGCAACAACAAACAACACCTCATAGGAATGTGCAAGAACCTGCTCGGGAAGCTAACGATAGAATCTTGGAACAATTTTTATGCTTCGACCCGTTGGCTTTTCAGGGAGAACTGAACGATGCTAAGGCGGAAGATTGGGTAGAAAAAATGGAAAATATCTTCAATGCCTTGCAGTATACTGAGGAGCAGAAGGTGACTCTCGACGTATTCCACTTAGAATCTGTGGCTCGCGATTGGTGGAGAGTCGTAGAAACAAGATTGGCCCAGTACAGAGTGGAATGTTCTTGGAAGATCTTTCTGGCGGAATTTAATGAGCAGTATATTCTACAGGTCATTAAGGAAGCCCATAGGGATGAGTTCCACCATTTGAGATAAGGAAACCTAACAGTAGCCCAGTATGAATCAGAATTCCGTTGGCTGTCAAAGTACACATTGGGAACCATTAGCACAGAAGAGGATAAGTTATACAAGTTCACTAGAGGGTTTGAGATTGGAATTGCAGAAAAAATTGATGACCGTAGAATTGGAAACCTACTCAGCTGCAGTCAAGGCAACTCTTCGTCTTGAGGCAGGACTGAACTGTATAGGGCAGATGAAACAGGGCAGGGCTTCCAACAACCTCAAAGGCCAGCTGTAAGGCAATCGTCTAAATAGCCCACTAAAATTCAAAAGGGTACTGTTGGGAAAACAGATAGAGGAAAGGGACCGATGCAAGGGATGCAGGGAAAACCATGTGCGCATTGTCAGAAACCGAGTCACACTGTCAATGAATGTTGGCGCAAACATGAAAGATGTCAGAGATGTGGCAGTAACCAGCATTAGATGAAGGATTGCCCTAGCACGAACAATAGTGAAAATAAACTGGCTCAGCCATAGAGACGGGGAAACAAGCTCGGAAATCGAGCACGGATGCCAGCTCGAGCATTTGCTTTGGCCAGACATGAGGCTCCGGAAGTGACCAACGTGGTGGAAGGTGCGCTTCTAGTATCCAACCACTATGCTAAGTGTTATTTGACCCTGGATCATCACATTCATTCATCGCACCATATTATGTACAAAAGCTGCATGCATGCATGGAACATATGCCCATATGTTTAGAAGTGTCAACTCTTATGGGTGCAAGCCAATTAATAGATGTTATATATAATGCATGCGAAGTAAAGATTGGTGATATAAACTTCCCTGCCGATTTGATTTTATTTGCCATATCCAAGTATGACGTGATTTTGGGAATGAATTGGTTGTCTGCACACCATGCACAAATGGACTGCCATCGCAAGTCTATTAAACTATGTGAGCCCAGAAACCCCATAGTGGAGGTTTTAGGAAGGGCACGAGTCAAGATTGCCCCAATCATCTCCGCCATTAAGGCTAGAAAGGCAATCTCCAGAGGGGCACAAGGGTACTTGGCCTTTGTAATCAACAAACCCAAGGTAGAGACTCAAATTCACCAAGTTCCCATAGTGTCGGAATACCCAGACATATTTCCACAGAAACTCACCACTGTCCCTCCAGATAAGGAAATCGAGTTCACTATTGAAGTGTTACCGGGAACAGCCCCAATTGCAAGAACGCCATACAAAATGGATCTTGTGGAGTTGCAAGAGTTGAAGACTCAATTACAGAAGTTAACGGAAGTAGGTTTATCCGACCGAGTACATCAATGTGGGGAACTCCGGTACTTTTCGTCACGAAGAAAGGTGGGACATTAAGACTATGTATAGATGTTGGGAAATTTGTTCATTAGATTTTGATGAATGCCATGTAAAACTTAGACTAGAAAGTTGGCACCCCATTTTCTTTGAAAATTGCATTGTAATAGATAGGGCTATACGAGCTGAGTCGAGTCAGCTATGCCTGGATATGCAAGAAGACAATGAAGGCTAAAATGAAGACTCTGCTGTGAAGCAGCTGAGTATGGCAAGAAGGAGAAGTCTAGAACTCGACTGAAGGAGTATCAGCTGGATACAACTGTGTGTGAAGTGTCAGTCAAGTCAACTCAAGAAGCCAAGTCAAGTTGAAGTGACAGATGAGTCTTTCAATCATTGGAGCAGACTCAAGTCACCTGGGGAAAATGAAGTCAAGTCAAGACAACTGAAAAGAATCCGTTGCACAGAAGTCAAGAATATTACCTAAACAAGTAATATTTCCATGTTGCCATGTCTTAAAGTGCTCAGTCCCAGAAGCGTGCAAAAGGAATAAACCAATGAGAAGCGATGCACCTTGTGTCAGACTCTGAAAAGCTGAATGTTCATTTAATACGAGGAAATATCAACATCAAGGACTACAACAAGACAAGCCAACGGACACAAGTGACTTTTGAAAATCAGCCTATCTCTTCAACCGGCAGATTTTTGAAAGTTCACTATAAAAGGCTGAGGAATCACTTTGAGAGAGGGTTACCTGAACCACGAACATTCAAGCTAACATTCAAACTGTAACCTGCAAAATATTCTCAAGTTATTCAAGCAAATCCTCAAGCCTAAACATCGAAGAAAATCGATCCAACACCAAGCTGTGAAGGAAAGACAACTTCAAACTGTTGAAGAGGAAACTTTTGAAGAATCAAAAGGGGTCTACATTCCAAGGAGGATTGTAGAAAGGTTCAAGTTCGAACCAGTCTCAAGTTATTGGAGGGCTTCGTGATCAAATCCAAGAAGCTTGAGCAAGTGAGTTGAAGTAGCAAGCGCAAATACCTGCGAAGAAGCCGAGTCGGACGAGAAGCCACCGTGTGATCAAGGCATCTCCGGATCGAGTCCCAAAGGATCAAGTCACCGTGTGATCAAGACTTGTATCCGGACCGATAACCACTTTGTACTCGATCAATACTTAGTGGATTCCTCCAGGAGTTGGAGAAGAGAGGAGTAGAAGAATTACCCCATCTTCGAACCTCTATAAAAATTATTGTGCCATTTACATTTCAAAGATTTACTTTCTCGCATATTACTTTATATCTCACGATAATTTGCATTCCAACTGATAATTAACAAAGTGCTAAAACCAAGTGTTAAAACAAGCTTAAACCAAATTCAAGGGTGTTAAGTCTTCCACTGAAAATCTCAACACAGCCAAGTTAAGGTTTAGACTAGACAACTGAGTTATTCTATCAATAGCTCAATCGAAATGCTTGAGTGGCTAACTCTGCTGGTTAACTAACTTAGTTGTCCCTCAAGGACTTAGCTGTGTACTTAACTCTGTATTATTTTAAAAGGACAAAAATCGAAAAGTTGGTAAGGTATTCAACCCCCCTTCTAAACCTTACTCACACCCCTTGGGACCTACAAGTGGTATCAGAGCGGTTGGTTCATTGAGCCTTCCGCACTGGTTGCTGAACTAGATCTCCAATCTTTCAAAGAAGTTTTTAACACTTGCTCTTTCAAAAGCTTTTTTTTAGAAACAGCAAAGTTATTATCATGGAAGCAAATTTGACACGCATCCCTATGTTCACCATTGAGGAATTTGATGACTTGAAAATACGTATGCAGGCTCATCTATCAGCTTTACATGATGAGATGTGGATAGTGATAGAGGATGGGCCACTACAAATAATGAAGGTGAACACAGCTGCAAGGAGAGCTGCTGCAGCTGAAGGAGAGGAGGCTGCTCCTCCTAGACCAACTATGGTTGAAAAACCAAGAGCTGAATGGACAAATGATGACAGAAAAAGATACAACCTTGACAATGTGGCCAAGGATATACTTTACAAGACCTTGGACAAAGCCATGTTCAACAAAGTCAAATCTTGCAAGACAGCCAAAGAAATCTGGGAGAAATTAACCTTAATCTGTGAAGGATCTGAACAAATTAAGGAAAACAAATTATCTGTTGTTGTTCAAAAGTTTGAAAACTTTAAAATGCTTGCAGTTGAAACAATGCACCAGCTGGATGCTAGATTCACTGAAATTATGAATGAGCTCTCAGCACTTGGGAAAGAATACACACAGAAGGAGATGTGTATGAAGATACTAAGGAGCCTCCCAGCTGAGTGGGAAATGAAGACCATGGCTCTAAGGCACTCAATGGATATATCAAAAACATCCAATCATGAACTATTCTCAGACCTCAAAGCTTATGAGTTTGAGCTGAGAAGAAAGGATCAAGAAGAGATAGATGTACCTAAAACAACTGCACTCATAATTAAGGAAGGGAAGAGAGCTGAGACCAAAGAAGTCATTGACTAGGAGGAAATTGCCTTGATGGTTAAAAGATTCAACAAGTTCTTCAACAAGAACTACAAAAGAAACAAAGGTGAATCCTTCAGAAGACATTCAGCTCCCTCCAAGTCAAGGGAAGATAGGCCACCAAAGAGAGCTGAGTATCAAAAGGTCGAATATCAAAGAGCTGACAACCCAAGAAATGAAAGAGCTGATCAAAAAGTTGAAAGCCTGTGTTGGAATTGCAGACAACCAGGACACTTTGCTATTGACTGTCCATATCCTGTAGTCAATAAATACAGGAATGAAGAAGAGAGAAAAATTTGAGAAAAAAGACAAGAAAAGAAAAGAGCAATGTTGGTCTTAAATCAAAAACAACTAAGTCAAAGGACACAATGAGACTCGAGAGTAGTGAAGCGACTACTCAAGTGATTTTGAAGAAGAAGCCATGATCCTGTCCTAATGGCCAAAGAACAGATCAACCCACCAAGAAGATGAGGTACACTCTAACTCATCTCATTCGATTCTAGTGATAGTGATTGTGACACACACACTTCATCACCCACTGATCTTTATGATTCATTAGGCAAAATGATGAAATACTTTGAGAACATTAAATCCTCACACACACTATTAAATGAGGAAAACAGCCAATTAAAAGCCAAAACTCACAAACGGTGACTAAGGAGCCGAGTACTCTAAGTCACATAGCCGATGAGAACAAAGAGTCAAGGCCGAGAATGCTAAATTAATAGCAGAAATAGCTGATATATAAAAGAGAGAAAATGATCTCAAAAATGTGATTGCTTCATTCACAAAGGCATCTAAATCATTGGATGACCTTATTATGAGCCAAAAAGAATGTGGAGACAAGACAGCATAGTTCAATTCCTTTGTGCATAGTCAAACTCCAAGAGTGATCTTGGAAAAAGGATCTTCAAGTATTGAAGCATCTCAAAAATCAAGACACCAAACGTTGCACACAAATTCATTCCAAAGCACAATCACAAACAAACGGCCTTGGATATAAAGGAAAAGGAAAACAACCCGATTGAGAATCTTTGAGAGGACAAATGAGAAAGAAATCCAAAGCAGAGTTCCTCAAAGAAACCCCAAACAGAAGTACTCGTGAAGAAGAAAGCAGAGCTACCGAATCCCCGGAAGTTCTATCGAGGAGGAACACAAATGATGGGAATGGTAGAAACTACCCAAGTCAAGCTGATTGGAATAATGTGAAATATCAGCCAAGACAAATGGAATACATGCCAAAATGGCAAAGACCTAGAACTCAGTAAAGGTCATTCCAAAGGCAAAAGAGCTATCATCAGCACACATATGCACCCAAGCACTACACTCAGAGAAATCACAACTACCCAAAGAGGGCAATTGCTAAAACACACACACAGGCATACAGACAAAAGAGACAGTTGTATGAACCTAAAGCCCCCAAACAATTTGCCAAAGTGAATTATGATTGTGGCACAGATAGATGGCAACCTCTTAGAGTCAAATCATTCGGCTATAGGTTGGTTGGTTCATCTTACGGCACTAAGCCCTCAGGACCCAGGCAAGTATGGGTACCTAAAACTAATTTCCTTGATTGCAGGTTCAAGGAACAACTGAGTGCCAAGGAACCTGGTACATGGATAGTGGCTGTTCCAGACACATGACAGGAAACAAGAAAAACTTGTCAAAGTTCAAGGAGATTAGAGGTGCAAAAGTCATATTAGGAGGAAATGAAGCTCCAGGGGAAATTAGAGGCACTGAATCCATCAAGAAAAATGGATTAGAAATCACAGATGTTGCATACGTTGAAGGCCTCAACTTCAATTTGTTAAGCATCAGCCAACTATGTGATAAGGGCTATAATGTTGGATTCAATATGGGTGTGTGCCAAATCAAAGACACTGAATCAAATGAAGTAGTGTTGCAAGGATCCAGACAAAAGAACATGTATGTGGTAGATTGGTTGACTGCCACACCAAGCACTTGTTAGTTAGCAAAAAGTACAGTCGAATCAAGTTGGCTGTGGCACAAGCAGCTGAGTCACCTGAAATTTCAAGACAATTAACAAGCTTGCAAGGAGTAATCTTGTAGAAGGACTTCCAGACTCAGTGTACAAGAAGGAAAGTGTTTGAGATGCATGCCAGATGGGAAAGCAGATCAAATCATCATTCAAAGAAAAGTCAAGTCCATCTTCAACAAGGATATTGCATCTGTTGCATATGGATCTATTTGGTCCAATTGAGCCACCAAAGATCGTGGAAAGAAATACACTCTAGTAGTGGTGGATGATTATTCTAGATATACATGGACAATCTTCATGTGTAAAAAGAAGGAAACTTTGCAGAAGTTACCTCAACTGATGAAAAGAGTTCAAAATGAGAAGAGTCAAACCATTATAAAGATAAGATCGATAGAGGAACCGAGTTTGTCAATGGAATAATAACTCGATATTGTGTTGAAAATGGTATTGCTCATGAATTATCTCAAAAAAAGACTCCACAAAGAGAATGGTGTTGCAGAAAGAAGAAATAGAACTCTCAAGGAAGCAGCAAGGACCATGTTAGCTGAAGCAGGGCTACTTAAAAGATTTTGGGCTGAAGCAATAAATATTGCATGCTATACTCAAAATAGATGCATGATAAATAGACAGCTGACAAAGACTCCCTATGAGATTTGGACAGGGAGAAAGCCAAATGTTGCATATTTTATAATCTTTGGATGTAAATGCTTCATTCACAACAATGGCAAGGATAATCTAAAGGCTTTTGATGCTAAAGCTGATGAAGGTATCTTCTTGGGATACTCAGCTGAAAGCAAAGCCTATAGAGTGCTGAACAAAAGGACTATGGTCACAGAAGAGTTTATCCATGTGGTGTTTGATGAACCTAATGTAAATGGAGAAGACATTGAAGAGTTAGCTGATAAGCTAAATCAGCCGACTATGCGAAAGAGTCCCTATGTTGAAGTTGAAGTCGAGCAATTAATCAAGGTGAAGATGAGATTGCTCAATCTCAAAGACAATGACTAGAAAATCTGCAGCTAAGTGATGATAAGAGAGTGCTCAAGATAACACGTATGCAAGATGACCAACCCACCGACTTACTCCAACCTGATGTGAGATGGCTGAGAGACCATCCACTAGAGCTAGTCATTGGAGATGTAAGAGATGGTGTAAGAACCAGATCCAGAGCTCAACAAAAAGCAATATTCACTTGTTTTATTTCCCAATAGAGCCAAAAGATGTGTCCCAAGCATTGGATGACACACATTGGATTCAGGCCATGCAAGAAGAGCTGAATCAGTTTGAAAGAAATAAAGTATGGGAATTGGTGCAAAGACCAACCCACCAAAATGTTATTGGCACAAAATGGGTTTTCAGAAACAAGATGAATGAAGAAGGTTCTGTAGTAAGAAACAAGGCAAGATTAGTAGCCAAAGGGCATTGCCAAGAGGAAGAAATAGATTTTGATGAAACATTTGCTCCTGTTGCTAGATTAGAAGCAATAAGGATGTTTCTTGCCTATGTTGCACACAAGAACTTCACTGTATTTCAAATGGATGTGAAGAGTGCATTTCTAAATGGACTTTTAGAAGAAGAAGTCTATGTTGAACAACCTCCAGGATTTGAGCATAAGACTCTTGGAGATAAGGTGTAGAAGCTCAAGAAAGCTCTATATGGATTGAAACAGGCACCAAGAGCATGGTATGATACATTATCTCAATTTCTAACAGATAATGGATTCACTAAAGGCAAAGTGGACAGAACACTCTTCAGAATTCAAGATGGAGAGAGTATATTGCTTGTTCAAATATATGTGGATGACATTATTTTTGGATCCACAAACAAAGAGCTGTGTGATAAATTCTCAAACCTCATGCAAGGGAAATTTGAAATGAGCATGATGGGAGAGCTGACATTCTTTCTAGGACTTCAAGTTAAACAGCTGAAGGATGGAACCTTCATAAGTCAAACAAAGTACACCAGAGATTTAATGAAGAAATTTGGTATGGAAGAGAAGTCTTCTGAGAATACCAATGAATACATCAGTCAAGATGGATATGGATGCGGAGATGGTAAGCACATGGATCACACCGATACAAATACTTATTGGATCACCGCTCTATCTCACAAAAGCGGGCGGACATCACCTTTGCAGTAGGTGTATGTGCAAGATTTCAATCTGCACCAAAAGAAAGCCACATGACTGCAGCTAAGAGAATCCTAAGATACTTGAAGGGATGCCAGGAAGTTGGCTTATGGTATCCAAAGGAAGGTGGATTCAAACTTATTGGTTACTCAGACTCTGACTATGCTGGATGTAGAGTTGACAGGAAGAGCACTTCAGGCACATGTCAAATGCTTGGAAACAGATTGGTTTCCTGGTTTAGCAAGAAGCAAAACTCAATAGCCACATCCACAGCTGAAGCTGAGTACATAGTTGCAGGCAGCTGTTGTGCCCAAGTCTTATGGATGAGACAACAGCTGAGAGATTATGATGTTAAAGAAAAAGAGATTCCAATTATGTGTGATAACACAAGTGCTATTGCAATCACTCAAAATCCTGTGTTGCATTCAAGAACAAAGCACATTGATGTCATATATCATTTCATAAGAGACCATGTTGAAAAGAAGGACATCACTTTGGAATACATCTCAATTGATAAACAGTTGGCTGACATATTCACAAAGCCATTATGTGAATCAAGATTTGAAGAGCTTAAGCATGAGCTATGGTTAATTGAGTTGAGTTAACACTCAGAAGACTCAAGGAGAAGAGATGGAGTGTGAAAAAGTGAAAATAGAGCAGAGCGTATGAATTAGCTAAGTGAATCAGCTATGTCAAAAGGTCAGTTGTATCGAGTTACCTGACAGCTGAGTCACTATATGAACAGAGAGAAGAAGAGTTGAATCAGCTAAGGAGTAAGCTGAGTCATTTATGAGCTAAGTGACAAAAATGCAGTCGTTTTTAATAACCGAGAATATTTTAAGGATGACGTCAGCGTAATAATGACTGGTACAGTCAAAAGCTGCATGACAAAGCATATGATTGGATATAAATGCTGCCGCATTAAATGCGAGCAATTAAATGCTAATCGGCGTGCTAAATCTGAGCCATTGATCTCGATCAAATTTCAAAAACCGTATGCACGTCCTTTCATAACCCATACATATACCATTTTGTTTAGCTTCTCTCTCACACTACACTAAAACAGTTCATCTCTCCAAAAGCAAAGACAGTAGTTTTCTCTCGAAACCCTATCAATCTTTAAAGCAAATTTCTCAAGATCGTTCGGTAAAAATCACTGAAATGGCAACTACTTATGATTTCACTAAGTTGGGAAAGCAAATCCACACTGGTTCTACCGTGGATTTCGAAGGGTTGATCAAACAGGGGTCCGATGAAACCCTTGTGAAGAAGATAGGCCGAGAAAGTGGAGAAATGCGGATCAAACCCTTTCTCACGATGGAGTTTCAGATGACGTATGTGGAAGAGGTCGCCCAGTTCTACGTGAATGCTGAAGTTCACGATGAGGGCATCAAGTCGTCTGTTCATGGGAAGGAATTTACAATCACTGCCAAGGATTTAGCGGAGCACTATTTGCTACCGGCGGAAGGAGTGCCGGAGATCTATAAGGCCGATGTAAACCTGGCTGCGGCATGGAAGGAAGTGGCCAAACCAGAGTGTGCTGCTAAAGTTGTCTATACAGCAGACAAGAAGCTGCTGAATGAAGATTACCATAAGTTGCTGGATATTGTTGCCAAGTATGTAGACATCAAGTTTGGAAGCTTTAATCAGCTGTCCAAAACCAAGCTGATCGTTATGGTTGCGATCATGGAGGAGAAGAATGTAAATTGGGCAAAATTTGTCTACAGCAGACTCTTCCAGAATGTTGGGAATAAGTCCTTCAAGGATGATGGGTCGTTTGGAGGATCCCTGGGGTATGGTCTTGTAATTGGCCGGTTGATGGAGGTGAAAGGCGTTCCACTCCGACATGGAAAGGCGTTCCATGTCAACAAGAAGATGTTCCAATCGAATCTCTCGGGAGCTCAGAAGAGAGCTTATGCCAAGAGACCAGATACTAGTGAGGGGGAATCAGCTGATCCCGAGGAACAGCTGTTGCCTCCCCTCCAAAGAAGAAAGATGCCCATGCAGCTGGAAAGAAGACTGCTACCCCAAGAAAAAAAGAAAACAACTCGCACCCTGCCCTGCGGCCGTGTCCCCCTGCCCCGGCCCACGAATGAGAAGGAACCTCAAATACCTTCTCCAGTTGTCAAGAAGAAGAGGGCTGACAAGCCAAGAAAGCCACTCCTCGGAAAAAGGAATGTAGCACGGCCCCGCCGCCCGGACTCGAGAAATCGTATCCGAACCAGTTCCTCTGGTAAGGACCAAAAGAAGAAGACTCTACAAGCGTTCGTAGAGTGAGAAAACAAATTTGAGTCCGCCACTCACCGAGCATATCATCGAGATATATTGGAGAAGTAGAGTCTCCTGAAATAATAGATGAAACAGCCAAGTCTGTTGAGGCCGATCAGCAGAGGCAAGTCGAAGACCCACCAGTGGGACAGGGATACAATTTGAGAACAAGAGCGATTAAGACAGTTGAATCTCCTGTTGACAGGACTGTGTCCCCGCCTGCGACAGACGCTGCTGAGGGTGAAGAGCAGCAAGCTTTGCTACCCTCCATTCCTGAGAAAGAAGTACACTAGGAAGATGATGACGATGATGTGATCATGATATCTCCACCATATCCAGACATCCAAAATCGTCTGCGAGAATGGAGGAAGTGGAAGCTAAGTTACTCAAAGGAACAGTTACAAAGACCTGAATTTATTGAAGAAGAGGAAGAACTGATGAATTTCCTCGGATTGACCACAGTGGTCCAGGCACTGGATGAAGAGAACTGCATAGATATCTTTAATATCTTCAAAGAAAAAGAGAAGGAAAGGTTGGTAGAAGAAGCCAAAGCTCGTGAGAAGGCCAACATCTGTCCTTTCACTGGAACCACTGATCACTCCCACCCTCACTTCGATGCCTTTTCAGGAAGTGATGAAGACCTGGACCCACTGCTGATACAGAAAAATTGGAAATGCAGCAAGCCATGCGGGAATCTAGGATGATGCATGAGCAACAGCTGATGGAAGGACCAGGAGAGTCTTCCAAATCCCAGCTGGAGATCGATCTATTGGGAGTGGTACAACAGATTGCCACTGTCATTGCTGCAACCACTTCCCCAGCTCACTCGGAGGATGGGTCAAGGGGACCTGGCAATGAAACTGGGAACTTGGGGACCCAAGTCGAGCCAACCCCTACTGAAGGTGTCTTACCACCTGCCCCAACGGCTGAACACTCACAGGAAATAGCCGGGAGTTTGGAGAAGAGTGACCCCAATCCAAGTCACTCAGCTGGTGTGCTAGCTGAGGGGGAAACTCCCTCCACTGCAGCTAGGTCGGAGGTTGCTGCAGATGACTCCACACAGAATCTAGGAGGTGAAGTGGAGAAGGATAAACAAACAGAAACACAGCAGGTTGTCACTGACGAAGCTCGGACAGTTGAGACTGTCTCAGCTAAAGTGCCAATTGCTCTCCAGGCTGAGGACGCTGTTGATACAGTCGAGGCACCGGATGGATCTGCCCTGGGAGTTAACACTCTGGGCAATGAAAGTCAGATCTCAAGGCCACTCATCAAACATTCACTTTCGATGATGAGCCACCGCTTGAAATCTCATCATCTTCCGATGACGCTACTGATACGGCCGAGTAATAGATAACTCAAATGGAAAAACCAAAGACACCGACGAAGCTTGTTGAGACACAGTGAGAGCTCACCACCGGGTCCATACCACAAAAGACCCCAATCAATCACGATCAATCAATCGCGAGCTCCCAAACGCTGCAAAAATTCGACTCAACCGGGCACATCACGGCCACAAGTCACTGTTGAACATATTCCCTATGTCCATGATGATGCGTTTGAACAAACATTCCCCTTCTCACTAGAGCTGTCTGGTCTTAATGAAGAATCAGCTAGAGATCAAAGACGTTTTCACAAACCTGATCCGGTCATTCCCACAGATACCATCGTCCCAGCAAACTTTGATTTTGATGATGCTTGGCCGCCAGCTGAGACGGAGGTAACAGCTGAGGTTCGAGAAGTCTTCAAGGCGATTTTTGTAGAGATAGAAAAGATGGAAAGGCACCAGGCCTCATTGGATATGCGGCTGGATAACAGAGATGCTAATCTTATGGCCGATCTGTATGGAATCATACCCAGGATCCGGGAATGGTGGCAACAGCAGCAAACAATGCGTGTGGAACAAGTCAGATACTTCAAAGCATTGTATAATAAAATGTTGATTTGGAGCGCCGATAATGCTGATACGAAGAAGAGGATGCAAGAAAATATTGACAGGATGCATGCCTCTCATACCACTGAAATGGAACTGCTGCGAGAATTTCATCGAAAAGAACTTCTGCGCGTAAAGGAGAATATGAATGAAAATTTCAGCCTTTTTATGGCTGAAATGAAGTTGGTGACAGCCGAATCAAAAGTCACCCGCTCAGAATTTCGGACAGCATACTCCGCAGGATAATCCAAGCATAACTCAGCTATCAGCCGCCTAGATTTCATGCTTGTTGGCATGTTCCCAGGGGTTTCTCTCTCCTTTGATGATGCCAAAAAGGGGAAGAGGAATACCTAAAGATGTTGAAAGGATCCGCAGCTGAGAAGAAGGACGCAGCTGTGAATGAGAAGACAGCTGAAGAGCAGAAGAAAGAAAAGGGAAAATCAGTTGAGGGGAAGGTTCGAAAGACGTGACTTTAATGGTTGCTAGAACTCCTCAACAAGGACTTGTCACAGCTGACATCATTAGTAAACTTCCAGTGACTCTGCCGCTCCAACACTCTGATGTGCCCATGTCTGAGAAGAGGAAAATAGTAGAAGCAGAGATGAAGGAGGTCGAAAGAAAAATGGATGCCCGTGCAATGGACATACTGAAACAGTACGGAGGCATTCCAGCAGGAAGAGACACAGATGCCATTTCAGACGTCGGAACCGATCCTAGATCAGTTGATGAATTCAAAACGCTCGCATCCGAGGGATACTTCGAAGGCATGACCATGGCCCAAGCCTGGGACTTGTATTGGGAAAAAGGGCTCAAGTCGCCGTGCGAAGAAGTCCGAAAGCGCAGACTCTAGCGATCACTCTCTGGGTCACTCTCTTTGGAAAGAAGAAGGCCCCAAGACAATACACACCCGAGGAAGAGGTAGAAGCAGTGGAGGAAGAGGTTTCAAGCCTAGACCTCTACCCAAAAACATAGAATACATAGATCCAGGGAAGAAATGAGGGCTGGGTATGACGAAGTAGCCAACATGAAAGTGGCCAGGAACAATGTTGAATATGTAAAGAGAATCGAAGAAGAAAATAGAAGACAAACTCAGCTATGGGAAGAGAGACAAGAAAAGAAAAGAAAAGATGATGGAAGAGCTTATGAAAGAGCTTGAAAAAAGAAAGCAGCTGAAGAAGAAAAGAAGAGAGAGATCAGAAGACGACAGAGCTGAAGAGGAAAGAAGGAGGCATCGAAGGCGATGAAGTGTTGTTGTCCACCCCTTCATGTATTTTACTATTGTAAATGCATATGTATGTAAGTCTTCTGTACATTGAATAAGAATCTAGAATTTCTATATTTTTGCGTAGATATAGAATGCCATGTTTGCTCTGATACACTTTGTAAACAGCTGTGTAAAGGACAAGAATGTTATGATCAATAAAAAGATCAATTCTACGCATACATTCTCTGTTTCTACATTGTCTGTATGTATCTTTGATATTTACATTTTGAATGTATGTTTTAAGTTTTGGCATCATCAAAAAGTGGGAAATTGTTGGGAAATTTGTTCATTAGATTTTGATGAATGCCATGTAAAACTTAGACTATAAAGTTGGCACCCCATTTTCTTTGAAAATTGAATTGTAATAGATAGGGCTATACGAGCTGAGTGGAGTCAGTTATGCCTGGATATGCAAGAAGTCAACTGAAGACTAAAATGAGGACTCATTTGTGAAGCGGTGAGTATGGCAAGAAGGAGAAGTCTAGAACTCGATCAAAGGAGTATCACCGGATATAGCTATGTGAAGTGTCGACCAAGTCAACTCAAGAAGCCAAGTCATGTTGAAGTGACGATGAGTCTTTCAATCATTGGAGCGGACTCAAGTCACCTGGGGAAAAGCGATCAAGTCAAGACAATCAAAAGAATCCGTTGCCGTAAGTCAAGAATATTACCTAAACAAGTAATACTTCCATGCTGCCATGTCTTAACGTGCTAAGTCCCAGAAGCGTACAAAAGGAATAACCCAATGGGAAGCGTTGCACCTTGTGTCAGACTCTGAAAAGCTGAATGTTCATTTAATACGAGGAAATGTCAACATCAAGGACTGCAACAAGACAAGCCAACGAACACAAGTGACTTTTGAAAATCAGCCTATCTCTTCAACTGGCAGATTTTTGAAAGTTCACTATAAAAGGCCGAGGAATCACTTTGAGAGAGGGTTACCTGAACCACGAACATTCAAGCTAACATTCAAACTGTAACCTGCAAAATATTCTCAAGTTATTCAAGCAAATCCTCAAGCCTAAACTTCGAAGAAAATCGATCCAACACCAAGCTGTGAAGGAAAGACAACTTCAAACTGTTGAAGAGGAAACTTTTGAAAAATCAAAAGGGGTCTACATTACAAGGAGGATTGTAGAAAGGTTGAAAATCGAACCAGTCGCAAGTTATTGGAGGGCTTCGTGATCAAATCCAAGAAGCTTGAGCAAGTGAGTCAAGAAGTAGCAAAGCGCACCGCCCTGAAGAAGAAGCCGTTTAGTCGGACGAGAAGCCACTGTGTGATCAAGGCATCTCCAGTGAGTCCCAAAGAATCAAGTTAGGCTTTGTGTGATCAAGACTTGTATCTGGACAGGTAACCACTTTTGTACTCGATCAATACTTAGTGGATTCCTCCAGGAGTTGGAGAAGAGAGGAGTAGAAGAATTACCCCATCTTCGAACCTCTATAAAAATTATTGTGTCATTTACATTTCAGCATTTACTTTCCGCATATTACTTTATATCTCACGATAATTTGCATTCAACCGATAATTAACAAAGTGTAAAACCAAGTGTTAAAACAAGCTTAAACCAAATTCAAGGGTGTTAAGTCTTCCGCTGAAAATCTCAACACAGCCAAGTTAAGGTTTAGACTAGACAGCTGAGTTATTCTATCAACAGTTCAATCGAGTCTTTTGAGTGGCTAACTCTGCTGGTTAACTAACTTAGTGTCCCTCAAGGACTTAGTTGTGTACTTAACTCTGTATTATTTTAAAAGGACTAAAATCGAAAAGTTGGTAAGGTTTATTCAACCCCCCTTCTAAACCTTACTAACACCCCTTGGGACCTACAATAGACTATCGCAGTTTTAATAGCATAACCATCAAGAATAAATATCCCCTCCCGAGAATTAGGGATGTCAACGGGCCGGGGCGGGGGCGGGGGAGCGATCCCCATCCCCATCCCCGCGACCGCGGGGAATCCCCGTCCCGTCCCAAAATGACAGACAGGGAAAACTTTCCCCCCCCGTCCCCCGCTTTAATTTTTTGTTTTTTGCAAAAATTCAATTTTTTTTATAAAAATAATCATTTTTTTATAAAAATAATCATTTTTTATATTAATAAATTATATAAAAAACTAATAAACCACTCATTAATAAAATAAATTAAATATTTTGTTATTTTTCATATTTAATGTGGATATATTTATATTATATTATAAATATTATATTATATATTTAATAAGCGATTCCCACGGGAACGGGCAGGCGAGATCCCGCGAGGCGGGAGTATGATCCCCTCCGTCGCCCGTCCCCGCCCTGAAGAAGAAAAATTTCCCCGTTCTCGTCCCCACGGGGGAAATTTTCGGGGAATCCCCGCCCCGTTCCGGGCGGATCCCCGCGGGTAACGGGGATTTCCCACCCCACTGCCATCTCTACCGAGGATAGACGAATTGTTCGATCAACTTCAAGGGGCGACAGTGTACTCGAAGTTCTACTTACAACAAGGATACTTTCAGTTGAAGATCCGGAAAGAAGACATTTCCTAAACAACATTCCAGACTAGGTATGGACACTATGAGTTTGTAGTAATGCCATTCGGTCTGACGAACTCCCTTGTAGCATTTATGGACCTAATGCATTGAGTCTTTTGGCCTTACTTGGATCAGTTTGTAGTGATATTCATCGATGACATACTCGTATACTCCCAATCTAGATAAGATCACGAGCGTCATTTGAGGATCGTCTTGGAGACACTACGAGAGCAAGAGTTATATGCCAAGTTTAGCAAATGCGAATTTTGACTTAAGGAAATCGCATTTGTGGGACATATAGTATCCAGCGATGGGATCGCAGTGGATCCATCGAAAGTACAGACAGTTGATGAATGGAAACAACCAGAATCAGTGACCGAGATCAGAAGCTTCTTGGGATTAGCCGGATATTATCGAAGATTCATCAAGGATTTCTCCAAGATAGCCGGACCACTCACATGATTGACCCAGAAGCAAGTCAAGTTTGAGTAGAACAACAAATGTGAGACCAGTTTCTAAGAACTGAAGAAACGACTAACTATAGCTCCAGTTTTCGCCCTCCCGAAGGGAACACAAGGTTTCGTCGTTTGCAATGATGCATCAAAGGAATGGTAAGGAGTAGTGCTCATGGAGGAAGGAAATGTCATTGCTTGTGCCTCATGAAATCTCAAACCGTACGAGGCCAATTACCCGACGCACGACTTGGAATACCCAACGATAGTATTCGCATTAAAGAAGTGGAGACACTATCTATACGGGGCAACGCTAATAGTTTTTACCGATCATTAGAGCCTGAAGTATCTATTCTCACAGAAGGATCTCAATCAAAGGCAACGGAGATGGATGGAGTTAATTGAGGATTATCACTTTGATATTCAATATCATCTCGGAAAGGCAAATGTAGTAGCTGACGCCTTGAGCAGAAAGGCGAGTTTAGCTAGACTAATGATCCGAGAGTGGAAATCATTAGAAGAACTAAGCATTTGGAATACGACTAGCACCGACACTCAGATTATATGCGCTAACATTTCTGTTAAACCTGACCTGTTGAGTGAGATCAAAGTCGCGCAAGAAAAGGACATGCATCTCCAAAAGTTGAAAGAAAATATACTTAAAGTAGAGAGGCCATAATTTTTGGTACCCAAAGATGGGATCATAAGATTCAGGAACCGAGTGTGCATACAAAATGACGAAAAGATAAGAGACAAGATCTTGGAAGAAGCACACCGCTCAAGATATACAATACATCCTAGAGGAAACAAGATGTATAAAGACTTGAGGTGGAATTATTGGTGGGTGAACATGAAGAACCTGGTAGCAATGTTCGTTGCGAGATGTTTAACTTGCCAACGAGTAAAAGTAGAACACCAACGGCCATCTGGTTTACTACAGCCATTAAGAAATCCTGAATGGAAATGGGAATACATAACGATAGACTTCTTGACGGACCTACCAAGGACTAGAGGAGGTCATGATGCTATATGGGTGGTTGTAGACCGACTCACAAAATCCACTCACTTCTTGCCCATTAAGAATACTGATAGTTTGCAAAAACTCGCGCAGACTTATGTAAAAGAGATCATTCAACTGCATGGAGTACCAGCATGACATAGTATCGGACAGAGACCCAAGATTTGTCTCGAGATTTTGGAAATGCCTACACGAGGAAATGGAAACCTCACTGAGTTTCAGTACAGCGGCGCACCCACACACTGCTGGACAATCTGAGCGAACAATCCAAACTCTTGAAGACATGTTACGAGCTTGTACGCTAGATTTTCAAGGAAGTTGGGACTCTCACTTACCCTTGGCCGAGTTTGCCTACAACAACATCTATCAAGCCACGATTGGAATGGCACCATACGAAGCACTTTATGGGCGAAAGTGTAGATCCCCGCTACACTGAGAGATCGATGATCAGTGGACTCCAAAAGAGAAACGAAAGTCACCATCAGTTCCAAAGGTAGACTTAGTTTAGGAGGCCATGGAGAAACTATGAATAATCAAGAGAGGATCCACATGGCTCAGAGTCGCCAGAAGAGTTATGCGGACAAGAGAAGAAAGGATTTGGAATTTGAAGTTGGAGACGAAGTATTCCTTAGGCTCTCGCCACGAAAAGGGTTAATCAATCCGATGAAAGGAGGTACGCTGAGTCCAAGATATGTCGGACCTTACAAGATACTACAAAGGATTGTAAAGTTAGCTTACCGACTCGAACTACCATCACAGTTTGCGGGAATGCACGACGTATTTCATGTCTCGAGGTTAAAGAAATATCGGCCAAATCCCGAGCATGTTATCACCCATGGAGAACTTATCATACACCGAGAAGCCGATTCATATTATTGACCGACAGATATGACAACTACGGAAAAGAAAGATCATGTTGGTCAAAGTAGTGTGGCAAAATCATAACTGAGATGAAGATGCCACGTGGGAGATGGAGGAGGACCTAAGGAATCAATACCCTGAGTTATTCTGAGAGGAATTTGGGGGCCAAATTCTTTTAAGGAGGGGAGGATGTGAAGCCCTCGATTTTCAATCGTGTACAAGCATGTAACTAACATCGTTGGATGACTATGTATTTTTCGCGACTACTTTATCGCGTCATTTTGACGGATCATCGATAATAATATTTTCGCGTTTTATTGCCATTTTATTTATTTGATCAACTACTTGTTTAAATATTGGTCATTTTATTTTATTTTCAATTCTATGTTTATTGATCACTTGATTGATCATTCTTGCTACTTGTGTATTATCAGACATCTTAGAATTTTAGGAGACCTATTTCATTTTGTGATTTATATCCTATATAAATAAGAAATTTATTTAGAATAAGTGATTATGAGACTTATAAGTGATTGTGGGAATCACTATTAATTTTGGGAATTGATATTGTACACCTATTATCATCATTTTTGGGACACAAAAAAAAATATATGGAAACCATATTTGGACTAGGGGTGGACGTCCATGACTCAATTGGGTATATAAATGCATCTCAATTTTATACACATACACAATTATACACAAAACTAATACCAAACAAATCTTACTCAATCTTTTTTTTATATCAATTTCTCCCCACAGTTCCCCACATATCCCCACTATCTACCAACATTCCCCTCAAGCCCCTTCCACCCATCCTCCCTTAAGCCCATACTTTGACCACATACTTGTCTCCCATGCATCAATACAAGACAACTCAAAAAACTCCCTCAACCCCCCCTAATCGGCCACCCTATTCAAACAACACAAACATTTCATTTTTCCCCCAACACTACTCTCTCAAACTTTCTTCCAACTCTCTCTACATTTCTTCTTTTCTTCGTCCTTCTTCTTCTTCTTCTATACTCAGCCAAAAATTACAAGACTTTCTTATACTACCTTAAGAAAGTCGAACTACATACAAGACAAGGTGAAGTAAAATTCTTCTTCTTCTTCAATCACTTCTTATAATCTTCAAGTCTACCTCATTTTGTACTAATTTGAGTTTATTTTTTTTATTTTGAGGTACACTTAGAGATTTTAAACTTGAAGTCATTAAGGAGACTTGGACACAAACTTGAAAGACTTTCAAGACATCCCTAGAAATCAAGATATCATGGTAAATTTGGGGTATTAGAACCTTCTTCTTCTTCCCTTTTGGTTTCGAATTTTAACACCAAAATCATATTTTTAAGGTGAATTAGGGGTTGACCTTGGATCTTGGTTAAGAGGTGTTAATGTTCCTGAGAAGATCATTAATTTTGACTCTGAACTCACAACTACACAAGGTAAGTGTAGCATTATTGGTCCCTATTCGAATTTTCCATCCTTATCTCAAAATCTTCATATTCTAACTCAAATTCTTGTAATGTTTGGCACTTAGGGGTTGCCTATTAAGTGGAAATTGAAATTCTCAAGAGTTAGTGAGAAAATATCACTTCTAGACCTATCAACCAAACAACATAAGGTGGGTGGAGAATTTTCTATAAAACTCAAGTGATTTTAGCAAAATGGCATGTAGTACTTTGAAAATTATATATGATATATTAAAATTATGTATTGCATGTTTATTTCAAGATGATATATCCAACAATTTCACAAATTATGCTTGAAGTTCCAATTTTCGCAGAATAGGTGCATGCATGTGTAAATTCATGATTATTTGATGAATTCTTGTATGATATGTAATTGCATGCCTATGTACTTAAAATTTTATTCTTTATTTGTCTTATATTCTGTAAAATTTCGTTCATAATTGAAAAATTGCAATTTTGGAACTTATATGCAAAATTGGCGAAATTGGAGGACTAAATTGCAAGAATGGAATTTTCGAAACTGTACCAACACCACTTTATAAATTTCAAAATTTTCAACTTTTAATGACTGAAAAAACCCATATTTTGAATAAATTTCAAAAATCAAAGTGTTTTGAGTAAAGAACGCAATTTTTGAAAAATTTGAGGACTAAAGTATAAACTACTAAACTCAAGGAGCTAAATGGAATTTCTAAGACTTATACAGCCCATGTACCTGGAAAAAATATATTAATCTTAATTTTATGATATTTTGGACCCATGGTTCAAATTTCATAACAAATAGACTCCAAATAAGCCTTAAGGGTAAAAACTCAAAAATTGGACTAGAATAAAAAAATTAAAATGTTAAGGGATCTAAACTAACGCTTTTTCAAACCTGTTTTTGTCCCAATAACCCTCTGATATAAGTTATATTTTAAAATTAGAATCACAACAAAATCCCTTCCGGTTTGTGAGATCCAAATATTTTAAACTCGGGGCCAAAAATGACAATTTTGACAAAAAGGGGACCAAATTGGAAATTATCAAAAACCTCGACCCAAATCTTTTGAAAACCTGATTCTCTGGATAATTTGGAGAATTTAGGAACTGACCTTATAATTTTCCAAGATCGAGACAAAAACTTATTTAATTTCAAACCCGATAAAAACTAGTTTTTCAAAAACGGGCTAATTGTAAAATTTTCTTTTTCCAAGGAACTCAAATTAATTGTTTTTCCATGTTATAGCCCTTGTATTTACTGACTTATATAATATTTAAGAAATTTTAGGTTTCTTAAAATCATCTATACCTTAACGGACTCCTTAACCGACTTTTACGCGTTTCACGGGGCGAATTCCTCGCCTTATAACTATTTGAACTTATAACGAGGCAAATCTCCCACATAATATACCAAATACATCGAAGATTAGTTATCCTCCCGATAATTAGCTTCATTCAAAAATTACTCCGCCAATACCGATAAACGTCGTGTGTTAAATTTTCGTGCATTTGTACTTGTATCGTTTTCCTGAAATTTTTTTATATTAGACTGCCTTGTTGACATATTGCATCTGCGTATATCTACTTGCTTGAGTCAACTTGGTGTGCCGAGCTCATAGTCGGAGTGGACCAGTCGGGAATGGAACCGGGCAGCTCGGCTGCTATTCCATTTTCCGGCCTCATCGTCCTAATCCCACCCTTGGCGGACGGAATGTCCAACGGGAGAAGTGGGTCATAGTACTTGAGGTATAATCATGGTTATGACAATCTGGGCCTTGCAAGCCATTCTTATTGGATATGTCGTGCCTATGGAGCGATAAGGTGACAGGCCTTGTGCCAACGTGTTTGGGGAGTTATAAGGTAGAACGAAGGAATCGTTGTCTGATTCACACGATTCTAGAGTTACTCGGACCGTATTGCTTGTTTGGGTTGGCGCTACAATTCCATGCACAACCACTACTTGAATCTTTAGGTTGGCGTTACACTCCCGTACGCAACCACTACTTGACTTGTTTGATACCACTCATGGTGCCTGAATGTTCATGAACTACTTTCATCAAAGCTATATAAGTTATATTATTTTAAATATCATGTCGCTTGTGAATTGTGTGTGATGCACGCATCATAAACCACACATTTTTCATATAACTGCTTTCCTGTATCCATATAAGCCACACTTTCAAATGATCACCCATCCACTAAGAATCTTTGTCTCACCCCCTCCTTTTCGAACGGCCAGATGGTGAAGGTCCATATGATGACAATGTGGACGATGAAGATCAGACTACGGAGTGACCTATATTTGTGCCCTATCCCGACTGTCATGGATTTCCTTTTCTACTTGCTTTTGTTGGACTGTTTTATTTAAGCTTGTAATCCTAAGGGAGTAGGCCCCTTGTACAATGTTAAGTTTGTAATCGGGTTGTACTTTGGTTTTTACTTTGTCATTTTGGACTGTAACTTTTTTCGCTGCAACATTAACTCTATTTGGGATTGCTTTTGATGTTTGACTCGACTTATTTGGCTTAATTTCTTTTTTAAATTATTAATCACGTCATGGTCTCGTTTGGGGCGTAACAATATTAATATTTTTACATTGATACCCAATAACCAATTAATTGGTTTGAGTTAGTATCATTTTATTTTCAGTATGCAAAGTCATATAATTGAATCATTAATATTGAGATGCCAATGAGCCCTTAGCTTAGTGGAGGTCTCAGATTCAATTCTCCACTGTTGTTGCATCTTTTATGTGGTTATTTCTGTAGACTGTAATTGTTATGGATTGTTATTTCATAATTCCAATATGTACATGATACTCTTGCTCACGGTATCAGATCTCATTTCCAAAATCCTATTCTACTTCATGTTCCATTGTTTTAGATGATTAACGTGTACAATTATAACATCATCATATACACGTGTCAATCAACCAATACATGGAACATGAAGTGAAATAAAATTTTGGAATAGGAAATCTCAATCCCTGCTGACCGTACCCACACCGTGCAACCATTAATTTTCTGTTAATTTCTTTTACTCATTAAGACCATTGAAACTGCAAATAAGCATCGAACCAAACCATATATTTAACCTTTTAAGTTCAGAACATCTCAATACTAAAAATACATAAATAAAACAAGTTGCAATAAAATACTGTCCGTAACTAGTTTATTCCTCACTAATTTGTCTAAGTTTTTGGGGTTCGAGACTTGAGACAACAGAGGTTACATAGAAACACCAAAAAAGTCTCCATATAATCACCATACAAAAATGTAAGTTGAAAAATAAAATCAGAAAAATGTACAAAACCCAAACTTGGGAACTGGGAAACACGTGATGCCATTAAGACAAAACACCCCGACCAAGTACTTAATTAATAATTAACCCAAAACATCTCAAGAAACTCAATATGATATTTTTTATAATATTTTTGAATTTCCAAAAATAAGAATTAAAAATTATTTTAAGACAAATTTTAAATTGGCTAACACAAAGGTGACCTATGAGGAACCCCTTTCCTTCTACTCATGCTAGTGGCCATGTCTTCTTCTGTTATCTTATTAGACAATCTTCCGCACACATAAAGTCCACTTCTCTTCTTCCTTACAAACCCGGTGCAAGAAAAGCTCATGTTATCTGAGCCCGACGAGCCCGAATATGAGCTCATGGGCTCGTCGCTGCTATCCACAATGGTCGAATGAGGCGTTTCATTCGTCGTTTCATCGTCTCCGATGTCTTGAGGGATGAAGAAATCTGGACTGAGTTGAAGTGTGTTGCATACTCTCAAGAAAGGAGATAGGTCCATGTAGTGCTTAAGCACAAAATCAACCTGATAACCAAATTATGTCCCAAATTCATCAAAATCTTGAAATAATCAAGATGTTAGAAATTATTACTTAAGTAAGAAGATAAAATCAAGAATTAATACAGTGATTTTACACCATCGAACTACGTCGATTAATGAATTAGAAGAAAGAATTTAGTATATTAAAGAAAGAAATACAGAGATAGTCCAAAATTACGGCTGTGTAAAAGTAACTGAAACCCTAGTTCCAAAAGCACCAACTTTTGACATGCTGAAAAATTAATTATGAGTTATTAATTTTTACTGCTTATTGATGTTATTATATCAAGATATCAAAATTGTGGTAATTTCAGAATTCAAATCATTTCATATTGGCTGCCATTAAGAAAAAAAACATCTCTTAATCACTTGAGCATATATGGATAAATCATTCCGAATCGTAGTATCAATTGAATTGAAACTAAAGTAAGTTCAAAATTAAAATTACTTGCACAAAATTGCAGAATTATATTTTAATAAGAATATGCAATTTCAAAATTCAAATGATATCATATGGGCTGCCATTTAAATCTGAAAAATCCTATGCATCTCTTAATCACAGCGAGCATAGCAATTCCCAATTATGCCTATACACAGAATTATGCAAATAATTAAAGTGAAATTAAATTAAATTCAATATTAAAGTGATGACTTGGACACGATATTGCAAAGTTTTCACAACAATATGCAATTCAAATTTAATTCCATAACAACGAAAAAAAAAAAAGTAAAATCACTTACCTTGCAACCTAGAGAGCAATGGATAAAAGGTTCTTGGAGGCTCCTGTCACAAGAAGTGCAATAATTTCCAGACCCTTTAAACTGCCTGTTTTGAGGTCTCTTCTTGATAAACACCACTTTCGCAGCATTGATCGTATAGGCCTAATTAAAGGTAGGATTTAGCATAACGAAATTAAAATTGTGTACTTATAATCATCAAGTTAAAACAGATACAAAAAATTGGCCGGTTATATTAATTTCAACCTGGATGTTTGAACAATCCATAAGCTTTTCAAGGTCCTCCAATCTAACAACCTCATGATAAACATACCGACGAATCTGAAGAAGCCTATGGGATCGATGAGAAAGCACACAATGAGGACAAATGCTTGTGCAACAATCCAAACAACAAATATTTTTCTCGTTTTTCTTTGCAGTATCATGAATTGAGCAAGGAGCAAAGAATTTCTGCACGTAGAGGGCTTCCAACCATGCAGGTTTCTGAGGACCCTAATTACATAAATATATGCAAAATTTGAGTTGAATTCCGATCATAAGAAAGAAAGAGAAAAGAATATAGTAGCTAAAGCATGTAGATATATATAACATATTGAATTGGAACTCCAAGATAACATACCATGATTGTGTATATTAGCTAAGTATGATACTTCCTCCTTTTGTTAACTTGATTATCTGTGATAAGAATGTTATCTTGATCAATGTAACTCACAGAAAGAAAGAGAGGACTTAAGGTATGGATGCCATGGTTATTTATGGAGTCTCACTAGGGATGGGTGGACATTTATTTAATTTAACATTCATGCACTGCCAAATTTTGGTCACCAATATTACACGTGTCAAAGACTATTATATTATAATTAATCACCCTTTTTGAATTATATGTTTATAACTATATACCAATCACAAATATATCAAATATATTTCTCTCGCGGTCCAGATTTGAGATTTTGAGGTGGGACGAACTTCACAAGTGGTGTCCAAAGACTAGCATTCATCTTTTTTATCGAAGATTAATACTATTAATATAAAGGCAAAAATTCATCTAGGACCGTCTTATGGGCCAAAACCCATAAGACAAATCCTATTGACCTGATCTGCGGCCCCACCCTGCTCTCTTTTTATATTTTTATTTAGGAAAATGACACAAATATCCACCTATTTAGGATCGATCCCTGCAGAATACTCATTTTTAATAAAATTTACCTGCAATACGCTGACCGGTTTCTCATTCCAAAAAAAACATTCAAAGCCAAATCCTTCCCACACAATACGTTGCACATAAAACAACAACCAAAATAGAACATCAATCACAGATCTGAAATGCAGCAGCCAAACACATGTGCGCAAACACTGTGCGAAGGAGAAGAACAAGGAGAACATATGTTCGAGCAAGGGAAGAAGAATCGAACTGCAAATCAGTAAAGCAAAGAAGAAAGCTAGACAAAAAAACAAGGTACCAAACACCAATCTCAAAAAACAATGCTTAGTTATTCTGAAAAAATATTGTTTACATCACTGTGCATCTATTTCACGTGCAAAATCATAATTGAAAGTATATATATATATATATATATATATATTAGATGAAATTGAGATTGTACCACGAATTTGCGAATAGAGAATTTGATCAAAATGAATGTTTCAATATCCAACTCAACATCCGACTCCTTCCTCTTCAAAATACCAATGACAAAGTCCCCATCAACAAAATTAAACGAGTACTTGGACTCATCAAAAAATATTGCAATATCCAACTGCAACCTCTCTTCATCTGATGGACAAATATTCATAAACTTCAACTAAAACAAAAGGAAAACAAACAAAAAAAAGTTAGCAACAACAAATAAATAGTTATGAAACAAAAGCGAAACAAAAAAATAAAAAGTAATGTATTACATGTTCCACTTTAACGGTTGAAAATCATCATATCGAGATCATCAGACCTCAAATTCTTATTTCTCCCAGACTTTGGACAACCCCAATTCAGAATACGAGGGATACTCTGTCTGGCATGAGTGCAAATTTTATTGTTCATCTCTGAACAACATTCATAGAACCGTATCAGGAAGGCCAGGGAAAAGCCTTTAATTCTATAAAATTTAATGCATTTAGCAGCAGGCTTCAGATCCTCATCCTGAGGCTGCTTCCTGTGGAGCAATTGTTCCCTCGCCTCGATTGTCGTCAAACAAATCTCTTCCCCGGGATATGTGTTAAAAGATTCACTATCAACTAAATAAAAAAAAAAAACCATATTCACGAAGTCCCAGTAGAAGAAAAGAGAAAAAAATACAAAAAGTACAATAACGCCATTTTCACGGCATCATCATCATTATCTCCCCACACTTGTAATTTAAAACACTCCTCAATTGACAGCCTAGTGAATTTCATTGTGCCAGTAAAATACTTTTGGAAGAACTCAGAAGTAATACCATCCCCACGAACAGAGGGCCTATCCCCAACACACTTTAGCCTTGTGACCTGGCAAAACTCCCCAACACCAAATCTCAAAAGTTTCCCACAAACAGACACTAGTATCTCATCCTTCCGCGAATGAACAAACTGCCTCTTCAACAACGAATGCACAAGTTGATTTTGGAAATCAACGTCATGCATGTCCAAAAAATAACTGAATCAAGTACGCCTAAACGCATCCAGCTGCGGCTGGGATAACTTGTCCTTCAAATTTTTAATCACTTCAAAATAAAAACCAGCGTTTATCCTAGCAATATACAACTTTTTTGGATCAATCATATACTCATTAGAGTTGTCAAAAGTGGCCCGACCCGGTAATAGGGTTGGGCTGGACTATGATTTTGTAGGCCCGAAAAGATCAGGGCCTATTTGGTCCGACCCGTTAGGCCCGAAACACCGGGCCGACCCGGCCGACCCGATTGGCCCGAAGTAAATTTAGTGTATTTTTAATACATGGGCTGGACTCCCCAAAATAGCGGCCCGAAGAAATTCTGGGCCGGCCAGCTCTAATACTCATAACCCTAGAAACAACAACAAAACAAAAAATAAACAACACATCTTATACAGAAAAAATTGAAAAATAATAAAAACAACAGATCAACAGCATAGAAACAAAATAGAAACAACACAGAAACAAAACAAAAAAAAACATAGAACACTAAATAATAAAAATAGATATTGTAATATAAAGGACAAAACACTATACATCAGCAACATCCATGCCTCTAAAACCAATAACCTTCTTTTTAGATGATTTTGCCTTAACAACCTGTTTTTCAACATCATCGCCAAGTTTCATCTTCCTCTTTTTAGATGATGAAGGAACTAGGGCTTCAGATTTCGAACCGCTTCTCAGAACTCTTTAACTACCATCAACCTTATATTCCATTTTTTGTCGAAGTAGAAGAGGTTTCTTGGGAGCCATGGTATAAATACGAAACCAAAAGCACACAAAAAAAAACAGTTTCAAACGTAGCAGTTTTCCACAGACGGTTTCTAGAGAATATTATAGGGAAGTTAGCGAAGAAGTTAGAAGGATCATACACCAAGTCCGGACAAAACGGCGGACATGCAACACGGGATTTCAGTCGACGAGGTGAAGAGGCAGAGAGTGAAAATGAAAGAATGGACACCAAAAGGCTAATTGCGTATTTTAGGGAAAAGTTCAAAAAAAAAGACCATAAAGAAAGTAATGAAAAAGGTAGAAATGGTATGTGTTGGTATTTTTGGGATTCGGTCCAAAATAAGGGTATTTTGTGTAATTTCCCTTTTATTTTAGGAATTTTGCTTTTCTCTATCTTTCTTTCTTTTTTTCGGTCCCATTTTTTTCTCTCTCTTCATGTCCCTTTTTTCTCTCTCTTTCTCTCCACGAACAACAACTGAGAGGATCAATCTTCCTCTTTTTAGTGTGCCTTGTTGTTGCAAAGACAAGAAAATAAAAGTTTGATGTTGTCGTATTCTAAATTTGACTAAGGATGAATGGTTTTTTTATGGAAATTTCTTTGGTCTCGGGAGGATAGTTCATAGTATACATCAATTATATATTAAAATATTATCTTATTTTCGATAATTGAAACCCGCTCCGTGTTTTTAGTCATCTTTCCACATTTCAAGATTCTTTCTTTTGATCAATTGGCCTACTATTACATATTATGAATTCAAGATGCAGAAGAAGAAAAAAAATACATTAGACAGAGTTAAATAATACTTTTATGAGTAACAATATCCGTTTTTAAGATAATATATCATGTTTTTATTACAATCATAGATTCTCAATTCAAATAAGTGAAAAAAAAAAATAAATATGAGAGAGTTAAAGTAATAATTTTATGAGTAAAAATATTCATTTTTTTGAGATAAAGTATCATGTTTTTTTAATAAAATCGCAAATTAGGAATTAAAAAGAAAAAATTAAATATGAGAGATTTAAAGTAATACTTTTACGAGTAAAAGTATCTATTTTTCTGAGATAACATATCTTTTTTTTAATGCAGTTAGAATTTAGGAATTCAAGATGAATGAAGAAGAAAAATAAATATGACAGAGTTAAACTAATACTTTTATCAAGAAAAGTATCCATTTTTCGAGATAAAGTATCATGTTTTATAATACAAAGTGACATAATAATAACTCAGTTCATTGAAGAAGCTGAAATATAAATGTGATAAAGTTAAAGTAACATTTTTATGAGTTAATAAAGTATATATTGTTTGAGATAAAGTATTATGTTTTTAATACGATCACAAATTATTAATTCAAGACAATATAGTATCAAGTTACATTTTATGATAATTTAGTAATACTTTTACTTTAAAAGTATTATATTTTACCTCAAAGTATTACATTTTGTATAAACGAAAAGTATCATTTTTATTAGTTGTCACTTAATAAAAAAAAAAAGTGTCATTGTTTATTTTAAAAATGTCATATTTATTTCTCAAATCAACAAGTATCACTTTATATTTAAAAGAATTTGAAATGTTCAAGTATCATTGTCCATCACAAAAGTATCATATTTAATCTCGTAAAACATATTTTTTTGTTAAAAACTATCACTTTTCACAAAAAAGTATTAGTTATGAAACTAAAATACATTATATTCTTTATCAATGATTTGTTCTTATCTTCATTCTCCATTGCCTCGTTTTAGCCAATTGCTTTTGTAAGTAATATTTTTCTAAAATTTGCCAATATTGCTCATTTTTTTGTAAGTAATATTTTTCTAAAATTTGTATCAATATAGAATCCAAAATCATTTTTTTTCGCATTTGACAAAAAGGATGGATGATGATTATGGTTCATAGCAAGAATCTTGACGGATGGAGTTACAATGGAGATTTGCTCCTAAATGATGATAAGCAATTCTAATAAGTAACCATAGCGATCGGTTTGCGGACATGTGGTGAGATTATGGATGTTGATTGAGAAAAATATCTAGGGCAAAGACGATGTGCTTTAGAACTCAATTTTCCGAAGTGGGTTAAAAATTAAATAATAGAAATTAAAATAACCTATACATAAAAAGTGGAAATGCAAATAATCGGTTCGGTTCGGTTTAACCAAAATTTTAGATTTTTTTTTTCTTTTATTGGAGATTTGCCGATTTGAATCATAAGATCTCCTGCGTCTGTTTTTTTCTTTTATTACCGGATTTGAATCATAAGATCATATCGAGACCTACTCTAACATAAATTCAAAAAACAAAATAATAGATAAAACAAACACGATCACCCTATCATAACCAAGAAAGGAGAGCTTTAGGAAAGTATATTTTCTTTTATTATTATTGATTTTTCTAAAATTTGGTTTGATACAAAATGAGCAAGATTTTCGTATTTATACTAGACACCTTCCTAACTAATTGTAGAATTACTTTATTCGAATGGCTACAAGTCATCCACTAGACTTGTCCATTAAAATATCTACATTAGGATATTCTAAAAACATTATTCAAGTTATTAGTACAAATATTTTAAAAAATTTGTGCTTTTCTTGTGCCACTGTAGTCAATCTGCCCCAAAAAATTTGGTCTTAAGGCGATTGCCTTATAAGCCTCACCTCAGGTCCGGCTATGAGGCAATCACCTCAGGTACGGTTATGATCTGAGCTACACAATTTCTTCCCAAGGATCTCTTTTTAAAAAAGAAAAAGAAAAAAAAAAGAAAAAGAAAAACAAAAGGAGGACTAAGATATGAGGAGAACGTGGGCGCTGTTCCCGTGCCTCCCAGTGGCTTCTTCTACTATAAACAAATTTTGTCATCTCCTAGTGTTATGAGCTCCAACCCTAAACTAAATTAACCCTTCTTGAACCAGCTGCCTTAATAAATTTATTTCCCATGATTTTTCCTTTTTCTTGATTCTAATCTCTCGGTAAACTTGCATCAATTAAGGGGCGAGCTAGCTAGGCCTCTTGATCTTGTCCTTGTAATATTTGTCCCCAAAAAAAAATATACATAAAATTTGTACCTTTGTTTGTTATATATTCATGTGTGAACCTAGTTATTCGTTCAGATTTTGACTCATCCATGTTCTTAATTGGCCGTCCTCTCCCTTAAAGTTGCAAGGGTTTTTAAAAATTTGTAGAATTCATATTTATAATCTTGGTCATTCAAAGTTGTTTGACTGGAAATTGTTTTGAGATCAAAATGGTTCATCAAATGATTTATTTTAGGTTTAATTGCAAAGTTGGTCAAGTAACTAATACTAGCAATTTTTGTCTTCTAAATATTTTAGGTTGCAATTTTGATCCATAAGATTTTTACGATATTGTGCAATTTTGATCCCATCTAGTTTGTGTAATTTTAGTCCTATAAGTTCTTATTTTGTGGAATTTGATCCCAACTAGTGTTTCAATATTTCATTTGTTCCCGCAATACACTTGTCATTTAGCTAAAATACTCAAAATACTCAAAATTAATACTTATGACTGTTAAAAGTTACAAGATTAAATTACTATATTATTAAAGCGTAAAATCGTCAAGGATCAATACTATCAAATACAATTATTACAGGACTAAGATTGTAGATTGACAACCCTAAGAGTTACACACGACTGAAATTGCATTTAAGCATTTATTTTATAGGTTATATATATAAGCTAGCTAGCTCCTTCTTGTTTGAATTATATATGAGACAAGTTTCTTGTTGTGTATTATTTTTTTGGAATATTTTTGCAGAGAGTTTGCTCAAAATATTTGTGGATTTGGCAAAATTACAATATTGGTCCTGTAACTATGGAGCGGTAACAAAAAAATCCTGTAAAAATTGTGTTCCGCAAAAAAGTCATGTAACAATAGAAAATTATAGATTTTGGTCCTGCAAAATACATAATTTGCAAAATAGCCCTATAACTATATAAAAATCTCAATTTTGGTATTAATTTCACCGGATTTCAGTCACGTGAATGACACATATAGTTCCTAATTTATCCTGAAAAGAGGACCGAAATTGAGATTTTTATATAGTTACAAGACTATATATTTTGCAAACAGCGAATTTTGCAAGACCAAAATTAAGATATTTATATAGTTACATGACTTATATGCAAAACGCGATTTTTACATGACCTTTTTGCTACCGCTCTATAGTTAGGTTACTAATTTTGCAATTTTACCTGTGGATTTTTTACTGAAGATTGAGAATGATCAGGGCAAATATTTTAGCAATATAAACTCCTGCAAAATGTCATTCATCTCAAAATGGAGCCGCAATGGTTAATTAATCAGAAGTCAGAATCATATACCCTCTGCATCCAGAAAAGTGCATCACTTGACTAGATACAATATATAGGGAAAGTTTTGCATACAGCATACATATATAATACGTTTGCAGACTGTCGTATTAAAAAAAAATACTATTTCCATCTCAATAAGAATTATACATGAATCAAGCTTGACATGACATCAAGGTTTAGATGGGAGTTGCAAAGATGTAATATTTTTTAACTTTTACAATATTACCTGAAAAGTATTGATTGAAATGTATTATTATTATTATTATTATTATTATTATTATTATTATTATTATTATTATTAAAAGGGTAGCCATTGAAAAATTAAAGTTCTCATTTTTAAAATTAGAGTCTTACTTCGACTACATGTCTCAAAAAAAAACGGAGGGTAACAAATTTGGGACAGAGAATAGTATAACACAAGCTCTTCGATCTACTATTGGTTTAAAAATGATTGCGGATAGGATTGCAAATGAACCAAGGTAGGCCGCTCATTAGCTATTCAGAGCTCGACTCGATAAAAACTCGGTCGAGTTCGTTTATGAGGATCGTTAAAATAAATGAATCAAACTCAAACTTAGAGATATTCGGCTCGTTAATAATTCGTAAGCAGGCTCGTTATAAGTAAACTCGTATAATTAAACTAATAATTTGACATTAATTCTAATTTTTATACGTTTACTTATGATAAATATACAAATATTGTAATAAAATGAAGAATACTTATAATTGATAATTACTAAGCTCGGTTAGGCTCGAAAAATTTGTGAGCTATTAATATATTCGATGAATTCAGGCTCGAGTTCGACTCGATAATAAACGAGCCAAACTCAAACTCTCAAAGCTCACTTTGTTCGGTTCGATTCGAAACTCGACGACGGTATTTCTAAATCGCCCAAATAAACCGCGGATGCACGACAGACTGTGTTACGGATTTAAATCTAAATCACACATGAAAAGGAAATGTGTAAAAAAAAAAAAAAAAAAAAAAAAAGGAAACCAAGATGACATTTTGGGGAATCCAAAAGTGTGATTGTGGCCTGATAAAATGGTCCCAGAAAAATAAAAGACAAATTAGGCATAGCCATACCTAAATAGTGATGGAGCAAAGACAAGACATGTACGAGGAAACTGGGTTCATGGGATACTGAACATGACAACAATCCACAACCACTCCACTAATGGAAAATAATGGAGAAGGTATTTTGCTAAAAGGCTTTGGCAGACAAAACACAACTCATTAAGCGCACTAATTAGTGATATAATGAGCCTAATATTTTTATATCTCTGATTGCTAATTTTGGGGAACCCTTGTTTGAGGGGTACCTTTAAGCTTTCACCAAGAGCTAATCTTGAATATTTCAGGCTAAAACAATATTATTTAGCTCTTCAAGTGATATTCAAATTCAATCATATACATTAATTCGTTTCATGCCAGTGACACCAACATAACCATAATAAACCAAGTAAAAAGAGGACGCGAATTATAAATTAAGTGATAATGTGCGAGTTGTAATGACAAGTATGAATTGATAATAACTTTTAGGCAAAAATGTTTTTTTAGTCCACTAAGTGACGACTTTTTATTTAGTCCATACTTTTAAAAAATTTTGAAATTGGTCCACTAAGTGGCAAAAAAATTGATTTTTAGTCCAGGTGACCTGCTATCATTATGTAACAATCCTATGTGTAATTTTTTTCTTTTTGCTTTTTTTTGCCTCAAAATATGAATTGTTTTTGTTGATGTGGCATTTTGGAGGAAAAAATATTATTTTCAATGTAAATTAGGTAAAAATATAATATTCATTATGAATAAAATAAAAATAATTTACAGAATATATTTAAATTATTTGTTAATTTGAAAAACAAAAAACAATTATTTTTTAATTTACAGAATATATTTAAATTATTTGTTAATTTACAAAATATATTTATCACTATTGATATGTTTTAATTAAGTGATTGAAATTTTTATTTTGTTATTTAAGTTGTTATTTGATATTACTATCAATTGGCAAGAAAAACTAGTGTAAATTTAACACTTTTAATTATTTCTAAACTATAAAGTTAATACATTTTTTTTGAGTGGTAAAATTTTTAATTTCCATTTTAAATAATTAAATCATTATTTAACGAATTTTTATCATTTATTGGCCCATAGAAATTAATAAATGGCCATCTTATTACAAAGGGAAAAGGACATAAATACCCCATTTTCCATACCCAATCCCTGCACAATGTTTTTTCCGCTGATTTTGGACAAAAATACCATTTTCCGCTGAATTTGGACAAAAATACCCATTTTCCGCTGATTTTTGACAAAAATACCCATTTTCCGCTGATTTTTCTGCGTTGGTTTCTTTTTTGTTTCTTTGTTGTTTCTTTGTTGTTTCAAACATGTTTGTTGTTTCTTTGTTTCATACCTGTTTCATTTATGTTTCTTATATGTTTCACTTAGCCAACTTTTCATTGCATTCCACAGTTGCATGGTGAAAATCTCAGTTGTGGTATGCCACAATGGACAATAGGAAGAAAATAGAGAGTATACCAACTTTGAAATAACAAGAATACTGATTCCAATGGACTGCACATTCAGCACCCTAACGAAATCTTGGAACAACAAATTCAATTCAGAAAATTTGAGCTTACTTGTCCATCATTGGCTACGAGAAATGGACACGACTCCACTATTAGACCAAAAAATACTTTGTATTGACTTCCAACATCGTAGAATTATTGAATGCATCAATCAGAAAGGAAAAGACCTACTAGTAACAACTTTGCTAGAGTACGTGAAATCTTTAGTTCAAGATTAAGCATGCAGACATCGAAATGAAGCAAGATCAACATTTACAAGGATGACAAAAAAAAAAGTCAAGAAGTATATGGGAAAAAACTACACTATTTCTCTAAATTTAAAAGCAATTTTGTTTTTTTTTGAGGAAATAATTTAAAAGCAATTTACTACAAACTTTTATCACATGATCCCCTATTTCACAATTGTTTCTTACATGTTTCATTTATGTTTCTTATATGTTTCAACCGATTACACCATCATTAAAATTTACGTAACAACAATTCTCTAAAATCATTAGGAAGTGGAGGTAGAAACTCATTGTCGTTGTCATCGCCATCACCATTTTGCGCTTCAACTTAGCATGATTGTGAAGCGATTCGAGTCTTGATTGTTCATTCTCTATCTCGAATGCTTCGATGTCCATAGCCTTCCCATCAATAAAGTGCTCGGCATAACAAGCAACAAAAATCCCACATTCACTACAAAAGAAATAAAAAAGATACACAATCGATACATAACACAACAAATCAAAAACAATAAAAAGAACAAATAAATGGAAATACGAAACATAAAAGAAACAACTTCAAACAACATCGAAACAAACAAAAAACTTCAAATCACAAAATAATAAAAGAACACGAAAAATTGGGTTTAACCTCTCGAGTCTTCGCCGACATTTCATCAAATAGTTGCGAGCCTCACCCCGGATCGGATGAAAACTCGAAATCAACCACAAAATCTTCACCCCAATCCTCGTCGCCCCATTCGAAACATTCATCATCTTCTTCGACACGACCGTAATTCCTAATCCGTGCTCGATTTTTGATTATTTTTAACATCACAAAAATTACATTCTCCAAAGAACACAACTATCAATTTTCTATTGATGAACTTGTTGCAAGAGATCACAACTATTACCTAATCCAAAATTTCCTCGAATGTAACATCAAAAATCAAGAAAAGGCATAAACGACACTCAATTTCTAAAACGAAAGAAACTTTACAAAAATCTAAAATCAATTCATCCTCAAAAATCCTAAAATCAAATTTCTATCATTTTCCCTAAATTAGCGGATACCGATGCTTTTTTTCCAATATTCGCTCAAATCAAATGCAAAATCATCTCCGTAAGAGCGGCGCCGCCACTAACCACGGTGGAGCCACCACCACTAGCAACGAACAAGTCGTCAAATTCGCGATAGAATTGAGAGAGATGAGAAGGATCGGTCGTAGCACTAAAATAGTATTCGCCGAAGCGCTTAGCGTCGGACGACACGATGACGTGGTGCGAAGATATGGCGCTTCCAAATCAAAACATAAATTGTGGTCGTGTGGTTTTGCTCCTATTTTTTTGTCAAAACCAGAGATTGTCATGACGCCTCATATACATAAACTCACAACAAAACAAATAAAACTAACAATCGAAGTTAGAAAAAGAAAATAAATGGACAAAGGCGATTGAAAATTAGGTTACCTCCCAATAAAGCTAATTTTAACGTTTTTACGATGAAAGGTCAATAACATATCATATATATTCCACGTTGGCTCATCCATAGTCTTGCCCTCTATTTTTCTCATTTCTCATGCCTTTCTAATTTCGGGAGGAGGAAAGCGGCTTGTCCCAAAAGGGCCTTGGAGATGACGATCAATGCATTGAAGATGACTTTCTTTGCATAAGAAAAGTAACATGGTGGGTATATTTGGAAAGTTTAGGACTGGATGGGGTAGATTAGTGATAGGGTGGTATTTTTATCTTTTTTTTTAAAAATCAGGGTATTTTGTGTAATTTCCTCAAAGGTCTACAAGGCCCATGTTACTCCAATAGATCCACATGGCCCACAGTCTCAAGTATAAATAGTCTCTTCTTAATTAATTTTTCGTTAAGTACAATTTGATAGCTAATTAATTCTCGTGGTCTGGGTTTTTCTCCTACGATTTACGGACTTAAACATCGAAGGAACTTCTCCAGGAAAACTTTGGGGCCTTCTAACTCGTTCGTATGTTGCGGGTCGTTTCTCTTCACATGGATTAATCATTAGACCAAAGTCAGATACCATAACTCGGAGTACCTCGACTTTGAGTGATATGTTCATAATTTAGCGTCATCATTTTGGGGGCGTTTGAGGGTACAAAACCAAGACACAAAAATACAAAAACATAGAAAGCAAGAAGAGAAAAGAGACCCTAGGGACCATAGAACAATCTGCCTCTTCCTTCTCCTCCTCTGAGGGAGGAAGTGTGCTTGACCAGAGAAATTTTGCAAAGCTCTGATGGAATAAGTTGACAAGAACGCCTTGAGAGAGCACAAAGCAACAAAGAGACAAACTCTCAAACCCCACCAACAATAATAACCGTAACTTCGTAGGAGGAGTAGGCGAGAACGAGAACCCCGGCCGGAGAAAAATCAGACAAAAAATAATGAGACGTCAAAGAAAGGAACGTCACAAGAGCCGGCAAAGAGCCCCCACCAAAAATAACTACACCGTTGTAGTGGAGACAAGGGCCCCGTTCGGCCTATCCAACTCCAAGGCAACAACGGTGGTGAGGAGAAACCCTTTCACCAGCCATTTTAGCGGAATCTATTCCTCCGAATGAAAAATTCCTACCTCCCGAAGCAAGAGCACCTTGATAAATTTTACGCAAAGGTTGATCTATACGACATGATGGACGTGTCATAATACAAAGTTTTTAAGACCACATTAACTAAAAGAGCCCTCGCATGGTTTAGTCGACTCGGTCGGATCCATGGACAGGATGGATAAGCTCATAGAAAGTTTCATGCACTAATTCTCCATTAATAGAAAATGCTCAAGACTATCTCCCATATGTTCCAAATTAGCGAAAGCAAAACTTTTCGTAGATTACATGAAACATTTTGTAGAAGGAGTCAACGAGGTCTCATGTGCAACATAAAACCTTATCGGGATTTTACAACAAAACCTCTGTCAAGGTAGGTTCAAGGAGTCCATAGCGGACAAAGCACCTACATCGCTTGAAGAGTCGCTTGATCTCGTAGATAAGCACATCCTTGTAGGAAAAACTACTACACCAAAGAAACCGAAAGAGAAAGATAAGAGAAGAAGAGGATGTTAACTCTAAAAGGACAGATAGAAGAGACCCGAACAGAAGAATTTTGAGTACAAATTCACCCCATTGAATGCACCCATCTCCAAGATGCTGGCAACTGCCTAGAGGGAAGGAATAGCCTGGCTCCCTCGAGAGATGAAAGAAAATCCTACTAGGGCACATTCTGACAAGTACCTCACTTCCATTATGAAAAATGGCATGACACTGAGAGATGTTTCCAACTCAAGAGGGAAATCGAGATAATGATCCAGAGAGGATATCTAAAAGACTATATAGATCAGCATTGACTAAGATAAAACCTCGGGAAAGCACCAGTTCAATCACATCAAGCAGCCCACTATAGGGAGTCCCAGACGAACAAGAGAAGAACCCCCAAGTAGTGGGAATCATCAACGTCATCTCTAATGGACAAGAATGAGACAAGGCTAGAATCGCACTACACGCCTAAAGAGAGAATGCCAGAGATATATTAAGCTCAAAACCTAAGTGACGGGCTTTGAGCCCTGATAAGAAGAATAATGTCCCAATCACCTTCAGAGCACAAGATTACGTGGCCTATACTCAGACATATCCAGATGCCATAGTAATCACGGTCATCCTGGCAACCTTCCTAGTTAAGAGAATTCTGATGTACACTAGGAGTGACGTAGACGTGATCTGCAAGCAAGCACTCGAGAAACTGTGGATTGATCCAGTGCAGGTTGCCCCAGTCACCGCACCACTCATGGTTTTCATGGGTCAATAAATTAAAGATTTAAGAGAAATAAGTTTCTCAGTGAGTCACTAATATGGTGAAATTCCTCATAGTAGATGCCCCATCACCATACAACATCATATTGCGGGCCAAACTTAAATCGCTTTCAAGACATTGCGTCTATTGTACGCCTCAAGTTAAACTTTTCAACAGTGAAAGGAGTAGAAGAAGCGGCAAGAGACATCAAAGTATCTAGGGAATGGTACGTAGCCATCATGAAGAGAGTTAAGCCACAAGGAGTGGTTTCTATTAAAATTCCTCTGCACCAGAACCAACGAAGCTTCATCATCCCTGCACAAGCCCATCGCCTAATACTAGACGCAATTTTTGTTAGTTTTTCTATTTTCTTTGAATAATCACTCAGCAAGAGAACATTTTTCTTTTATTAATTTTACCAGCGCATTTGTTAGAAGAATCTTATTTTACCTTTCTTTCTTACAATATTTGACATTTTCATTGAATAAAATTATAATGTTTATGACTTTTATGTGTTTAGTGTTTAGTGCTTATGCCACATGTTTCTAATAACTTAAAGATTTGAACAATCTATATACCCCAAGCATTGCACCTCAAGTGATCTCATCCACAAGAGGTGGCTTTAAGCTACCCCCCAACACGTTATAGATAAAACACCTAAGACGATGTGCCCTAGGTGATCCCATCCATAATATCTTCCGGCGTCCGTAGGCAATACACCACAGGTGTTACGCCTGGTAATATCATCCATGAGAAGTGGCTTTAAGCTATCCTTGACACGACATAGATGATATACCCCAGTGTTTGATAAATGGTTTTATCATGATTTTGATGATTTTGTTTTTATACCAAAACAATATTTTTAAAGGTTGTCCAAATACTCCTAAATGATTTAAAATGGTTTTAATATTTTTCGGTGTATTTCCTCAAGTTTATTTTCGACAATATTGGACAACACATTTAATGATTTTATGTCAATGGTTTTTACATCGAAACTATATTTCTAAATGTTGTCCTAATACTCCCAATTGGTCTAAAATGCTTTTACTATTTTTCGGAGTATTTATTGGAATTTATATCGGACAACAATTTTTGTGTTAATATGTTATTTCATCAAAACCATATTTCTAATGTTGTCCTAAATACTCCCAATCGGTTTAAAATGTTTTTATGAATTTTTGGAGTATTTCTTGAGGTTTATTTTCGACAAAAATCGGACAACATTTCATTTAGGAGGTCGACCATCGACCAAAAGAGACGACCGATACACGAGAATGCATTTCACGAAATGAACTCGCGGAACCTCAAAATTGGTCTGGGGTGACCAATCCCTATAGGGGCGACGTCCGCACCCGGCGGACGGCCGAGCCCCCAAGGACCGGTCCCCCTGATGAATTTTGTTGTGTAATCTCTTTTATGTTTTAACGCGCGACCGATCGCCCTATGGTTTGACAGCAAAATTCTGACCGTTTGACAGCAGACAACATTTCCTTAAATCATGGAGTTGATTTCTAACAGCTCTTTTCTTCAATTGTCTTGCAATTTTTTACAGAATCCAAATCCCCAAGAGGATCCTATCATGTACAAGACATCTTCTATAAATAGAGGAAGATTTGAAGCACAACAATAAGAGAGAACAACACAACACAACAAGATATACTCAAGCAAACACTTGGTCTTCTATTGTCATTATTCTTGTTGTAATTTGCCTAGCTTATCACTTTCACATCCTTGAGGTCTAGGCTATTCTTGATTACACTTGCACTTAATTGTATAATTCATTATCGAGTTGTAATCTTGAATTTTTGGGTTATCATTCAACACAAGATATCCTTGTGAGTGTTCTTGTGGTAAGAACACACTTGGGTGATCTAGGTGTTAGGTGTAAGAAGATTGTGGTAATCTTCTTGTTGAGGTGTTGAAGAATTTGGTATTCTTCAAGGTTGAGGATTGTGGTAATCTTCACAAGGTGCCGTTGAAGATTGTGGTAATCTTCAAGAGAGATTGTGGTAATCTCAAAGGTGGTGTTGAAGAAGAGTGTGGTGCTCTTCAAGGTGTTGTTGTAAGTTGGTGTTGTATTAATTTTGGTAATTAATAAAATCTTTTTCTTTTTTGAAATCCATCCCGGATATACTGGGGTGGTAGAGGATTAGGCCCTAGGTGGGTTGAACCTCTATAAATCGACGTGTGTTGTTTACATTCCGTACCTTTATTATTGCCTTTGAGCATCTGATTCGAAAAAGAGGGCATAATCGAAAAGATGGAGATAATCTATTCACCCCCCCTCTAGATTATCGTAGCCGCTTGGACTTACAAGTGGTATCAAAGCCAAACTCTTTGGCAAGCTCGTTTCACATCGCGAGTGAAGAGGAACGATCGTCGGCTACAAATGAAGCTCATCTTTCCGGCACCTCCACCACCAAGCCACCTCGATTTGATTCCAAAAATTTTATATTTTGGAAAGAACGGATGGAATATTATTTACAAGGTTGCGGGTTCGATATTTGGAACATCGTCATCAATGGAGAACCCATTCCGATGAAATACACACCATATACCTCCAGAGCTCTCAAGAAGCTCAATGATGGAGAAAAGAAAAACATCTCCTTAAATGGTAAAGCTCTCAATATTTTGTATTGTTCACTTACCAATTTGGAATTTGATGTTATTGTAGGAATTCGATCGGCTCATGAAGTATGGCAAAAACTAGAAGCCATTCATGAAGTATATGCAAATGATAGGAGCAACTCAAAAGCATCTACTTCTCAAAGGGATACAAGGTCAAATCTAAGGAACAAGCCATTTACAACTTTCAACTATGAAGTAGTTGAACAATGCCTTATGGGCATCGAAGAAGAAAACGAGGTATGTTTTAAACCCTCTACTTCCTATGATATTTTTATTCAAAATGATTATAGTGATTTGCAAAATGATTTTGATGATCTTCAAAATGAATTCCAAAGTTTACTTGTTAAGTACAAAAATTTGAAAAAGGAATTCAATGTTTTGAAAAATGAAAAGGATAGTTTATTTACTTCCTATGAATCACTATCATGTGCTCACACCACCACACTTGACAAGGTTAGAAACCTTGAAAAAGAAAATAGTACTCTTTTTGAGGATATTAATTGCATGAAAAATGATTTATCTAAATCCAACTTGAGTACCAATAAATTGCTCAATGTTGTGAATGTTAATGATTGTGATAATTTGAATAGTGAACTTGATCATGAGCCTATTATTGTCAAGCATATGAAAAAGAATCGAGTACCTATGCATGTTAGTAATATTACTTGCTTTTATTGAGGTGAAAAGAGTCATACGGTAAATACTTGTCGGGCTAGAAATAGCTCTAATTATTTTTGGAGACCTAAAAGTCTCAAGACTAATCCCAAAGGACCCAAGCACTTGAGGGTACCACAAAACAATGTTATATTAGGTACCCGGTGAAATAATAATCGAAGAAAATTCATACCGCCAAGAAGACATCAAATGACCATTTCATTTGATCAAAGGAGAAAACATTTTCAACAAAGTCACCTCCAAGAAGAGGAAATAATCAAAAATAGGATGAACAAAATCCTTGGAAATGGCAAAGACATCATCAACAAGATGATTTTCCAAGAGAAAGACACTCTCAAAAATGGGAAGGACACAATGCTTGGAGATAGAGTAATTGGAGAGATTACCATCGATGAAGATTTTCAAACGGGAAGATATCATCAACAATGGGAACGACACAACCCATGGAAATGGCAAAATTGGTAAACCGTATCTCCCTATTTAAATATGCATTTTATTTTTGCATGTTCTTATTTAGGTTTAAATTGCAAAATGAGTTTTAAAATTTATAAGGTCTTCTATATATATTTATGTGTTTTTAAAATACTTTGAAAAATGAGACCTTACATGTTGTGGACATACTTAGACTTATATGTTTTTATCTCTTATGGATTTTTATAGCATTAGCATTGTTGCGATATCTCTTATTGCTTAGTCTACACATGTATTATTATGTTTGTGCAAAATTTGGTTTAAGAATTGTGTAGAATTTACATATCTCTTTCAATGGCTATCTACTCATAATATATCAAGAGAAACATGAACTATCGAGGTACGCTCATTATTGTTATTCATCTCATTGACTCGATACATGTTGTGCCATATGCCTATGTGCTTATTTTATACAAGTGCCATTAAGAGGATGTTTTGATTTTTGTGAAGGCATTATTTGACATAGTTTGTTTTATCCAAGATTTATAAAGAGTTATATTTTGTTTTTGATAAAACAATTGATTCACTAAGTTATGCATTTTATTGCACATATAAATGCCATTATTCTTGGATGCTTATGTCAAAGCTCTTATTCATATGATTCTTGTAAATAAGGTCTCAACTATGTGCTCTCACATTTTCATATTTCAAAAGAAACCTTATATAGCTTTCTATAAGCTTATTTGAACATGCATATTGTATTATACTCTTGATGATTATCTTTAAGCATAGTATATGTTACTTGCTCTAGTGTCTCTATCATTCGATATTACTATGCTCGTGTGCAAAATATCTTGTTAAGATTTTGCAAAATTTTTTGATATTTCGGAACAAGATAAATGACCAAGACAAGGTTAGTAGCTCAATGGTATTGTCAAGAAAAAGGTAATGATTTTGATGTAATATTTGCACTCATAGCACATTTAGAAGTTATTTGTACTTTACTTGCTCATTCTTGTTTTGAGAAAATTTCAAGCTTTACCAAATGGATGTTAATGCCAATTTTCTAAATGGTTTTATTCAAATAGAAGTCTATCGGAGATTAAAATTTTTAGGCCAAATGATTTGTATAAAAAGGCCTTGTACGGTTGATACTAGTACCCCGTATATGGTTTGATAGACTTAGCTATTCTTGCAAAATAATTTTACAAAAGGTAAAGTTGATACTACACTCCTTGTTTTGTGAAAAAGGGCAAGATTGTTTACTTGTGCAAATTTATATTGTTGGTGCTACTAATGAATATTTGTGCAAGATATTTTTCCAAGTCAATGCAAGGTGAACCTAAGATGATCATGATGAGGGTAGCTAAAATTTGATCATTGGAATTCACGTTCAACAATGCCAAGAAGGTGATTATATTCCACACTCAAAAGTAGAAGTGAGGCATTGAAGAAGAAAGAACCATCCAACCTATATGGCTATAAGTATGAAAATTGACAAAAGGTTGAAGTAGGCATGTTGATTGACAAACAAATTCGAGGTATGTTTATCTTCGTCTATTACTCCTTAGACTTCGACATTTGATATGCCTTATGTCTATATGCTCGACTTAAACAATCCCAAAGAATCTCATTAAAGTGCCGTTAAAAGAAATTCTCAAATATTTGTAAGGCACTTTTTCTTATGACTTGTTCATCCAAATTTTTAAAACGTTACTATTTTTCTAGATAACAAGTCCGGTGTAAATTTTATTTTTCAAAATATGGTTCGTCATAATCGAACTAAACATCTTGAGATTCGATATTTTTTTGGGGGATTGCATGTTTAACAAAAACTTGAGATGCGTTTAATTTCATCTCAAGGATAACTCGCGGACTTTTTAATCGCTCACCGCCGAGTATTTTACCTCATTTCGAGTTTGATTATGAAATAATGTATATTGAATGAGGTCTACGCTTGCATTTTGCACGTTTTCAAAACTTAGGGGCGAAAAATCGAATTTTTGGATCAAATTCGAATTTCAAAAAGCAACGTAACTGGTTCGCCGTAGGGGCGACCCGACTTCGCCTATGCCCTGACCGGTCGCCCACAGCTTAAAATTGGTTAAAACCATCTCTATTCTTGTATTTTGGCAGTTTAAGGTTTTTCCACTTTATTTCGACCCCTTTGTCATTTGCACACACATTTCACTTCAAATGTGTTTTATTGCATACATTTCATATCTTGGATGTATTTAGGCTCGATTATCATCATCGTTGCTCATATTTACCGATCGAATGGTAAGAATTTTCTCTCCTTTGCTCAATTGGGTTGAACCCTTGAGTTTGTACATTTCTTGTATATTTCTTGATGAAATTTTCATATGATCATGATGAGCTTAGTTGATATGTTGTAATGTATGATGTTGGGTATGATTTGGTGATGAAATATTTTGGCTTGATTCATTTACAAGGGCTCTATACAACTTCTTTTAATTTTTACGCCCACAAAGTGTTCGATGAAATGTCACAATGAAAATTTCAACTTCTACATGACTCTCTTGCTTTCAAAAGTCTTAAATACTTATTGAGATCATGTCTTGGCAAACAAAACGAGCTTATGAACTCTTCATGATACATTTCTCCCATTTTTTTCGGACTTTAAGCCTAAATTGTTCAATGGTTGATAAACCGTTTCTTTGGCGCACTTTGATATAATTGTATGATATTTTTTATAATCCTAACATTCTTTTTGATGATTCTAAAGGGGGAGAAACAGGTTATAAGCTCATTAGCTCATAAAAGCTAAGTTAAGCTAAACAAAAGAAGCTATAAGCTATGGCTTGATAAAGCCATAAGTTGTACATTATACTTAGTCCAATTGTTGTATGATGGACTTATATACTTGTCTAATGATGTTTTGTTGACAGGGGGAGCTTATAAGGTCATGTACTTAAAATCAACATGTAAAAGCTAAGCTTTTAGCTTATGGTTGATTGCTTTGTTATTACTCTTGTTGTGCATATTGATAGGGGGAGCTTTTGCTATATATGATTGAATATCTCTACTCCCATCCTTGTGTTTATATTGCGTAGAATGTTGTCGCTCACAACGGATAGTTATTTTTAACCGGTAAATATGTTTTGTTTTCAAAATCGACCTCGTTAAAATTGTTTTGGTTTGTAATCATCAAAAAGGGGGAGATTGTTTGATAAATGGTTTTATCATGATTTTGATGATTTTGTTTTTATACCAAAATAATGTTTTTAAAGGTTGTCCAAATACCCCTAAATGATTTAAAATGGTTTTAATATTTTCCTAGTATTTCCTCAAGTTTATTTTCGACAATATTGGACAACACATTTAATGATTTTATGTCAATGGTTTTTACATCGAAACTGTGTTTCTAAATGTTGTCCTAATACTCCCGGTTGGTCTAAAATGCTTTTACTATTTTTCGGAGTATTTATTGAAATTTATATCGGACAATAATTTTTGTGTTAATATGTTGTTTCATCAAAACCATATTTCTCTTTGTCCTAAATACTCTCGATCGGTTTAAAATGTTTTTATGAATTTTTCGAGTATTTCTTGAGGTTTATTTTCAACAAAAATCGGACAACATTTCATTTTTAGGAGGTCGACCAAAGAGGCGACCGGTACTGAGAATGCATTTCACGAAATGAACTCGTGAAACCTCAAAAATTGTCGGGTGACCGGTCCCTATAGGGGGCGACAGTCGCACCCCTGCGACGGTCGAGCCCCCCAAGGACCGGTCCCCCTAATGAATTTTGCTGTGTAATCTCTTTTATGATTTAACGCGCGACCGGTCGCCCTATGGTTTGACAACAAAATTCTGACCGTTTGACAGCAGACAACATTTCCTTAAATCATGGAGTCGATTTCTAACAGCTCTTTTCTTCAATTGTCTTGTAATTTTTTACAGAATTCAAGTCCCCAAGAGGAGCCTATCATGTACAAGACATCTCCTATAAATAGAGGAAGATTTGAAGCACAACAATAAGAGAGAACAACACAACACAACAAGATATACTCAAGCAAACACTTGGTCTTCTATTGTCATTATTCTTGTTGTAATTTGCCTAGCTTATCACTTTCACATCCTTGAGGTCTAGGCTATTCTTGATTACACTTGCACTTAATTGTATAATTCATTATCGAGTTGTAATCTTGAATTTTTGGGTTATCATTCAACACAAGATATCCTTGTGAGTGTTCTTGTGGTAAGAACACACTTGGGTGATCTAGGTGTTAGGTGTAAGAAGATTGTGGTAATCTTCTTGTTGAGGTGTTGAAGAATTTGGTATTCTTCAAGGTTGAAGATTGTGGTAATCTTCACAAGGTGCCGTTGAAGATTGTGGTAATCTTCAAGAGAGATTGTGGTAATCTCAAAGGTGGTGTTGAAGAAGAGTGTGATACTCTTCAAGGTGTTGTTGTAAGTTGGTGTTGTATTAATTTTGGTAATTAATAAAATCTTTTTTTTTTGAAATCCATCCCGGATATACTGGGGTGGTAGAGGATTAGGCCCTAGGTGGGTTGAACCTCTATAAATCGACGTGTGTTGTTTACATTCCGCACCTTTATTATTGTCTTTGAGCATTTGATTCGAAAAAGTGGGCATAATCGAAAAGATGGAGATAATCTATTCACCCCCTCTAGATTATCGTAGCCGCTTGGACTTACACCAGGTGTTGTACCCCAGGTGATCTCATCCATAAGAGGTAGCTTTAAGCTATCCGGGATACGCTATAAGCGATACACCCCAGTCGTTGCACCCCAAGTGATCTCTTCCACAAGGGGTAGCTTCAACTACCCAGGATACGCCTCAGGTGAAGCGCCCCAGACGACCTTGTCAATAAAAAGTAGCTAAAAGCTACCCCAAATCCCGAGCACGGGGACAAAGTTTTGAGGCCCTTTCAATGGCCCTATCATCATAAGTGTAAGCAAAGACATAACTAACAACATGTAAAGGAGACCAAAAATCTAATAATCATAACGCAGAGACACCCATCAACCCGCAATGAGGTAATAAACATCCTAAGCAAGAAAATGAAATAAAGTGCATTGTGTTCAAAAGCATGCTCTAAACAAGTAGAGAAAATCATCGCACACCCTAAACAAGTAGGCGGAAGAAAAGTGTAACACCCCATAAATTATTTGATATTTGGGATAGTGATTTTTGGCCTTTTAGGATTTTAATTTTGGTTTAACATAGAAATTCCATTTTATTATTGTAAGCCCAATGATTATTACATTGATAAGTCTGTTTTATAAGCCCACTTTATTAAAGCCCATATGTGTATTTTATTTTATTTGAAAATCTACGTAATTTTTATCGGAAAAGGAGTCCTTTGAAAATTTTATCGATAGAAAAGAATTTTATTGGTACATATCCAATAGATTTAACCTAATACATGGCCTAATACAATTAGAACTCTCAAGCCTAAATACTTTTATATTTTTCTGATATCTTCGCACTTTTATAAATCTCACGTCACGCCACAAACTTTCACAAAGCCCAACAACTCATAAATCTTTTTCTCCAGTCTCTCGTTCAATCCCCAACTTCACGATCAAGGTAAACAATTCAACAATTGTTCGGTTTTCCGTCATAGTCTAGTCCTATTAGCAACCCGCAACCATCGCTCCACCCGAACCAAACCACCACAAAAATTACAAATCACGGTCCCAAATACTCACCCTTCTCGCTTCCCGAATTAGAAACCCAGAACCCAAACCGGCTGCCGTCTCTATCTCCGCCGTGTTGCGCAACTTTGACGCCATTGAAGAGAGAGGCAAAGAGATAAGAGTGAGACCGGTAGAGAGATAATGTGAGAGAGTCGGAGAGAGAGAGAGGGAGTTTTGAGAGGAAAAAAAAAGAAAAAAGAAAATAAAAAGAAAAGAGACAGTGGTGTAGACGGGTTTTGGGAATGGGGATTTGTTTTCAATTTGAGGGATAAATGACGATGGCTATTGAGAGGAGAAGATTGAAAACAGGGGTGGGGTCATTCTTTGAGCCTAGATTTTAAGATTTAATTTGGGTGAGGGATAAGAGTCTGCTTTTGGGCTTGACATGGTTCAATGGCCGATTTTCAATTTTAATTTTGAGATTAGGGATTAAGGTCCAAATTGGGGAATTGAGGAGTTTAAGTCATGATTTCTTAATTTCTTTTCCAAGATCACGAATTTATCCCTCAAGCACCAATACCTCACAATCCTAAAGCCCACTTTACTGACTTAATGACCCATGTACTTGAAACCTTATCACAAATCCAATTCAATTCATTCGTCTGTCGACTTTTCAATTCACATTTTATCCCTTTCACTTCAATTATTTAAATCCTAAAGCCATGTATTAAGTCAAATTTATTTTGATGTGTAGGAAACGATACTTTCAAGGTCTAGGATTTTCAAGCTCAAGCAATTTCATATTTTTTCCAAGTTCACGAACGTTTTTTTTGAGTGGGGTTTACTGCTTATTGTCTACTTTAAATGCCTTGTTATGATTGTTATATGTATGGGCACGTTAAACATGACATGACACGAAGGTACTTAATTGTACATCACGAAGGTACTTAATTGTACAAACATGAACGTACTTAATTGTACACCCACAGTTAGCCTACGGGCTTGTTTGATCAAACCATGAAAACCATAGGTGTGTATGCAATGATGATTATGCTTGTGTATTTGATTTAGACAATGCGTCCCCACTGAGTTGTTGATAGCTCACCCCTTTCATTAACAAATTTTCAGGTTAGGAGTCCGGCGTGGCACGTGGTGGATGGATGTGATCGGAGTCATGCAAAGTTTTCTTTTAAATTTTATTTTTAATTATTGAGAGTTTTTCAGACAATGTTTAGTACTCTAATTTTTCTTTGCGCATATGGATTATAGTATAATGTTTTCTTTAGTACAAATTATTTCTTTTCCTTTGAAGTTAAATTTAGTAGGCTATTTTTTTCTATAATTGTGAGATATTTATAACTCTTTTATTTAGCGAAAAAATTTATCCATATGTTCGCTCTTTATGAAAAATCGGGCGTTACAAGTGGTATCGGAGCAGTCTACGGTTACTAGACTTGGAAAAAAAAAAAAAAGTGAGGAATATTATATGTTTTAAAAAAAAAAAATGTATTTCAAAATGTCTATGAACATCCATCTCCATTGTACCACGTTGACTCCAAGGTATGCAAAATTTTGTTTTTCAATGATCATGTCAAGTTATAATTTATGAGCTTTATGCTAATGTCAAGTACTATGAGAAATCACGTTTTATTATTATCATGCGATATATGTCTTCAAGTTTATTTTGTTTTATATCAAAGAAAATTTAATGATAAAACCGTATGGGCTTTAATTGCATGAACCTAGATGACCTAGATTTATTAGACTCGAACTCTTAGGAAGATGATGGAAACGATATGTTAATGGATTGCTTATTGATGGCTTATAGAAGTCACCAATTGTATGAACACGATAGTATTAGTGTTCGCACGACTAATCGTGATGTTTGAACCTATGATATAAGATGACCTACCTAGAGTACTAAGAAGCACTATGTATATGACTATAGGAAAATGATTCAAGACGTGAATCGAGTCCGAGCCGCGCCATCGCTCATCTCTTACTAATAACAACACGAACCAAAATAATGAGGAAAACCCGGTACCGGCAAGAAACCAAGAGAATGTCGACAATGAACACACATTCAACCGAGTACCCGCGTTAACCCAGGCTCAGGTGGTGGAGCAGTTTCGCCGCTTCTCACCCCCAACCTTTAATGGGCAAGAAGGACCCGCATATGTAGACGAATGGTTCATATCGATGGAGCGCACATTTGAATTGATCGGGTGTACTGAGGCACAACGAATCCTTTGTGCTCGATATCAACCGGTACAAGATCTTTGTCAATGGTGGATGAGTTATTGGAGATTGAGGTCTGCCGAACGAGCAAGCAGACCACTAACATGGGGAAGGATTTAAGGAGATAATAATGGAAAAATATTGTCCCCAACACTATCGAGAGCAAATGGAACGCGAGTTTTGGGATTTGAAGCAAGGAGGAATGTCAGTTACAGAATATGAAAGAAAATTCAACCCGATGAGTTTCTTCGTGGAGCACTTGGTAGACACTGATCGTAAGAGAGCATTGAGGTTTCGAGCGGGCTTACGCCCGGGATACGGCATATTGTGGCAGTCATGGGGTATTATCGTATCTTTGAAAGCAGTTTTTCGGGCTCAAGAGATTGCCGCTAGCCGCCAGTTAGACCGACAAGCATGGAGTTTAGGGAAACGAAATGGAGTGGGAATCAAGACGAGAGGGAGATCGGGATAAACAAAGTAGAGAATCGGCAAAATCTGGACCGAGACACCCGGACTAGTAAACCGTTGTGTGCCAATTGTGGGAAAAATCACAATGGAGAATGTTTGTTGGGTAAAGATAGTTGCTTTAGGTGTAAGAAGCCGGGCATGCGGATGGGAATGTGTTACTCAACAAAGAACATGGGAGAAAAGGTCAAGGCTGCGGAGGACAGGCCGCGTTTATGTTATGACTCATAACGAAGGTACATAACTCGAATTTCGAGGACGAAATTTGTTTGAGGGGGTAGTATTGTAACACCCCATAAATTATTTGATATTTGGGATAGTGATTTTTGGCCTTTTAGGATTTTAATTTTGGTTTAACATAGAAATTCCTTTTATTATTGTAAGCCCAATGATTATTACATTGATAGTCTGTTTTATAAGCCCACTTTATTAAAGCCCATATGTGTATTTTATTTTATTTGAAAATCTCTGCAATTTTTATCGGAAAAGGAGTCCTTTGAAAATTTTATCGGATAGAAAAGAATTTTATTGGTACATATCCAATAGATTTAACCTAATACATGGCCTAATACAATTAGAACTCTCAAGCCTAAATACTTATATATTTTTCTCGATATCTTCACACTTTTATAAATCTCACGTCGCCACAAACTTTCTCAAAAAGCCCAACAACTCATAAATCTTTTCTCCAGCCTCTCGTCAATCCCCAACTTCACGATCAAGGTAAACAATTCAACAATTGTTCGGTTTTCCGTCATAGTCTAGTCCTATTAGCAACCTGCAACCATCAGCTCCACCCGAACCAAACCACCACAAAAATTACAAATCACGGTCCCAAATACTCACCCTTCTCGCTTCCCGAATTAGAAACCCAGGAACCCAAACCGGCTGCCGTCTCTATCTCCTTCCGTTGTTGCAGCCGTCTTTTGCAGCATCGCCATTGAAGAGAGAGGCAAAGAGATAAGAGTGAGACTGGTAGAGAGATAATGTGAGAGAGTCGGAGAGAGAGAGAGGGAGTTTTGAGAGGAAAAAAAAAGAGAAAAAGAAAATAAAAAGAAAAGAGACAGTGGTGTAGACGGGTTTTGGGAATGGGGGATTTGTTTTCAATTTGAGGGATAAATGACGATGGCTATTGAGAGGAGAAGATTGAAAACAGGGGTGGAAATTCTTGCTAGAGCCTAGATTTTAAGATTTAATTTGGGTGAGGATAAGGGTCGCTTTTGGGCTTGACATGGTTCAATGGCCGATTTTCAATTTTAATTTTGAGATTAGGGATTAAGGTCCAAATTGGGGAATTGAGGAGTTTAAGTCATGATTTCTTAATTTCTTTTCCAGTATCACGAATTTATCCCTCAAGCACCAATACCTCACAATCCTAAAGCCCACTTTACAGCCTAATGACCCATGTACTTGAAACCTTATCACAAATCCAATTCAATTCATTCGTCTGTCGACTTTTCAATTCACATTTTATCCCTTTCACTTCAATTATTTAAATCCTAAAGCCATGTATTAAGTCAAATTTATTTTGATGTGTAGGAAACGATACTTTCAAGGTCTAGGATTTTCAAGCTCAAGCAATTTCATATTTTTCCAAGTTCACGAACTGCGTTTTTGAGGTGGGGTTTACTGCTTATTGTCTACTTTAAATGCCTTGTTATGATTGTTATATGTATGGGCACGTTAAACATGACATGACACGAAGGTACTTAATTGTACATCACGAAGGTACTTAATTGTACAAACATGAACGTACTTAATTGTACACCCATAGTTAGCTTTCGGGCTTGTTTGATCAAACCATGAAAACCATAGGTGTGTATGCAATGATGATTATGCTTGTGTATTTGATTTAGACAATGCGTCCCCACTGAGTTGTTGATAGCTCACCCCTTTCATTAACAAATTTTCAGGTTAGGAGTCCGGCGTGGCACGTGGTGGATGGATGTGATCGAGTCATACAAAGTTTTTCTTTTAAATTTTATTTTTAATTATTGAGAGTTTTTCAGACAATGTTTAGTACTCTAATTTTTCTTTGCGCATATGGATTATAGTATAATGTTTTCTTTAGTACAAATTATTTCTTTTCCTTTGAAGTTAAATTTAGTAGGCTATTTTTTTCTATAATTGTGAGATATTTATAACTCTTTTATTTAGCGAAAAATTTATCCATATGTTCGCTCTTTATGAAAAATCGGGCGTTACAAGTGGTATCGGAGCGGTCTACGGTTCTGTAGACTTGGAAAAACAAAAGTGAGGAATATTATATGTTTTAAAAAAAAAAATGTATTTCAAAATGTCTATGAACATCCATCTCCGCGTACCACGTTGACTCCAAGGTATGCAAAATTTTGTTTTTCAATGATCATGTCAAGTTATGATTTATGAGCTTTATGCTAATGTCAAGTACTATGAGAAATCACGTTTTATTATTATCATGCGATATATGTCTTCAAGTTTATTTTGTTTTATATCAAAGAAAATTTAATGATAAAACCGTATGGGCTTTAATTACATGAACCTAGATGACCTGGATTTATTAGACTCGAACTCTTAGGAAGATGATGGAAACGATATGTTAATGGATTGCTTATTGATGGCTTATAGAAGTCACCAATTGTATGAACACGATAGTATTAGTGTTCGCACGACTAATCAGACAGTATTTGAACCTATGATATAAGATGACCTACCTAGAGTACTAAGAAGCACTATGTATATGACTATATGAAAATGATTCGAAGACGTAGAACTGGAGTCCGAGCCGCGCCATCTCACTCTACTAATAACAACACGAACCAAAATAATGAGGAAAACCCAGTACCGGCAAGAAACCAAGAGAATGTCGACAATGAACACACATTCAACCGAGTACCGCGTTAACCCAGGCTCAGGTGGTGGAGCAATTTCGCCGCTTCTCACCCCCAACCTTTAATGGGCAAGAAGGACCCGCATATGTAGACGAATGGTTCATATCGATGGAGCGCACATTTGAATTGATCGGGTGTCTTGAGGCACAACGAATCCTTTGTGCTCGATATCAATCGGTACAAGATCTTTGATCGATGGTGGATGAGTTATTGGAGATTGAGGTCTGCCGAGGAACGAGCAGCCCTAACATGGGAAGGATTTAAGGAGATAATAATGGAAAAATATTGTCCCCAACACTATCGAGCAAATGGAATGCGAGTTTTGGGATTTGAAGCAAGGAGGAATGTCGATTCTGAGAATATGAAAGAAAATTCAACCAGACGAGTTTCTTCGTGGAGCACTTGGTAGACACTGATCGTAAGAGAGCATTGAGGTTTCGAGCGGGCTTACGCCCAAGGATAGGGCATATTGTGGCAGGTCATGGGGTATTATCGTATGTGAAACAGTTTTTCGGGCTCAAGAGATTGCCGCTAGCCGGAGTTAGACCGACAACAGACAGGGGGTTTAGGGAAACGAAACTGGAGTGGGAATCAAGACGAGAGGGGAGATCAGGATAAACAGGCGAGAATCGAGTAAAATCTGGACCAGACACCCAGACTAGTAAACCGTTGTGTGCCAATTGTGGGAAAAATCACAATGGAGAATGTTTGTTGGGTAAAGATAGTTGCTTTAGGTGTAAGAAGCCAGGGCATGCAGCATGGGAATGTGTTACTCTGAACAAAGAACATGGGAGAAAAGGTCAAGGCTCTGGAGGACAGGCCCGCGTTTATGTTATGACTCATAATGAAGGTACATAACTGAATTTCGAGGACGAAATTTGTTTGAGGGGGTAGTATTGTAACACCCCATAAATTATTTGATATTTGGGATAGTGATTTTTGGCCTTTTAGGATTTTAATTTTGGTTTAACATAGAAATTCCCTTTTATTATTGTAAGCCCAATGATTATTACATTGATAGGCCTGTTTTATAAGCCCACTTTATTAAAGCCCATATGTGTATTTTATTTTATTTGAAAATCTCTGAAATTTTTATCGGAAAAGGAGTCCTTTGAAAATTTTATCGATAGAAAAGAATTTTATTGGTACATATCCAATAGATTTAACCTAATACATGGCCTAATACAATTAGAACTCTCAAGCCTAAATACTTATATATTTTTCGATATCTTCACACTTTTATAAATCTCACGTCGCCACAAACTTTCTCACAAAGCCCAACAACTCATAAATCTTTTTCTCCAGTCTCTCGTTCAATCCCCAACTTCACGATCAAGGTAAACAATTCAACAATTGTTCGGTTTTCCGTCATAGTCTAGTCTATTAGCAACCCGCAACCATCACCTCCACCCGAACCAAACCACCACAAAAATTACAAATCACGGTCCCAAATACTCACCCTTCTCGCTTCCCGAATTAGAAACCCGGGAACCCAAAACAGTGCCGTCTCTATCTCCGCCGTGTTGCGCAGTGCAAGCTTTGCGTCGCCATTGAAGAGAGAGGCAAAGAGATAAGAGTGAGACTGGTAGAGAGATAATGTGAGAGAGTCGGACTATTTATGAAAAATTTATCCATATGTTCGCTCTTTATGAAAAATCGGGCGTTACAAAAAGTATAAGTGAACTATTTAAAATCATAAACATGTCAAGATTGGGCGCTCTCCGCATCGTCCTCGCTGGCTGCGTTCTGGGGAATGTCTTGAAGAGCACCAATCTCGTCATCCTCGCCACTAGAGATGCTCATCTCCAACAAAGAAATAACCTCGTTGGGAGCCTTCCCTGTCTAGCTCAATATCCTCCGGCGATGGTGAATTCCCCACTCATAATAAGAGGAAGACTCATCCAAAAGAGTTGTCTGAAAGTCAGAGGAGGCCTTATAAGTCTCAATAATGAAAGTCCTCTTTGTAACAATCAACTGATTCTCTTTGGGAACTTCAAAAATTCCTCTCCAGTGGAGATCTCATGATCATACCGGGCCTTTAGCCAACTATTCTTCTTGCCCAAGTCTACCACCTGCTTCTTCATAGACTCCCTCAGCTCCTTGAGCTCCGTCTTCTGCCGGCAACCTCATTTTCCAATGCATTGCCCTTGCGACAAGCAGCTACAATAGCATTAACCAGATACAACAAATTCATATCCCCATTAACAAACACATCTAACATGGAGAAATGGAAAATATATGTTAGAACAAGAAAGGAAAGATAGAGTCATACCCTCCATGCGTCCCCACACATCGAGACCTCCAAATCCTAGACATACAATGGCTCCAAGCGAGTTTCGTCGTCAATGACTAAGTTTCAGCTGTGGCATAACACCAAAGTTGGATCAGAAGGGCCCCAACCGAAGTGCACAATCTCCTGCTCAAAGATGTCTCAACTAAAAAGGCTATCAGTAGGACTACAAATGAACCAATTCACTCGTGAGCTATTCGGGTCTTGGTTCGAAAAAATATTCGTTTGAGATCATTCGTTAGGCTTAACGAGCTGAACTCGATCCTAAAATCCGAGGTCGAACATTTAATAGAATCGAACTTGAGCTTGCAGATATTTGGTTCGAAATCCCACGAACATGTTCTTTTACAGGCTCGTGAGCCTATGTTTGAGCTCGGCTTGCGAACATGTTCGTTTATAGGCTAGCGAGCCTAGGTTCGAGATTGGCTCACGAACATGTTCGTTTTACAGGCTCACGAGCCTAGGTTCAAGCTCAGCTTGTTAGTTGAGCTTGCAAACATATTCATTTAGTTGAGTTCGCGAGCATGTTCATTTATAAACTCGCGAGTCTATGTCCAAGCTCATTTAGATTGTAAAATAATACTATCCGTTAAATATATATATATATATATATATATATATATATAAGGACTAAGACTGCAAAAATATTGATCAATCCTACAAAACCAAAATCGAACCAATTCAATTGTTAACATATAATATATATATATAATATATAACTATCTAATAAACCAAATCAAACTAAAAATATAATACATAATAATATAGTCTAAACAAACCAACAAAACTCATGTATCACAAGAGACTTAGCTAGTATTATTTATAAATGTAGACTTAGTAATTAATATGATCATCAACTAGTACTACTTTATTATAAAGTCATAAGCATATTACAAATGTTTAAAGGATCGCATATAAATTTTAAAATATTAGATGTTATTAATAATTATCCAAAATTAAAATTTATTAGTTAGTTATGATTCTAAAAACTTATGGTAATTACATTTATAGTTTGTTTTTTAGTAATATATAAATTTTCACTATCTCTCGTGCATTTGATTTTTACTTTTGTATTGCTACTACAAGTGATTTAGACGGTGAAATTTGATTAAGAAATTCCACATACATTTTATGCTTTAACGAACTCGAACTAGAGTTTTCTTTGACAAGCTCAAATTCAAACTCGAGCATATAACGAGCTTTTTAGGAGCCGAGTGAGCTAAGCTCGTTAAAAGGCTTCAAACGAGCATTTTATGAGCCGAACTTGAGCAAAGCTCATTGAGTATATTAAATGAGCTTTTTACGACTCGAGCTCGAACTATTCGCGAACCAAATAATTTTCAAACGAGACAAGCTCTAACTCAATTATGAAAGCTCATATCGAACTCGAACCAAAATAGAGTGATCCAAAACTAAATGAACCAAACTTGAGTCTATTTCTGTTCGGCTCGGTTTGGCTCATTTGCGCCCTAGCCGCAGAAGACATCTACCCGGAGGACCCTCAAAAGCCCTCCTCGAAGCATATTTCCCGAGTGTGTGTTGTGGGGACTCATGCGAATGATCAACTTTGGATGATCCCGGGCCGGATCCATAATGAATCTCCTAACTAGCCTTGTGATGGGAGAAAACTCGTCTCTCTCCCATTGAATAGGTGCACCACTCGAGCTCTTCACTTTGTGCCAAGAGTAACCATTCTGCTTCTAAGATTACGACAACAACTTCGTTGCGCTAAAGCTCTCATTTCCTAGAAGAATAAAGAACACAACATGAATACACATAAACAAGGAACGTGTAAGAGCGTAGACGCAAACTAGCAGGAAACAAAATAGCCCGAGGGTCAAACACCACTCAAGAGGAAAACCCCCCACCATTGTCACCAACGAAGAAGAAATTGAACTTCCAACTACCACACGGACAAAGAAATCCCTCAAGAAAATTTCAATTGGGGCAGGGAAAAAAGTGAAAAAAGCCCTTCTCCAAGCCTTTCCTAACCAAGAATAGAAAATGGATGCCATTTGAACTCACTGGAAGACCAGACTCCCCCATAGCACACCTATACCCTTCTATGAAGGTATACGGATGAGGAATAAAAACACCAAAAGATTTTAGGATTTCAACATGAAAAGGATCGAGGGGAATTGGTGAAGTCACTACTCAGGTAAGCTAGATAGATAGTAAAATCCCCATTGGGAGGATAAGCAAGTCTATGCCCTGGCCTAGGAGCAACAAGTTGGATGTCGGGAGACAAGCCAAGACGACTCTTAAGCTTACGAAGACATCTCGAATCCACACAACTCCTTAACTCTGTAGGAACCATGATCCTATCCCCTGAAGAAGGCCTAAGTTTGTACTTAGTCTTGGAGGGCTTGCTCAAAGCCTCCATATCCGAACCGTGGCCATAAGATCTTCCTCGCCCTCCTCATCTGTCTCGAACTTAGAAAACAACTCAACAACCCTGGAAATAGAATAGAATTTCCCATCCAACCTGGGACATGAAAAACAACCACGCCCTATGGGTGAAGGGTTAGACGAAACTTCAAAATCATTAAATAGAATAGAAGAGTTGGAGAAATCGGGCAATAGGGGCGAAACGGGTCGATAGGGGCACCACTTTGCCAAAGACTTCCACCACATACAACCCGAGCACGCCATTACTAAACGGAAAGAGAAATACTTCGAAAAACATGTATCGGAGACAAAACAAATGCACATGACCGCGCACATGAGAGTGATGGGCTGCACTTAATCGCACGTCTTATCTCCCATCTGATGCTCTTGGCCGCGCGTTTTGGCCCTTTTTCTAGATGCGCTCGATCGCGCACCCCATGACCATGACATTAGAGCTGTCAATTTTGGCCCCGCCCGGTGGGCTGGCCTGATGTGTGTAAACTATGTGTGCACTTTGGGGCTTAAAATGATATATATTTGATGCATTTGCATGCATATTTAGTGTGTTTTTACTTGGTTTCCTTAGAATGGCATGATACTGCGTATTCTTGTAACGTTTTATGAGAAACATAGCTTTAAACGAAGAAATATCAGTTGGAATGCCCGGATAGGACTAACAAATGCGAAGAGAAGATCAAAACGACGAAGAAAATAGACAAAAACACTTCACACGGCCGGGCCGTGTGGTGTCACACGACCGTGTGAAAATACCCGTGAAAGTGTCACAACCGTGTGAAAAGGGACGAAAACAGGGGACAGAACCAAGCCACACGTCCAGACCGTGTAGGCCCACATGGGCGTGTGGTATTGGGCATCACACGACCAGGCCGTGTGGGACTCTGCAGATGCATTTTTCCAGAGTTGCTTTCCCGTTCCAAATCTAAAAGTGATCTCTCCAAACATCTATAAAAGGGGCCCAAGGCGTGCACGAAAAAGAATCACTTCATACAGCATACAACACATCAAATTACGCAGGAACACAAGATTCGAAGTCTTACGAGAGAGAGGGCTAGGTCGCAAAGAACACTACAAGGCCTTTCGCATCTACGGAGCACAAGAGCTTCAAAGGCTTAGGAGGAATCCATCCCAAACGAAGGGGTTTTCTTTCTATGTCTAGATCTCTTATCCTGCTTAAACGATATCATAATGTTGATTTGAATTTGTCTATGAATTTGTTATCAAGGTTTGGCTAATCTTTCGGATCTTAGGGGCATAATCAAAACGTGGATTCATGTTTGTAGGTCCCAAGGGTGTAAGTGTAAGGTTTAGAAGGGGGTTGAATAAACCTTACAAATTTTAGATTTAGTCCTTTTAAATATACAGAGTTGATTCTACACACCAGTGTCCTTGATGGACATCGATTTAGTCAATCAAGAGAGTTAGTCTCTCAACGACTCAATCGAGCCGTTGATGATGGAATAACTCATTTGTTGACTCTAAATTAACTCAATGTGGTTTTATTTTCATTGAAGACTTAACACCCTTAAGTTTGATTAAGTAAGAGTTTAGTCTTTGGATTTAGTACTTGTATTATCAAATGGATAGCAAATTTATCAAATATATAAGCGATTAAAAATGCAGAATTAAAATGCTGAAATGTAAATGACACAGTGAAATTTTTATAGAGGTTCGAAGATGGGGTAATTCTTCTACTCCTCTCTTCTCCAACTCCTGGAGGAATCCACTAGGTAATGATCAGTTTACAAAGTGGTAACAATCCGATACAAGTCTTGATCACACAACCGACTTGATCCTTTGGGACTCGATGCCGAGACGCCTTGATCACTCGGTTGGCTTCTCTTACGACTCGGCTTCTTCACAGGGCAGCTGCTTGCTACTACAGCTCACTTGCTCAAGCTCTTTGGATTTGATCACGAAGCCCTCCAAAAGCTTAAGACTTGGTTCGACCTTGAACCTTCCTACAATCCTTCGTGGAATGTAGACCCATTTTCTTCAAAAGTTTCCTCTTCAACTGATTGAAGTTATCTTTCCTTCACAGGTGAGTGTTGGATTGATGTGCTTCATAATGTAGGCTTGAGGATTAATCTTGAATGATTTGAGTGTATTTCGGTTACAATTTGATTGATTTCTTGAATGTTCGTAGTTCAGGTCACTACTCTCGTGAGTCATTCCTCGCCTTTTATAGTGATCTTTCAAAAATTTGCCCGTTGAAGAGATAGGCTTATTTTTGAAAGTCACTTGCGCCGTTGGCTTGTCTTGTTGCATCCTTGGAATTGCCATTTCCTCGTATGAATTGTTCTTTCACCTTTTCGAGTTCGACACGGTGTAGTGCTTCCCGTTGTTCATTCCTTTTGCACGCTTCGGGGCTCGAGCACTCCGAGAAAAGGTGGTATGGAGATATTACTTGTTTAAGTAATTCTCTTGATTTCTCGGCAACGGATCTTTTGATTATCTCGACTTGACTGCATTTCCTTGCTTTCCCCAGGTGACTTAGAGTCGGCTTCCAATCATCGATGACTCTTCTGTCACTTCAACTTGAGACTTAGCTTTTCTTGAGTTGACTTGACCGATACTCCACTCACCGCATCTCACCGCTTCTTCATAGAGTTCCCATTTACTCTTCTTTGCCATACTCGGCTATCTCACAAAAGAGTCTTCCTTTTAGTCTTGAGTTGTCTTCTTGCATGTTAGGGCGTAGCTGCGACTTAACTCAGCTTGGCTCTATTTATTACAATACATTTTACAAAAAAATGGGGTGCCAACTTTCTATTCTAAGTTTTACATGGCATTCATCAAAATCTAAACAATAAATTTCCTAACAATTTCCCCCTTTTTGATGATGCCAAAACTTAAACCATTCAAAAATGCAAATAACAAAGATACATACGAGATAGTGTATTGACATAGAATGTATGCACAGAATCAATCTTTTTATCGATCATATCATTCTTGTACTTTTACACAATCACAAGGTGTATCGAGCACATATTTTTCTACAAAAGAATAAAGAATTTGTAGCTTTATTACGTAAGACTTACATTGTATGTATTTACATAGTGAAATACACGAAGGGTTGGACATCAACACTTCATCTCCTTCATTGCCTCCTTCTTTCATCTTGTTCAAAATCTTCTTCTTTCTTCTCTTTTTCTCGTCGTTAGTCGCTTTTTTTTTCTTTTCATATGCCTTCCTCGGCACTTCATCTCTTCTTATTCTTTCCCCGTCTTTCCTCCCATAGCTGAGTTTGTCTCTTGTTTTCTTCTTCTAATCTTTTTGCATACTCGGCGTTACTTTTAGCCCACTTGCAAATTTGCTACTTGGTCAAGCCCACCAAGATCCCTCCTTTCTTTCGTGGATCCACATATTCAATGTTTTTGGCGAGGCCTGGGTCCAAGCTTCTTCCCACCACCGCTTCTTCCTCTACCTGCGGGCGTATCTCAGACTTGGTCTTCTTCTTTCCACCGAAAGTGACCACGGAGTGACCAGCAGAGCGATCGCCGGTAGTCTGCTGCTGTCGCTTCTTCACATAACGTGAGACCCTTTTCCCAAGACAAGTCCCAAGCTTGAGCCATAGACATATTTGCAAAGTATCCCCCGGATTCGAGCGTTTTAAATTCATCAACTGATCGTGGCTCTGTCCCGACATCCGAAATGGCATAAGTGTCTCTGCTCTCTTGGAATGCCTCCATGTTCTTTCAAGATGTTCATAACTCGGGCATCCATTCTTCCTTCCATTTCCTTCATCCCCGCTTCAATTGTTTTTCTCTTTTCAACCATAGATACAAAGCAGAGTGTTGGAGTGGCGAGTTACAGGGGAGTTTCTTTCTCACCGATAATGTCACCGTGATGTGACCCTGTTGAGGGGTTTGTGCAATCATCAAGGTCATATCTTTTGATCCTTCCCCTCAGCAGATTTTCCTTTCTTCTGTTTTAACACTTCCTCAAATGATTTTCCTTTCTTCTCACTTGCTCCTTCCTTCTCAACTTCGATCCCCTCATGCCTTTAGGTATTCCTCTTCCCCCTTTTTGGCATCATCAAAGGAGAGAGGAACGCTGAAAGCAGACTTGCAAGCGGGAAGTCAAGCCTGGCGATAGTTGAGTATTGTCTCGAGTCTGCTGCAGAGTATGCGACGAAAGTCGGATCGAGTAGCGTTGGACTCTGCTGAAATCGGCTTCATCTCGGCCATGAGAAGGCTGAATTTTGTATTCATGGTCTCTTCCAAACGCCAGTAGATCACTCTTGTTTTGCTCACACAAACACTTAACCTCGGCAATGTGAGCTTCATGCATGTGCTCAATATGTTCTCTCGGATTCGTTTTGCATCGGATTTTCACTCTCCACACCAGCAGACTTGTTGAACAATGTCCTGAAGTATCTCACTTGTTCCACACGCATTGTTTCTTCTTTGTTGCCACCATTCCCGATCCGGACTGTTATGCCTCTTAAATCAGCAGTGAGATTGGCATCTCTGTTGTCGATCGCATATCCATAGAGGCCGATGCCTCTCCATCCGTTCAATCTCGGCGAATAATGCCTTGAACACTTCGCGGACTTCACCGATTCTTCCGTCGCGGTGATGGCCATGCGGCGTCAAAATCATAATCACCGAACAATGGTGCCGATTGAAAAACGAGCTAGTCTGTGATAGCGTGCTTGTTCGTTTTCGACTCTTCATGGAGTTCCCCAGTATCTCCAGGGGAAAAAGGAAAAGATTCTACAAAGGATTCATCACCGCCAACCGGGATGCTTCAATGATGAGCGGTGCGCGTGAAGTTCTTTTTGGGAATCGATCTGCTGCGACTTGAGGAGCTCACAAGAAGCCGACGGGCCCGGTTCACCGGGTTTTGTTGTGAAGTTGTCCCGGTTCTTTGAGCCTCACTGTCTCAACACTTTGTTGGTCTCAGCTGATTTTTCCAATTGCGTGATCGGTCCTCGGCCTTATCGGTAGCGTCATCGGACGATGATGAGATTTCCATTGGTGGCTCATCATCAAAATTAAAGGTTTGACGAGTAGTCTTGGGATCGGACTTGCTCGTGCTTGGAACATCCGCAACAGTCTTTTGGATCATCACACGGGGATGACTCGGCTTTTCTTCTTCTTCGCCCGATCCCGAGAAAGGTTACATCAGGATTATCCTGGGAATCATGAAGTGCGCTTATCTCCTTCTCGGATGGGTCGATGATAGCGGGAGGGATGTTCTCTACTTGACTTCTTTACCCCGGAAGTCTCAACCTCCCGTAGGCCTTCATTACCTCCAGCGGTCTCTCTGCGGCGAGGCCTTGGTCCTCCTTTCGACAGTGTCACCGCCTTAGGGTCTTCTGCGGTGGCATCTATTGAGTCTCAACCCCATGGATTGCACTTTCATCGCCTGCAGTGTTAACTCCCGGGCCGTTCCATCTCAGTGCCTCGATCGCATCGCCAGCGTCATTAGCCTTCGAGCGGTTGGCATCTCACCGAGAGTCTCAAGCAATCGTCCGAGCTTCGTTGATGGCAACTTGTTGTTCTTCTTGTGTTTGTATTTTCTCTACTTCGCCTCCTTGATTCGTTGTGGAGTCATCTGCATCCTCCGACCTTGCTGCAGTGGAGGGAGTTTCCCCTCACCGGCGCACCACCGTGAGTGACTTGGAATGGGGTCACTTGTCTCCAAACTCCCGCTGTTTCGATTGAATGTTCACCGTTGGGGCGGTGTGGTACAACACCTTCAATAGGGGTTGGCTCGGCCGGGTCCCCACTATCCCGGTTTCATCGCCATGACCCTTATTGCCTTCTTCCGAGTGAGTGAGGAAGTGGTGGCAAGAACAACAACATGGCGATTTGTCAACCACTCCCATTGGATCAATTTCACTGTGTTCGAGGACTCTCCTGGTCCCTCCATCGATCTTTGCTCGTGAAGGATTCTGGATTCATACAATGCTTGCTTTGCATTTGCAACTCTTCTATAGCAAAAAAGCATTCTCCTGATCCTCATCGGTGTCGAGAAAGACATCAAGGAGAGGATGTGTGTGTTACGTGGTGCCGAGATAGGACAGATGCTTGCCTTCTCACGTGCCTCGGCTTCCTCGCTTGCTTTTCTTTCTCCTTGTCCTTGTAGATCTGCAGGATGTCCGTGCGCTTGTCTTCATCCATCTTTGAGTACAGTGGTCATCCCGAGGAAGCTCAACAGTTCATCTTCTTCTTCTATGAACTCGGGCCGTTGGAACTGTTCCCTGGATCGACTCAATTTCCATTTCCTCCACTCTCACGATTTATTTTGGATGTCCGGGTAAGGTGGAGATAAGATCATTACATCACTATCCGCTCGAAAGCGTGTTCTTCTTGTGCTTCACTTGTGTGAACTACAGATTGTGTCTTCGGGTTGCCTCTGCGATCGCCTTGATGAGACTTGGCTATTTCATCAACTACATCCGAGATTCTACTTCTCCAGCCGATCTCCCAGATGTCTGCTCTAGTTGAGTGGGCCGACTCGGTGGTTTCTCCAAACTCGAGCGCTTGATAATTCGTCTTCGTCTCCTAGTTTGTACCGGAGGGATTTACGGTTCGAGAGACGGTGTCCTCTCGAGTCTTGGGCGGCGGGGCCGGTGCTTTGGTATCTTTTTCGAGGAGCCGCGTCGTGGCTTCTCGGTTCTCCTCTTTTGACGATCGAAGAAGGTATTTGTGAGTCCTTCTCGACCATCACATGGGGGCGGGAGACACGGCTCTTTGGGCGGGTGACTCTGCGGCGGGCGGAGCATGTTTAGTTTTCTTTCTTTGCGGGGCAATAGCATCTTCTTAGCACTGCAGGGCGGCTTTCTTCTTGGTTGGAGAGAAACAATTGTATCTTGAGTCACCGATTCCCCCTCACTGTGTCGCTCTCTTGGCGTAAGCTCTCTTACATGCGCCGAGAGAGATTTGCTCTTAACATCCTCTTGTTAACATGGAATGCTTTCCCATGTCTAAGAGGGACTCCTTTCACCTCCATCGGCCAATCACTAGGCCATATCCTAGGGATCCTCCAAATGTGCCATCTTCCTTGAAGGATTTGTTCCCCACGTTAAGCGAGTCTGCTGTGAGACAAACTCAAACTCAGCCCGATTTATCTTCTTTTTTCTGCGATGATTGCAGCCATTACGATCAGCTTTGCCTTTGACATTTGGTCAAAGTCGCCAATTTGATGTCGATACATTTGGCAACTATGTCCAACAACTTGTGATAATCCTCCTTCAACAGTCTCTTGTTTGTTTGTGTATACTATTTTATCAAGACAATCGGGCTTGGCTATTTCTTTCCAAGCATCGGCCAAGTTTACATCACGTTAATTAATCTCGATGCTCCTCTGCTGGTAGTGAGCAATGTTCGCCAAATCCTTGCGAGAGATAGTCACCGCTTTCCGTGAACAGATGACTTTATTCCTTCATCGTGAATCTCGGCATTCACGTAGAATTGTGCGACCTCCTCCACATATGTCATCGGATATTCTAACGTCGAAAATGGTTTCAGCCGGGCGTTTCCAACTTTTCAGCGATTTTTTTCACTAGGTGTCGTCGGACCCTGTTTCACCATTCCAAAATCGAAATCCACCGTAGAGCCGTGTGGATTTGCTTTCCTAACTTGGTAAAGTCATAAGTTGGTGCCATTTTTAGGATTATATCGAAGAAAAACTTAGAAATTGATTTGAAGATAGATAGGGTTTCGAGAGAATTTTGCCTTTGCTTTTGAGAGAAAGAAATGAACAGTTTTAGAAGTGTGAGAGAGAAACGGACGAAAATGGTTTAAATATGGTTTATGAAAGGACGTGCGGGTGGTTTTTGAAATGTGATCGAAATCAACGGCTTAGATTTTGCACGCCTATTTAGCATTTAATGTCTCGTATTTAATGCGGCGAAGATTTATATCCAATCATAAGCTAGGTGTGCGGCTTTATGTCTGTACACATCATCATTATGCTGACGTATTCCTTAAAACATTCCCGCTTAGTCAAAACGACTGCGTTTTTGTCACTTTGCTCATAAGTGACTCAGCTTATCCCTTAGCTGATTTAACTCTACTTCTCACAGTTCTCTTAGTGACTCAGCTATTAGCTGACTTGGTGTAGTGTCTTTTTCCGATCTGGTGATTCTTGAGTGATTTGTGTGTTTCACTCTTTTTTCACTTTTTGTGTTCCATTTCTTTTCTTTGAGTCTTCTCAAAGTTAACTCAGCTCAATTAACCCTAACTCATGTTTGAGTTCTTCAAATCTTGACTCACATAATGGTTTTGTGAAGATGTCAGCTAGTTGTTTATCAGTTGAGATATATTCCAGGATGATGTCCTTCTTTTCAACGTGATCTCTTATGAAATGATATCTGACATCAATATGCTTTGTTCTTGAGTGCAACACAGGATTTTGAGTGATTGCTATTGCACTTGTGTTATCACACATGATTGGAATTTCTTTTTCCTCAACTTCATAGTCTTTCAGCTGCTGTCTCATCCAAAGGACTTGGGCACAACAATTTGCCCTTTGAGCTATGTATTCTGCTCACCAGTAGAGGTGGCTATTGAATTTTGCTTCTTGCTAAACCAGGAAATCGGCTGTTTCCTAGCATTTGACATGTGCCTGAAGTGCTCTTCATGTCCACTCTGCATCCAAAGATAGTCGAATCAATAGCCAATTAGCTTGAATCCACCTTCCTTTGGATACCATAGGCCTACTTCTTGGCTTCCTTTCAAGTATCTCAAAATTCTCTTAGTCAGTCATTCATATGGCTCTCTTTTGGAGCAGATTGAAATCTTGCACATACACCTACAACAAAGGTGATGTCCGGCCTGCTTCTTTGTGAGATAGAGCAATGATCCAATAAGTGCTCAGTATATTGTTTGATCTCTGACTTGCCATCCGCATCCATGTCCATTTTGACCGATGTGTTCATTGGTATTTTTACTGAGAAGACTTCTCCTCCATACCAAACTTCTTCATTAAATCTCTCGTGTATTTTGTTTGACTTATGAAGGTTCCATCCTTCACTGTTTCACTTGGAGTCCAAGGAAGAATGTCAGCTCTCCCATCATGCTCATTTCAAATTTACTTTGCATGAGGTTTGAAAACTTTTCACACAGCTCTTTGTTTGTGGATCCAAAAATGATGTCATCCACATATATTTGAACAAGCAAATACTCCTTTTGTCTTGAATTACAAAAGTGTTCTATCTACTTTTCCTTTTGTGAATCCATTTTCGGTTAGGAATTTTGACAAAGTATCATACCATGCTCTGGGTGCCTGTTTCAATCCATATAGAGCTTTCTTGAGTTTGTATACCTTATCTCCAAGAGTCTTCTGCTCAAATCCTGGAGGTTGTTCAACATACACTTCTTCTTCTAATAAACCATTTAGGAATGCACTTTTTACATCCATCGATATACAATGAAATCCTTATGAGTCGCATAGGCAAGAAACATCCTTATAGCTTCCAATCTTGCTACGAGGGGGCAAATGTTTCATCAAAATCTATCCCTTCTTCTTAGCAATATCCTTTGGCTACTAATCTTGCTTTGTTTCTTACTACGTAACCTTTCTCGTTCATCTTATTTACGAACACCCATTTGGTGCCAATAACATTTTGATGTATGGGTCTTTGCACTAATTCCCACACTTTATTTCTTTCAAACCGATTCGACTCTTCTTGCTTGCATAGCTTGAATCCAATGTGTGTCGTCCAATGCTTGTGACACGTCTTTGGGCTCTATTTGTGAGATGAAGCATGTGAACATAGCTTCTTGTTGAGTTACGGATCTTGTTTTGACACCTTCTTTTATATCTCCAATGACAAGTTACGTGGATGATCTCTCGGCCATCTTACATCGAGGTTGGAGTAAGTTAGCCGGATTGATCGACTTGCGGTTGGTTGTTCTTTGTCGTCACCCTCTCGTAATCACTTAGCCGCAAATTTTCCAAATGTTTTTGAGATTCACTATCTCATCTTCTTCCTCAATTGATAATTCCGACTTGACTTGAAAGATAGGGACTCTTCACGTATGGTTGGATGATTCAAAACTTATCGGTGACTCTTCAATGTCTTCTCTATTTACATTTGGCTCATCGAATACTACATGAATGGATTCTTCAGTAACCATAGTTCTTTTGTTGAGTACTCAGAGGCTTTGCTTTCACCGAGTATCCTAAGAAGATACCTTCATCGACTTTAGCATCAAAAGCCTTTAGATTGTCTTTGCCATTGTTGTGGATGAAGCATTTACATCCAAATATTCTCAAATATGCAACATTTGGTTTTCTTCCACCCAAATCTCATAGGAGTCTTTGTCACTGTCTATTTATCATACATCTATTTTGGGTGTAGCAAGTGTGTTGATTGCTTGACCCAAAATCTTTTGGTAACCCCCCGTCTTGACTAACATGGTCCTTGTTGCTTCTTTGAGGTTCTATTCCTTCTTTCTCGCAACTCCATTCTCATTGGGTTCTTGCTGCTGATAGTTCATGACCAATACTATTTTCAACACAATCGAGTTATTATTCCATTGACAAATTCAGTTCCTCTCAATCGATCTTATTTTGATAATGGTTTGACTCTTCTCGTTTTGAATCCTCTTCATCACCTGTGGTAGTTTTTGTAGAGTTTCTTTCTTCTTACACATGAATATTGTCCATGTATATCTTGAGTAGTCATCTACTACCACCAAGATGTATTTCTTTCCACTTATCTTTGGCCGGTTCCACTGGGCCAAATAGATCCATATGAAGCGGTGCAATATTCTTGTTGAGGATGGGCATGTCTTTTCTTTGAATGACGACTTGATTTGTTTTCCTTCTGACATGCGTCACATATACTCTCCTTTTTGTATACTGAGTCTGGTAGTCCTTCCACAAGATGACTTCTTGCCAGCTTGTTAATTGTTTTGAAATTCAGGTGACTCAGCTTTTTGTGCCACAGCCAACTTGATTCAGCTGCGCTCTTTGCTAGTAGACAGGTGTTGGGAGTTGCGATTGACCAATCCACTACATACATATTTTTCTGTCTACATCCTTGCGCAAAGACAACTTCATTTGATTCAATATCTTTGATTTGGCATATACCCATGTTGAATCCAACATTGTAGCCCTTGTCACAGAGTTGACTGATGCTCAGTAAGTTGAAGTTGAGTCCTTCAACATATGCAACATCTGTGATTTCTAATCCATTCCTCTTGATGGATCCAATGCCTCTTATTTCACCAGGAGCTTCATTTCCTCCAAATATCACTTTTGCTCCTTTTACTTCCTTGAATTTTGACAGATTTTTCTTGTTTCCTGTCATGTGTCTGGAACAGCCACTATCCATGTAGCAGGTTCCTTGGCACTCGCTTGTTCCTTGAACTCCGCAATCAAGGAAATTAAGTTTTAGGTACCCATACTTGTCTGGGTCCTGAGGGGTTAGAATTGTAAGATGATCCAACCAACCTATAGCCAAATGATTTGACTCTAAGGGGTTGCCATCTATCAGTGCCATAATCATAATTAATCCTGGCAAATTGCTTGGGGATTCTAGGTTCATAAAGCTATCTCTTTTGTCTGTATGCCTGCATATGTGTTTTAGCAATTGCTTTCCTTGGGTAATTGTGGTGTCTTTGAGTGTAGTGCCTAGGTGCATATGTGTGGTAATGAAAGCTCTTGTACTTTTGGAATGGCCTTTGCTGAGTTCTAGGCCTTTGCCATTTGGGCTTATATTCCATAAGTTTATGCTGATAGTTTACATTATTCCAATCAGCTTGGCTTGGATATTTTCTACCATTCCCATCATATGTATTTCTCTTATAGATTTTCTGGGGTTTTTGGTAGCTCTGCTTCTTCTTTACAGAGTAATTTTTGTTTGGAGTTTGCTGAGGAACTCGGCTGAACCTCTTCTCAGCTGTCCTTTCAAATAAGCACTCAACTCGGTGTTTTTTCCTTTTCCTTTATAACCAAGGCCAGTTTTCTTGTTATGGTGCTTTGGATTGAATGTGTGTGCAACATTTAGAGTTTTGGATTTTTCAGATTCTTCATGGCTTGAAGATCCTTTTTCCAAAATTACTTTTGAGGTTTGACATAGCATAGAGGAATTAAATCCTAAGCCTGTCTTATCTCCACATTCTCTTTGACTCATAATAAGATCATCCAATGATTTAGATGCCTTAGTGAATGAGGCAATAACATTCTTGAGGTCATTCTCCCTCTTTTCTATAGCAAAGCAATTTACGCTATTAATTTAGCATTTTCAGCCTTTAAACTTTCATTCTCATCAGCTATTTGACTTAGAGTACTCAGCTCCTTAGTCAGCTTTGAGTTTTGACTTTTGAGTAGGCTGTTTTCCTCATTCAATAGTGTGTGTGAGGATTTAATGTGTTCAAAATCTTTCATCATTTTGCCTAATGAATCATAAAGATCGTGGGTGATGAAGTGTGTGTGTCACGATCACTATCACTAGTGTCGAGTTTGTTGAGTTAGATTGTACCTCATCTTCTTGGTCGAGTTGATCTTGTTCTTTGGCCATCAAGCGGATCGGGGCTTCTTCTTCGAGTCACTTGAGTAGTCGGCTTCACTTGCTCTCAATCGATTGTCTCTCTTGACTTGTCAAGTTTTTTAGTCAGATCTCTGCACCATCATTGCCTTTTTCCTTTCTTGTCTTCTTTCTCTCAAGACCTTCCTTTCTTCTTCATCCCCGTATTTGTTGACTACAGGATATGGACAAATCAATGGCATAGTGACCTGGTTGTCTGATTTCAAAGATAGATATTCAACCTTTTGATCACCTCTTTCCATTCTTGGATTGTCACCCCTTTGATACTCAACTTTTTGATGATCTTTCTCTCTTGGTTGGCCTATCTTCCCTTGATTTGGAGGGAGCTGAGTTTCTTCGGAAGATTCACCCTTTCCTCTCTTGTAGTTCTTATTAAAGAACTTGTTGAATCTTTTAACCATCGGGGCTATTTCTTCCGGGTCAATGACTTCTTTGACCTCGGCTCTCTTCACATCTTTAACAATTAGAGAGCATTTTTTGGGTACAAATGTCTCTTCCTGGTCTTTTCTTCTCGGCTCAAACTCGTAGGCTTTGAGGTCCGAGAATAACTCATGGTTGGATGTCTTTGATAGGTCCATGGAATGTCTCGGTGCCATGACCTTCATTTCCCATTCAAAAAGACTTTTTAGGATCTTCATACACATTTCATTCGTGTATATTCCTTTCCAAGTGCGATGACTCATTTGTGATTTACGTGAACCGAGCATCTAGTTGATCCAGGTTTTCTCCTAAGATCATTTTGAAGTTCTCAAATTTACGACATACCTTGATAATTTGTTTTCTTTGATTTGCTCGAGCCTTCACAAATCAATGTCGGCTTGTCCCCGATTTCTTTAGCCGTTTTGCATGATTTGACTTTATTGAACATGGTTTTGTCAAGGTTTTGTAAAGGATGTCCTTGGCTACATTGTCCAGGTTGTATCTTTTTCTGTCATCATTTGTCCACTCGGTTCTTGGTTTTCAACCATGACTCATGCAGGGAGCAACATCTTCTTCTCCTTGTTGCAACTCTTCGTACAAAATTGTGTTCACCTTTAAGATTTGCGGAGGCCCATCTTCTATCACTATCCACATCTCATCATGTAATGCTAATAGATGAGCACTCGCATACGAATTTTCCAATCATCAAATTCTTTAATAGTGAACATAGGGATGCGTGTCAAATTTGCTTCCATGATAATAACTTTTAATGATAAAAAGAGTTTCGAGAGTTTAAGTACTAAAGCGGACTTTGAAAAGTTTGGAGATCTAGTTCAAGAACCGGTGCGGAGGGTTCAATGAACCAACCACTCACGATACCACTTGTAGGTCCCAAGGGTGTAAGTGTAAGGTTTAGAAGGGGGTTGAATAAACCTTACCAAATTTTCGATTTAGTCCTTTTAAATATACGAGTTGATTCTACACAGTTGTGTCCTTGATGGACAATCGATTTAGTCAATCAAGAGAGTTAGTCTCTCAACGCACTCAACCGAGCCGTTTGATGGAATAACTCGGTTGTTGACTCTAAATTAACTCAACTTGTGGTTTTATTTTTAGCGGAAGACTTAACACCCTTAAGTTTGATTAAGTAAGAGTTTAGTCTTTGGATTTAGTACTTGTATTATCAAATGGATAGCAAATTTATCAAATATATAAGCGATTAAAAATGCGAGGAATTAAAATCTTTGAAATGTAAATGACACAATGAAATTTTTATAGAGGTTAGAAGATGGGGTAATTCTTCTACTCCTCTCTTCTCCAACTCCCGGGAGGAATCCACTAGGTAATGATCGGTTTACAAAGTGGTAATGTACCGGATACAAGTCTTGATCACACAAATGACTTGATCCTTTGGGACTCGATCCTGAGACGCCTTGATCACTCACCGCTTCTCTTACGACTCGGCTTCTTCACAGGCAAAATGCCTTTGCTACTACAAATCACTTGCTCAAGCTCTTTGGATTTGATCACGAAGCCCTCCAAAAGCTTAAGACTTGGTTCGACCTTGAACCTTCCTACAATCCTTCGTGGAATGTAGACCCCTTTTCTTCAAAAGTTTTCTCTTCAACTGATTGAAGTTATCTTTCCTTCACAGGTGAGTGTTGGATTGATGTGCTTCGTAATGTAGGCTTGAGGATTAATCTTGAATGATTTGAGAGTATTTAAGGTTACAATTTGATTGATTTCTTGAATGTTCGTAGTTCGAGGGTCACTACTCTCGAGTCATTCCTCGGCCTTTTATAGTGATCTTTCAAAAATTTGCCCGTTGAAGAGATAGGCTTATTTTTGAAAGTCACTTGCGATCGTTGGCTTGTCTTGTTGTAGTCCTTGGAATTGCCATTTCCTCGTATGAATTGTTCTTTAACCTTTTTCGAGTTCGACACGGTGTAGTGCTTCCCATTGGTTCATTCCTTTTGCACGCTTCGGGACCGAGCACTCCGAGAAAGGTGGTATGGAGATATTACTTGTTTAAGTAATTCTCTTGATTTACGGCAACGGATCTTTTCTGATTATCTCGACTTGACTGCATTTCCTTGCTTTCCCCAGGTGACTTAGAGTCGACTTCCAATCATGGATGATTCTTCATCACTTCAACTTGAGACTTAGCTTTTCTTGAGTTGACTTGACCGATACTCCACTCACCGCATCTCAATTGCTTCTTGATAGAGTTCCCATTTACTCTTCTTTGCCATACTCGGTTGTCTCACAAAGAGTCTTCCTTTTAGTCTTGATTGTCTTCTTGCATGTTAGGCGTAGGGCGACTTAACTCGGCTTGGCCAGCTCTATTTATTACAATACATTTTACAGCAAAAATTGGGGTGCCAACTTTCTATTCTAAGTTTTACATGGCATTCATCAAAATCTAAACAATAAATTTCCTAACAATGTTAAATCTCGATTAATTGCTTTCTTAGTTAATTTATGTGTTCTATTTTATGAATTCGAGTACTTATTCTTAATTGTCGATTATCTGATCAATAATTTGCATGCCATACTTCTTAGTACATAATCCGGGAGGTGAGTTCTAATGAGACGAAAATCGAATTCAGAAATAAACAGGGTAATGTATCAGGAGACTACTTCTGTTTGTGCGGAGTATTTCAATTCAAAGCTCTTTTGGGAGTTAATAATAATTGTGATGGATCGGGAGACCTCAATTATTATTAATCTACTGTTTATGCGCCACCCGGGAGGGTGAATAAAATATTTTAGGAATTGAACCCATAGAAACGCATGAATTGGTTATTGAAACTTTAGTTGGGTTTAATGTTGAAGAAACATGTTGAGATTATGTGTCCAGGGTTGCTCCTGTAGTTGTTGAAAATACTTGTGAGGTTCATAAATTTATTTATATTTGCTTTTATTTTCGATTTTTATTACAAACTTGATATTCGGTCGCTTCAATAAAATTGGAATGCGATGTTATTATAGCCTAAGTGTTTCACATATCAATCCCTGAGGAATACGACTTTGCTTGCCATTATCCTATAAACTATATTGTACACTTGCAGTTGTATGATCCAAATATTTTTTGGCAAACCAAGTTTTTGCGCGCCGTTGGCGGGATTGAAAGATTCTACTTAGATATAGTAATAAGTAGTTCAATCTTAATTAAGCACTTTTTTTGTAAATATTTTTTTTTCTTTTTTCGATTTTTATTTTATTTTTTTCTCTTCGTTTCTAACATCATTTTTGTTGAATGCTAGAGATGGAATCTTTGGAGATACAAGTAGCCTAAATTGCAAATCTGCAGTGGGAGGCCAACATCAAAAAGCAATTCCCAAGCTATACTTGAACTTAATCCGAGAAAACGATCAATGCCATTCGACCGATAGATGGTGCGAATATAAGGGCTCAAGGATTTCAACTGACACGGTTCAACGATAATGATGTTAAATCTGAAGTCTGGTTGAAGACGTAAAACTTAGCGCTTTGTGGGAGGCAACCCAAGAGACGTCGCGACAAACTCTGAGGTAAAAAAATGAAAAATAATGGAAAAAAGGAAAAAAAAGAAAAAAAAAAAGACAGACGCACATGGGCGTGTGGACGCACACGACCCGACCGTGCGATCTGCTCCTCCAGCTTTAAATTTGACGGACGAGCCCCCGGCTTCACCGGAACGATCCAGGTAAGTACTCTTTATGCATTCCTCTTTGTTTTGATAATTTCCTCATATGTTCGGGATGAAACATATTTTAAGTTGGGAGGGTTGACAAGAATGTGTAATTTAGTACTTTCTTGCATTTTGCATTGCATTTAGTACTGCATATAGAGCACTTTGCATTAAATTTTTTGTTTTTTTTTTCAATTTTCGATTTTTTTATTTTTATTTTTTTAGCACATTTATCGCTTTAGCATGTTTAATTACTTGTGTGTAATTTTTAATCAAGGCTTTTCGAATATGTCCAGCTTCCGTATGATTTTACAGAGCATTTTATGGAATGAGATAACATACTTCTTGGAATAATGTGATGAATTGTTGGAAAGATGTCGTTTATTTGCTTAGCATTAGTTGAGAAAATTGGGTATTTGAGCATGTTGCGAAAAATAAGCCAGTGAGCTTTTGTGCCTTAAACTGCTTTATATTATGTAGACTTGTTTTTTCTTGTGTGTGTCATTCATGATTGCTAGAACTCTAGAACTTGCGCTGATATCTTCATTGAAGCCATGTGTGTGTGCAATTTTTGAAAATGATTTAACGCCATCTTTGTTTTAGCCTACTTCGCCTAAAAAGCCTACCTATGAACTCATGATTCCCTGATTAGCCAATTTTGAGCCAAAACTTTTATTCTTAGCCACATTGATCTTTAAAATTGCAAAATAATATTATCCCTGAAATTTCTTAAGCTTATAGAAAATGAATAAGTTTGGGGGAGATGTGGTGAAAAATTTATGAAAAAAGAGAGGAAGATGGCAAAAGAAAGAGAGATGAGCAGTATCTGGGTAAATGAAAAAAAATACATGAAGCTCGAAAAAGAAAATATCTCTGAAAAAAAAAAGAGAAAAATCTAGCAAAGCAAAAGAAAAATTCTTAAAACTGTGAAAAAATGAGAGCTTGAGGCTAAAGAAAAAGATAAAAAGGCAAAAAGGCCTAAAGAATGAAAAAGGAGAAAAAAATGGGTGGAGTCGAGTTAAAAAAGAAAATATCTTGAGAATGATGTTAGATGAAATTGGGTTGGTGAGTTTCAAGTCTTTCTGCTTAAATTCTATTTGCTCAAGCCAAGTCACTTAATCCGAATTTCCTTACCCTTACCAAAGAGCCTACATTACAACCAAATAAAAGTCCTTTTTGATTATTAGATTGCGCGCAAAAAAAATGGTCGAGATGTTAGACGATTTGCAAGCCTATGGTAGTTCTACTTTCACTAAATTAATTTTGACCATAAACGCTATTCATACACTTCTGAGAGTCGAGTAATACACTATCTACTTGTGAGTCGCGATGTCGAGTACCTAAAAGAGTATTAACTATGCTTTGAGTTTATGAATGATGACTCTTGATTATGAATTACATGATTTCTTAAGTATGGAGTCAAATGCTATTTAATGTTCATAGTGTGCGTGTGTGTTTTTTTTACCCCTTGATATTATTTTTCTTAATTTGCTCAAGGACGAGCAATGCTTTAAGTTTGGGGGATTTTGATGTGTGTAAAATATACGTGCATTTTGGGGCTTAAAATGATATATATTTGATGCATTTGCACGCATATTTAGTGTGTTTTTACTTGGTTTCCTTAAAAGGGCATGATACTGCGTATTCTTGTAACTTTTTACAGGAAACGGAGCTTTAAATGAAGAAATATCAGTTGGAATGCCCAGATAGGACTGACAAATGCGAAGAGAAGATCAAAACGACGAAGAAAACAGACAAAAATACTTCACACGATCGGACTGTGCGGTGTCACACGGCCGTGTGAAAATGCCCATGTGAAAGTGACACAACCGTGTGTAAAAGGGACGAAAACAGGGGACGAAACCAAGCCGCACGGCCAGACCGTGTAGGCCACACGGGCGTGTGGTATTGGGCAACGCAAGACATCACACGGCCGTGTAGGACTCTACAGACGCATTTTTCCGGAGTTATTTTCCCATTCCAACTTTACAAGTGATCTCTCCAAGCATCTATAAAAGGAGCCAAAGGCTTGCATGAAAAAGAATCACTTCATACAACATACAACACATCAAATTACGCAGGAACATAAGATTCGAAGTCTTCTGAGAGAGGAGGGCTAGGTTGCGAACACCACAAGGCCTTTCGCATCTACGGGAGCACAAGAGCTTCGAAGGCTTAGGTGGGAAATCCATCCTAACACGAAGAGATTTTCTTTCTATGTCTAGATCTCTTGTCTATGCTTAAACGATGTCATAATGTTGATTTCGAATTTGTCTATGAATTTGTTATCAATGTTTGGCTAATCTTTCGGATCTTAGGGGCATAATCAGAACTGTGGATTCATGTTAAATCTTGATTAATTACTTTCTTAATTGATTCATGTGTTCTATTTTATGAATTCGAGTGCTTATGCTTAATTGTCGATTATCTGATCAATAATTTGCATGTCATACTTGTTAGTCCATAATCCGGGGGGTGAGTTCTAACGAGACCAAAATTGAATTCAGACATAAACAGGGTAATGTATCGGGAGACTACTTCTGTTTGTGGGGAGTATTTCAATTCAAAGATCTTTTGGGAGTTAATAATAATTGTGATGGATCGGAGACCTTAATTATTGTTAATCTCATTTTATGTACCACCGGGGGGAATAAACTTTTTTAGGAATTGAACCCATAGAAACGCATTAATTCATTATTGAAACTTTAGTTGGATTTAATGTTGAAGAAACATGTTGAGATTATGTGTCGATGTTGTTCTGTAGTTGTTGAAAATACTTGTGGGGTTCATAAATTTATTTAATTTTGCTTTTATTTTTTATTTTTATTACAAACTTGATATTCTACGCTTAATAAAATTGGAATGCGATGTTATTATAGCCTAAGTGTTTCACATATACGACATTGCTTGCCATTATCCTATAAACTACACCGTCACTTGCAATTGTATGATCTAAATATTTTTGGCGAACATGGCCCGACCGCCCGATAAAAGCACAGTATCGACTCTAATTTTAGAGGCCGAAATGAGTCGGGCTTTTTTGGCTCGGCTCGTTAGGCCCGAAAAATCGGACCGGCCCGGCGGATTTTTTTCGTGTATTTTTATGGATTGGACCGGGCTTGGCTTAAGAAATAGCGGCTCGAACACTGTTTGGCCCAGCCCGATCCAACTTGATTTTCTCGTTTGGCCCGATCAGCCCGACCCGACCCATTTGACACCTCTACGTGACATCAGATTCGGGGGACAAGCTCCCCTTTCTAGTCACCTCCTTCAGGCCTCTCATATCCATGGACTGCCTCAAGGTCTCTCCCTCCACTAAAGGTTGTATGGGTCTACTCACAAGGTCCCACTCCTCACAAAGGGAAATTTGTGCAAAAAGGCAAAAACTAAAAAAATAAGAAGATAAGGTAGAAAGGGGATTACCTCTTGAAACATGGTGAAAAGCTCCTTCCAAAAACGACCTTAAAACTTGATGTTGTGAAAGTAGTTCAAAGTTTTTCGATTAAAACATGCCAACCCAAAAAGATATTTGTCTACGAGTTTCCTATCTGTTCATGTATCGCAGCCAGTAAATTTGGGGACTTATAATGAGGAGTAAAATATTAATTTCTCTCTTTAATAATTAACCCATCATTTAATGAATTTTTATCATTTATTGGCTCATAGAAATTAATATTTGGGCTAGCTTATTACGAAATGCCTACAAGGACCAGATTACTCCACTAGGCCCGGGCCACAGTCCCAGACATATTAATTAATTTCATGCATTAAATACGATTTGATGGCTAATTAATTCATGTGCTTTGGATTTTTCTCCTATAATACTGATTTAAGCATCGGAGGGACTTCGTTGGAACAATATCTGGGACCCTTCTAATCCTTTTATATGTTTCAGGCCGGTTCCTTTCACGTTGATTAATTATTGGACCGAAGTCAAATATCCTAACTCAGAGTACCTCAACTTGGATTAATCTGTTCATAACTTAGGGGCATCAATTTTATATTTAAAACTAAAAAACCTAATTAAAATTCAACTTCATTAAATAAAATGAAAAATAATTTGTTATATTGCAACACAGTATTTCTCTAATTTAAAAAGTTAGAAAAAATATCCAATTAAAAAATAAAGAAAAAATATCATCTTTCAATACCACGCAGAGTCGCAGAGTACTCCAAAACTACCATTTTCTTCCTCCTCCTTATCTTATGTGCTGCCACACTGCCGCCTAATACTGCGACCCCCAAGACCCACGCCATTGCAGGCCAAAACCACCACCCATCTCCTCATTCTCTTTCTTCTTTTTTTTTTTTTTTCAACCACCACCAACCTCCCCAACAAACCCAGCCCCGCAACCCCTAAACCCACACCCCAAGCCAAGACATAAATTAACTTTTGGGGCTCTCAAAATTGTTATATTGTGCTAATGAGCTATTTCCATCCAAATTAGATCCTCTATTTATTAGTGTTTCATCTTCCATTTTAATGGTATCAATATGTATCACGTGTACATGATAACATCATATTTGTACACAAGACATTTACACAGTTCACAGAAGTATATGACTAAACACTAATTAAATGTAACAGAGAATCTCAATTGATTTCTGTTTGTTAATATTTAGATATTTGGATCAAGATAATTGTCATGGACACACACTTCGAGTGAGCTTCTTATATGGTTTTAAATAAATAATATCAGTTGTTAATATATATATTAGGGAAATTGCACTTCATCCTTTTGCTCTGATCGAAAATCACCTTCTTATTCGTTTCTTATACTTTCAAGTGTCTCATTTAACCCTTTATAGGCTTATTATGTCTTCCCATTTATATTCATATTATCCCATTTTTTCTTCCTGCTCCTTAACAAAATATCCAAATTCACTTCCTTATTATTTTTATTAAATTCCAATAAAAAATTTAAAATTAGTAGAGTGCTCTAAAAGAGCTAATCTATCTTTCTAATTTAATTAATTATTATTTAATATTAAAATTATTTGAAACTTTATTTAATCCAATTTAATGACTAGTTTTCATTAACATAATACCTATAAAAATTATGTTATAGGAATTTTTTTATTTGATAATTCGTTTTACTTATAGATTTTATACATAACATAAATCCCAAAAAATAAAATCATTAATATTTTTTGAATACATAAAATATTAGTAATAAATTTTTGTTGAAACAAATTATTAAAATATCAAAGAACAATAATTTCTTTATATTAAATACTGTTTCTATCAACTTTTGATTTTAGAAGTTAAATTAATTTTTTTAAGTGCAAATTTGAAAGCAAAATGTCATGTAGTATTTTTTTTAATTTTCTGAGGCCCCAATGGAAATTATTTAAAAAAATATATGTTCTTATATATGACGGCCTGTGTAAATTTGAGCCCCCCAAAATCGGTCCCCTAAACCATCGTCCTTGGTTATTACCCTCATAACCGACCTTGGTTCTACTTCTAGTCCTAAAGAACATACCTCCCACAGTCCTACGTGACGAATAGGGTCCCAGTAGGTGCAGGTATTGAACCTCACGTGCAAAGGATCCAACGGGACTGACTCTGACTCCCACAACACAAATATGTGATAATGCCTCGGACTTGCCAAATATTTCTTTGTTTCAATATTTTGGATTTTTGTGCGGTTAAATATACACACAGGAAAGTTTCTTAAAACGTAGTATTATGCATTGGATTATTTTGTCAAAATAATATTGTTTATCTGAAAAATAAATAATAGGTATTGTATATATTCAGAGACTATGCATGTATAAAATAAAGAGCAAATGGTGGGAATTCTATTTCCCCTAAAGAGCAAATGGTGGGTAGTTAAAAAATTTCTCCTAAAATAAATCATATTTTCCAAACTTCACGAGTTAATTGGCAATTCTATTTTCGAACAGCATGTGTCCTATTTTTCTATAATATTGGAAAGAAACAAACCACTCTTTATTTTATACGTAGAGATCGACAAGTAAATTAAAAATTTAAAATCAACATATAAATTTAATTAATTGGTCAAATTTTTAAATCGCTCATCCAAATATAATTTAATTTCAAAGCATTCCATGAGGAAACAATCTCAAAAATATTTTCAGAATAAATCTCCTAATAATAATAAATTAAAAGACTGCCAAGTGCCAACAATCAAAGGGTGTTGCAAATTTCTCAAAATAAGGTAGTTATTTGTGCAGGTCACAAATAAAAATTAAAAACATCTAATATAAATAAAATGAAATGTTACATATTGAAGAAGTTTAGTAGGAGATAATGTTGAATGATCAGAAAGAGATAGGAGTGTTCAAGTTTTTTTCGAAATCTATCATCGACTCATAGGAGATCGTACTATAAATTTTATGATTTTGTGTATGTCTTAAAATTAATAAAAATAAAAAATTGTATCCAAAAAATTGGTACGATATTGGCTAATAAATATAATTTTGAGAAAACATATACAGTATTAGATCAACCGCATATATATATATACAATGTGCTGCATAAATGTGGGCCGTCATAAAATCGATTTGATATTGAATGATATTCTTAATAGATGTTTTGATTATTCTATTGTCTTAAAAATAAAATTTATCTGATCCAACAATTAGGTTTTTATCTTCTTGCTCAGTATTATTTGTCATTCTTAGTTTATCTACTTTTAAATTCCTATTCCTATTAATATATATAAATATATGTAGAGAAATTGGATCAAATGAGAACTAATACTTAACATGAGAACATAGAGCCAAATCACAGTCATCCAATAAATTTAGATTTAATGATGAATGACTAAATAAATACATATCATGTATTATGTTATATTTTTCCTTTTAAGTGTTCACCAATAGAACTCTAAATGTGCAACAATGAACTTTTAAATATGCAGTAAAAAATTTAGAGGTTGACTTGATTAAAGAAGACAAATTTATATATTATTAATGGAGATACAAAACATGTAATGTGGCAATATTATTGTCCTTCTTAGTGTGCACCCAAGGAATTTTAACTTGCGTTAACAGACATCTAAATATGCAGTAATTTTTTAAATCGGAAATTTGATTTTGGAAATAACTACAATTTAAATGCTTCAATACATAATTTTGCAGGGCAAAATGATATAGATTTTGTTCCCTAGGTTGCATGGAATAATATGGTGTAATTAGTTTTGAAAAGCTTATGTTTTTTTTGAAAAATATAGAGAAATTTTAATTGAAGTGACATGTTAATTAATGAGAGACAAAGAGAGAAATGAGAGAATTTCATTCAAATAACAATGTTAATGCTTATTTAAAAGTCATTTGATGCACATTCAAATATCTATTGATGCACGTTTAGAAGGACAGAGATGTATATGTTCCTCCAACGAATTTACATCGATGGGATCTTGTAAATTGGATGGTTGTGATTTGGCCCTACATACTTGCATTAATAAAGATTCTCATTGGATCCACTCCTTATATATGTGTGTATGTGTGTGTGTGTATATATACATATATATATATATATATATATATATGATTTGGGTCAAATATGATTCATATCCTAGGGTGAGACCATTTGGACCAATCTCGGCTATTAGTAGATAATTTTTTATGGTTCAGATTTTTTCCCTTTATTTTAGAAAGTGGGATTATAAATGATTCGCATTAAGGGTAATCTATTAATTTTTCAATCTTTTACATAAGTGAAAGAGGACAAAAATGTAACTTATAATCCCACGACAAAAATGTAATTTATAATCCCACGATTTTGTAAAAAGATTTTTACCATTTCAGTTTCCGTAAATATTGTTGGTTGTTTCTATTAATTGATTGCATGGTTTATGTAATGTTGTTTCATAGTTAAAAGGATATCACTGCATATTTTATGTAACTGGTGCATATATAGTACTATTTGAAGCATTACATGTTTTGTGTAATGTTGTTATATAATGAGAAGGACATCATTACATATTTATGTAATATTGTTGTATATTTAGTACTATTGGATCATTGCATATTTTATTTTTTGTTGATACTTAACTAGAAGGATATTACAACATGTTTCATGTAATTGATGTTTAGATAGTATATCATTGCATTTTTATTTAATGTTGGTTCTTAGTTAGAAGGATGTTACTGCATTTTTTTACGTAATGTTGATACTTAATTAGAAGGATATCACTGCATGTTTTATTTAATGTTGTTGCGGCATATATAGTCACTACAAAAAAAAAAGGGAATTCAAGGAAAAAATTTATTGGTATTTGTCCAATTTCCATTGGAATTATCGATTCAACGAAATTCCAATGGAAAAGCACCATTGGTATTGGAATGACAAAATTCCAATGAAAATTCCTATGGAAAAATATTCCAAAGCATGATCCAAATGGTTTTTCTTATTGTTAGACTTTCTGTTAGATTTTTCCAACGTTATGCTATAGCAATGAAATTTCCATTGGAATTTTAAAATTCCAACAGTTTTTTATTCCGTTGGAATTTGATTGTTTTCTTGTAGTGAGTATTGGATATTTGCATATTTAATGAATTATAATATAACAATAGTTCAGAGTTAAACATGCAACAACATACTTGTAAGTAAGCAACAACTGCAACAAAAATTTCAAACAAAAAGATTTAAGAGTTGAAAATATCATGTTCGATTTATCCAACGCTGCAAACTTCTGTAACCCTGTCGTTTACTATTGGTTGTTGCATGAATATTATATTCTCTTTTGCCAACAATTCCTGATTTTGATGTTTTTCAATGAAATAGAGTGTTGTCAACATAACAAAGTATTGTCAATAATTTTTTCATTCACAATTGAGAAACTGTATTTTTTTCACTGCTAAGACGAACCAGAAGAAGAACAAAAAGGAAGAATAAATCTATTTCGGGTTGCTTATTTTTCGTGAATGGTTGTAATATAGATGCAATCAAATCAATTAAGATTCATTCATAATTTGTGTAACCATTCATTTTTTTAATTGTCATTATTAGTGTTCTCTTACAAAATTATCCTTATTGTTAACAAATTAATTAAATTATAATCATTTATGTTCCTTCATCTGAGTCATTAAAAATTTCTTCCAATGGCTAGGATCGACCCATACTGATCTTACTCCAAGAAACGGTTACAATATGCAAAGAGATAAATCACGCAGATTTTGTTACCAACATACGATCAAACATCATAAGTACACGTCATTTATCAAACAAAAAAACTGAATTTCTTCTAATCATCGCCATTGACAATCTCTGCAATTACAAAAGAATCGAAAAAATTGAGGAAGAAAATGACATCAATTTTAAGCGATGAAACACCAATAACTATACAAGAAACTGTCATAGCCAAAGTTGATGATTAGACATCGATGGAGAACTCGAACAAGGTATGTAAACATCAAAATCTTAAATCTGAAAATTACGACGAAGAAAATGATGCATAAATACTTATGAACGATGCATATAACTATAGGATGTTGCATAGTTGAAAACTATGCAACAAAAAATAGCTAATGATGTATTGTCTATAAACTATCTATGAAATGTAAAAAAAAACTAAATATGCAGTACATTATACCCAACTATGCAAAGGGTCATAAACTATGCAGCAAAAATCAACTACCTATGCATTCTCTAGAAGCTATCTATTAGACGTGTCCAACGGTTCGAATCCGCGATTCTGATTGAATCAACCGATTCTGATTCGAACACGGTTATGGTTGGAATCCGATTCTGATTCGCCCAAAGGTGGAACAGGAACCTAACCGCTATAGACGGTTTCGATTCCGGTCGGTTCGAACGAAACCGGTTCCGCCGATTCCGCCTGATTCGGTTCGATTTGGCTTTTTTCTTTTTTTTTTTTTGAATTTTTGAATTTTTAAGTTTTTAATATTAATAAATTAACACCATTGATAAATTAATACAATTGATGAAGGAAATGAAATTGAGTAACACAAAAAATAATTTTATTGATTTAAAAGTAAAATTACAACTTACAATTTACAAAATGAAAAATTCTAATATATTACAATTCCAAAGTACAATTTAAAAATAAAATTACAAGTTAATACAATTTCGTATAAAATTTAAATTACAAAGTACAAAGTACAAACCACAAAGAAAGGAAAAAGAAAAAAGAAATGGGTTTGAGTTTTATTTAAATATTCTAAGTTAAAAATTTGAAATTTAACTTTGAATATTGAAATAAAATTGCCTACGTATCCTCATAGAGAATCAAAACCCTACGTAGTTCTCTTACCTTTTACTTACCTTAGGGAAGGTGGCAAGTGGCAACGTGATTCTTCAATTATTTTGTGACCCGTTGCTTGAATCGTTATCAAGATTATCGCTTTCTTGGGATCATCAAAATCGACGTGTTGCTCACGTGCCTCGGCGTTTGTCCAATCGTGGAGCAATACTTGAGCCTCTAGACTTTCTCTTTGTTAATCTAGATCGTCTAGGATCCGAATATAACCTCCTCACTTTGAATGCTTGCTCTACGGAGACGGTTGAGGCAGGAACGACTAATATTTCCCTCGCAATTAAAGTTACTATAGGAAAAGAGGAGGACCTCTTTGACCACCACTTTAACAAATCGAACTTTGAATTCCCTACTACAAATTCAGTATAATCAAAAGGAGATGTTAAATATGTATCAAGTTCAAGATAAGGGTCGCGCCTCCTCTCGAACGTTTTGGTATCCTCGCGTCATAAAAATTATCTAATGGTGCAAATACCGACGCCTCATTAAACGCGTACCAATATCACTAGTATGTTCAACATCGGGTGTAGAAATAGCGAACTAGATGAGCCTCTAAAACTATCACCAAATTTTATTGAATATTCTTTAAAAATATCATATAAACATTGTTTAGCATTCTCTACTACAACACTTGGAATGGGAGTGTCATGTTCTTTAATAGGAAACAAAGCATCATAATATATTCCTAACAATTCTTCTAAACCATCTAATCTTACTCTAGGATCTAATATTTTTGCAACTAAAAATACATTAGGAATATAAGTGAAATATTTTAACCATTTTAATCCCATTCGGCAATAGTTGGTCTATAGTAGCACAAGGCATGAGAGATCTAAAAAGTAGTGCAATTTTAACACAACGATCTACAACTAAAATTGATGTAGGATAATAAACACCGGATAATTCTTCGTAGCATCTTTAAAAACCTTTAAAAGTTGACATAAATTAGAGCATGCATCCCATTGATTGGGAAATAAAACTATGCCACATTGTTGATCGGCAAAAAATGAACATAAAGCTTCTCTATATGCATAACTATCATTTATCATTTTATATATAGAATTCCAACGAGTTGGCACATCGGGCGAGAATTTTCTTGGGTATAAATTATTTTCTTTACAATATCTCGCCCATTTTTTCAAAACAGAAGAAAATCTTGATAAATATAAAAGCGCATCTCTAATAGGTGCAATTTCTTCTTTTAAAGTAGCTAAACCATCTTGAACACATAAATTAATAATATGACATATACAACGAACATGAAAAAATTTACCACCAATAGAAGGTTCACAAATATTAATAAGTGATGGTAAACTAGCCGTATTAGCACTAGCATTATCAAATGAAATTGAAATTTTTTTTTGTAACTAAGCCATATTCTTGTAAAATAGTATGAATTTTATGAGAAATATTAATAGCGGTATGTTCAACATTAAAATCTCTATATGCAATTAAACGTTTTTGCAAAGTCCATGAATCATCAACCCAATGACAAGTAATTCCCATATAAAAACTTCTTTGCCAATGATCACTCCATACATCCGAACAAATTGAAACTTTTGTTTGTAAATTAGCAAATGAGTTAATTAATTGAAACTTAAATTCACAAACTGTTTTTTTTTAATATCGCGAGTCAATGTAGAACGTGAAATTTTATTAGCGGCGAGGTTAAAAGCACGTCTAGTATACCTTTCAAATTTTTATTATCGGCAAAGTTAAAAGGAGTGACATACCACTAACAAATAAAGCTCTCTCTTTTCTAGCATTTATATCGGTATATTTAAATAAAGAAGAAGAAGAAGACTCCATACCATTTGAAGAACCCGTGAATCCCGTCGGTAGTTGTGTTTGAGCACGATCTAGCCCAACTTTATCCGGATGTTTTTTGTTGAGGTGGTTCGTGAACGTCCCCATAACCGCCCCCTCCTCTAAACTTGTAGGAATTAGTGCAATAATTGCAAGTAACTTTGAAACCGCGGTTGTAGGATCCGGAATTTTTTAAAATGAACCGAAAAAATATCGAATCTAAGTGGCGGAGCTCGGCGATTTTGAGTTTGAGTTGGCGATTGCGATTCCGGTTGAGCCTCACCTTCTTGTTGCAAACTAGCAAAACAAGCTTCGATTTCATCTTCGTTCAAATCGAAAGCTTCATCAAAACGTGGTGGTGGTGGTGGTTGTTGCTCGGGCCGGACGCCAAACCTTTGCCCTTAGATTGATGGGAAGATCCTCCACGACTTGACATTTTTTAAAATAGCTAATGAAATTAAAAGTATGAAACTACTAAAAATTAATTTGAAACTTGGAATTTAAACTTGAACAAGTTGAATATAGAGAATGTGAGAATTGGGAGATTAGAAATTTGGTGTGAGGAAAAATGGATGAATTGGAAGGGGTATTTATAGGAAAAAATATGAAATTCAAAAAAAAAAAAAAAAAAACCGCCTTGGTTTTAACAAACCGTAAACCGGCGGTTTTTCAACGGTCAAATGATCTTGACCGTTGATCATCAACGGTAAAATGATCTTGACCGTTAATTTTTTCAAATTTTGAATTTTAAAAAAAAAAAAATATAAAACCGGCCGGTTTTAACCGAAACCGCCGGTTTACGGTTAAAACCGGCCACAAACGGTCACAAAAGTGACCGTTTGAAATTTGAATTTTCAAATTTCAAATTCAATCAGTTTTAAAAAAAAAATAATAATAATAGAAAAACCGCCGGTTAAACCGGCGGTTTACGGTTTGGAAATTTTGGAACCGTAACCTAACCTTAAAATTAAGGTTTACGGTTCGGTTTCCAACCGAAACGAACCGAAATTGGGGTCAACGGTTCGAAAACCGTTGACCACGGTTCGAAACCGCCGGTTCGCCGGTTCGGTCCGAACCGTTGGACACGTCTACTATCTATGCATTATGAAAACTAAATATGCAGTACATTATACCCAAACTATACAAATGTTACAAACTATGCAACAAAAATCAACTAACCATGCATTGCCTAGAAGCTATCAATGCAGTGTGTAAAAACTAAATATGCATTACATTATACCCAACTATGCAATAAATGTCATTAGCAATATAACAAACAACTAAATATGCATTATCTAATAGTTATCTACGTAGCAAAAGAACAGTAACTATGTTGGATTCCGAAAAAATAGAAAAAATTTGAAAAACACTGCTCCCTGAAATCATACCATTAAATAAGGCAGTTACAACTACACCCTCATAAAATATGGTTTCAAAAGTCAAACGAAACCCAACAAAAAATCTATCGAATTACTAAATTTCTATAATACCCTTACTGAAAGGCATTCAAAAAAAAGGCTAAAAGTTGGAAAAATCACACCCATCCAAAAAAAAAAAAAAAAAAAAAAGCTAAGATTAGTCTATACTATCTCACCCTAGGAAATTTGTCTCATTTGAAACAATTTATATATATATATATATATATATATAGAGGTTAAAATGAGACCACATATTATAGTGAGACAATGTGGACTCATCTCAACCCTCCTTTAGTTATATCAATCGCTAAGATAAATAGGGGTTATAATTATATTAAATATTTATTTAAATCAAAATAAGGGTATATTAGTCAAATTACCCAGGTGGGGGACCATCTAAATATGGAATCAGTTATTAGGAGAGAGAAAATCACGTGGGGAGAGAGAAAATCGATAGAAAATCGCGCTGGAGAGAGAAAATCACGCATGTGCTCTGCCATGCAGTATGTTGTACACTTATCATATAATTGATGTATATTTAACAATATTTTACTGTATGTTTAGCATAATTTTACTGCATATTAAAATGGTCAAACAAAAATATGTGGGGACCGCGAATCAAGGAATCAGTTATATATAGAGAGAGAATCACGCTCATTAACATGTGGGGACCGTGGATTAAGTAAATCAATTATAGAGAGAGAGAAAATCACGCTCATTATTGTGTTGTATATTTAGCATATATTTGATGTACACTTAACACTATTTTGCTGTATGTTTAACATAATTTTACTACACATTAAAATGATCAAACAAAAATATGTGGGGACCGTGGATTAAGTAAATCAATTATAGAGAGAGAAAATCACGTTCATTAGTGATGTTTATTTAGCATATATTTGATGTATACTTAACACTATTTTGCTGTATGTTTAACATAATTTTACTGCATATTACAATTGTCAAACAAAAATATAAGTATACAACAAAACAAATATAAGTATACAACAAACCACAAATAAACATACAACAAAAAAACATAAGTATACAACAACATAAATATATACATAAAAAATTAACTATTTATACAACAAAATACATCTAAGTATACATCGAAAAACATCTAAGTGTACAGTAATCGATCCATGTCAAATCGATCTTCTTCTTCACCAATCCTCCATCTACAACAACAGCTACACCAATCCATCAACCAGAAACAGAAATCAATAGCCTCTTTATTAACAGCTACACCACATCTAAATTCGTCCCTAATTTTTTTCTCGCACCGATCTAAAATTAGGGGACCCGGCTTCGAAATTCGATTCACAGATGGGAGGCTATGGTGGTCGGAGATGGAGGGGAGAGAAACAAAAGAAGTGCAATAAGGAGGAGTAAACAACCGGAGACAGCGGAGAGGAGTGGGATATGGTGATTGAGACGGCGGCGGCGGTGGTGGTGGTGGTGGCGGAAGATAAGACCTTGTAAAATCTGAACCCCGATGAACTCGTCCCTGTGTTTTTTCTTCTTCGTCATGCTCATTGTTCTGTTCTCAATGGAGAGAGAAGGGGAGATGGTTTAGAGAGAAAGAAACGAGGAAGACGATGGAAATGAAAATAGAAATTGTAAATAGAACCAGGGATTCGGGGAGATGGAGGTGAGATTGAGTGGGCCAGGGTGGGAGATGGAGGAAGGGGAATATTATGTAATTGTGTAATTACAATGCTGCCGTTTTCAGGTTTAAAATAAATTGAAAATGATTATTAAATTGGATAAATCTCAACCATCTAAAATTACAGATTTGTGGCCAGGATTAGTCCACACTGTCTCACTCTAATTATCTGGTCATTTGATCCTATTCATATATATATATATATATATATATATATATATATATATATGGATATGATCTAGTAAGGCGACCTCTTACCGTAAGACAGTGTGGATTGATCCTATCCATCCACTCCCTTTGATCAATGGTCCAGATGCCTATTAAAATTACATCATTTATGAATTAATTAAAATACAAAAAGGGCAAAATAATAACTAACAAAATCCTGTAACCACCTTCCTATTAATCACGCCCTACAATCATGGATGTGATGAAGATCACGTTTCCATAATTGAAAACACAATCACACCAAAAATCGACTCTCTCTCTCTCTCTCTCTCTCTCTCTCTCTCTCTCTCTCTCTCTCTCTCTCCCTCCTCTTGTGAAATGGAGCAAAAACAAAACTCAAAATCAGACGAGCAAAAAATTGCGAGATACACCATGGAAGATCAATATACTCATCAACATCAAGGTGATGTACTAATGAACATCGGTAGGAACATAATGCACACCAAAGAATCGTGCAGCACACATCGATGGAAACAACAGAAAAAAAACCTACGATGGAGGAGAGAGAATTGGTTCATGTATTTAATTTCAAAAAATTGATGCAAAAATAGTGTATATGTGATATATAACTAGACGAAAATGATGCATAAATAGTTTACATTGAACATTGAGTCAGGTCAAAAGTGAGAGTCAAAGTTCGTTGTTTTAAAATTGTGCATAATTACTGTGTAGGTGATGTATAAATAGACAAAACGGTGCATAAATTGTTTAAATTGAACCCATAGTCATTGCAAAAGTGACACCAAAGATTGTGATTTTAAAATAGTGCATAATTATTGTGTATGTGATGTATAATTAGACGAAAACGATGCATAAATAGTTTATACTGAATATTGAGTCATTTCAAAAAGTTACACTCAAAAGTTCATTGTTTTAAAATGGTGCACAATTATTGTGTATGTGATGTATAATTAGACGAAAACGATGCATAAATAGTTTATATTGAACATTGAGTCATTTCAAAAAATTACAGTCAAAGTTCGTTGTCTTAAAATGGTACATAATTATTGTGTATGTGATGTATAATTAGACGAAAATGATGCATAAATAGTTTACATTGAACATTGAGTCATTTCAAAAAGTGACAGGCAAAGATTGTGGTTTTAAAATAGTGCATAATTATTGTGTATGTGATGTATAATTAGATGAAAATGATGCACAAATAGTTTACATTGAAGCCGTATCACGATTTTGCGAAAAAAAGAGTGGAGGAAAGTTGAAAGATGAAAATTCTTGCCAGACGAGAACAATGGGTGGAGAAAGAAGTGAAGGGCGCGATTGGATATACTTTCGTTTTGAAAATTTTCATTTTGCTAGAGAATAGTAGTAAAAAATATTTAGAAGAAGAAAGATGAATTTTGAGAATGTGATTGGATGTGAGATGAAAAAATAATGATGAAAGTTGATTTGATTTAAAAATAGTAAAATAATGATTGAATATGGTTGGTAGTTAGAAATGTGTAAGTGAGTGAATAGTGAAATTTGTGGGAGAATGTGTTAATGATTAGATTTTTGTGAAAAAATGTGTAGATGTGATTGATGATAGAAAAAATAAGAAAAAGTGAAACTGAAAGAATAGTATATTTTCTGAAAATTTTCATAAACAATCGCATGTTTGGTCAAAAAAAATTCTCTAATAGAAAGAAAATGGAATTCATTTCATATCCAATCGCCACCGAAATGTTTCAAAATAGAGGAGAGAATTGAAAGCGGGAATCGAATCAGTAATAATATCCCTAGAAAACCGATAGGCACAATCAGTTACCAAAAAGACTGAAAAACTCTTTCATCTAAAAGACAAATATACCCTTTATGGGCGAAAAATAAAAAAAAAGCAAACAATTGAAAAAAAAACTGATCCATTAATTGGATTTGATAAATTAACGTATATGATTAGTCCACTCTATCTTACATCAAGCCCCCTTCCACATTTGATTATATACATACATATATATATATATATATATAGGGATTGGTTCAAATGAGACAAATCCTTTAGGTGAGGCCGTAGGGGCATTTACGGCGATTGATTTAATTTTTTGGATGGTTTTATATCTTTTCGATTATTTTAGGTTAGTAAGGGTATTTTTGTAATTTTCGTAATATCCTGCAATTTAAAGGAGAGTGTTTATATAATTTAACAATTATTCCAAAGGTAAGTAAAATCTTACCATGTCGATTCTCGAGATTTGGGGAAAGAAGAGTCTATCAACCTTCACGTCGTTCGCTTTTCTTCCAAATTGAACTCTTTTTTCCGCCATTTTTTTTTTTTTTTTTTTTTTGCATATGTAGTTTTAAACATCTACATATTTAGTTATAGATATCTGCATATTTATCATAAACATCCGCATGTGATATTTTTTTCTCAATTTTTCTTTGAATTTTAGTATTTTAATTTGGCCATTTATTTTGCATATTTATATTAACTATTTGCACATTTATCATTAATTTCTTTGTATGTTTAGCTATCCAAATTTGTTTTGCATATGTAGTTTTAAACATACACATATTTACATTTAGATATCTCGCATATTTATCATAAACATCTGCATGTGATATTTTTTTCTGAATTTTTCTTTGAATTTTAGTATTTTAATTTGGCCATTTATTTTGCATATTTATATTTTACTATTTGAACATTTATAATTAATTCAGTGTATGTTCAACACGAGCCCACACATATCCAAATTTGTTTTGCATACATAGTATTAAACATATGCATATTTACATTTAGATATTTGCATATTTATCATAAACATCTGCACATGATATTTTTTCTGAAATTTTCTTTGAATTTTAATATTTTAATTTGGCCATTTATTTTGCATATTTATATTAACTATTTGCACATTTATCATTAATTTACTGTATGTTTAGCACGAACCCACACATATCCAAATTTGTTTTGCATATGTAGTTTTAAACATACACATATTTACATTTAGATATCTGCATATTTATCATAAACATCTGCATGTGATATTTTTTCTGAAATTTTCTTTGAATTTTAATATTTTAATTTGGCCATTAATTTTGCATATTTATATTATACTATCTAGATCTGCACATTAAATCAATGTATGTTTAGCACGAGCCCAAACATATCCAAATTTGTTTTGCATATGTAGTTCTAAACATCTGCATATTTACATTTAGATATCTGCATATTTATCATATTTTCTGAAATTTTCTTTGAATTTTAATATTTTAATTTGGCCATTTATTTGCATATTTATATTATACTATCTGCACATTTATCATTAATTCAGTGTATGTTTAGCACGAGCCCACACATATCCAAATTTATTTTGCATACATAGTTTTAAACATCTGCATATTTACATTTAGATATCTGCATATTTAATATAAACATCTGCATAATAAATGCATTTAAATATGATAACTATGTATGCTGCAAAATTCCTTTAACTATATAATATATGTATCTTAAATACGCAAATAAAGGACAATAAATATCATTTAATTCAGTTGCTCGTTGGTGTAGACATTTGGTTCTTCATTAGTTCAATCGTTTCGCCCAAATTTTGCAGGAATGTTTCGTACGAGATTGTCTTGAATCGAATTATCAGTTGCGTTGAATTCCTGGTTTTTGTCATAGTAGAATAGATTTTGCTTCAATATATGATGATTCTTCTTCAAAGTTCTGATTTGTTGTGCTTGTTTCGATATCTGATTTTGAGCCAATGGAAGAAATTGCTGACTTCAATAGACTACGATGAATTTGATCGTTTATGCAGAGTTTTTGCGTGGGAGAAGAGAGAGGAGGTTGTGTGTGTGATTGTAGCAACGTGATCAATAACATATCACCTTCCTTATAATTAGCAGCATAATATTTTGGCAGTTATTTTGGTGTGATCATGCGTTGCCTATTATACCCTGGATGCTTGTTTCTTATTTTTCAATGCTACAAATATTTGCTAGATCTTGACCCTGCATTATTTTAACGGTGTAGATATGTCCCTATGGTCTCATCTAAGACTATGATCTCACAGGATCTCCTCCCTATATATATATATATATATATCTATTTTTTTCACCCAATTAATCAATTTGTAGAAAGAATATTTACTTCTTGAATATGGATAAGATTTTCTAATATTATAAAATGTTTTTTAAAGATATGGTTTATGAATAATTATTGCTCTACAAAATTATTAGGAACATGTGAAGAATTTGTACGAGGATTTAGGAAGACCCGATATGGGTAGAAATGTTAAACATGTTGCCGCCCGACGGTCCAACCCCTTTAAACTTAAAAAAGAGGGTAGGGCCAAATTATATATTTTGGTCCATTTAAATCATGGCCATTTTTGGTCCGTATCATTTAGCCCGACGTCTATTAGGGCTAGTCCATAGGTTGTCAGGCTAGCCTACTAGCCCACACTTTGTTTAAAATATAAATAATTATTTTAATATTATATATTATTCTATTACTTCTTACTAGTAAATATTTTTCAAACTCACGTTTCTTTTATCTTCAAGTCTTTAAATTTACGAAAAAAAAAAAAAAAATTTCTCGACAAAATTCTTTTTATTTATTTTAAACATTATTCAATTTTAATTTTCAATTTATATTCCAAATAAGAAAATATCAAGAGATTTGATTAGATTCTTTAGTATATAAATTATATTTCTAATTTCAAGCTAAATTTGTAACTCAAGAATTTATTTATAAATATAAATATATATAATTTTGATTTATAGCATAATTGATTATAAGAAAAAGTATTAATATCTTCCATTTTGTGTTGGTATATAATGTTAGCTTTTATTACTATAGTTTATTTTTAAAATTTAGATATTAACGTATTCAAATTTTATATATTTATTAATGCAATATAAATGTAAATTATGCATGACCATTGTTTTATATATTAAACCTATATATATAGTATACTAAACATCAACAAAAATCTAACCCTACAAAGTCAAAGGTCAAAGATACACGGGTGAGGGGGAGAACAAAAAGAAAAGATCAGCGTTTGAGGCGCACGAGGGGGAATCTGCTCGAAGTCCTGAAAGTATCTGAGACAAAAAGCACTTTGCTCAGTTCCAACATAAAACTATTACCTTCCTCCACATGATAGGGCACATTTTTCTACATTTCTATTATTAATGCATTCAATCATGTGCTCTCAAACACACACAAGTTGGGTATGTGTGTAAGTGTGTTGGTGTGGGAATTGGCCATGTAAAAATAAAATAAAATAAACTTGGTACCAATATTAGTAAGAAAAAAAATACCACCTCTATTCTCAAAATACAAGTTAGTTTTTTTTTTTTTTTTCTTTTTCCCTATTTTGTAAAGAACACTGGATGGTTCTAACTCCCCTACATGTGACTCAAACCCATGACCAACTAGGTCATAAGCGCAAGATGCTTCCTAACCAAACCGTACCTTGTTTTTGTTGATTAATTAATTTAGGGTCCATTTGGGATGGAGTGATTTGAAATTCCAAGGGATTTTAAATGAATGAATTTCAAATTCTTTGGATTTGGAATCCACCTCTTGCTTGAATGATATGGATTTGTGTAGGATTTCAAATTCATAGTAAATATTGATTAATAAAAATTAAAAGCTCTATTCATTTTCTTTACATAATTATACTTTTATACACTAATAAAAATACAAAATATATAACTTTTATTATGTGTGAATATGTGTGTGAAGATAGTACGATGTGAAGAGAGAGAGAGAGAGAGAGAGAGAGAGAGAGAGAGAGAGAGAGAATATGTGTGAGTGTGTGTAAATGTGTGTAGTGTGAGTGCAGTGTGTGTAAATGTATATAAATATGTGTAGTGTGTGTAAATGTGTAAATATATGCGGTGTGTATAAACGTGTGCGGTTTGTGTAAGTGTGTGTAAATATGTGTAAATGTATGCACAAAGTGTGTAAGTGTGTGTAAATGTGTATAAATGTGTGTAGTGTGTGTAAATGTATGTAAATGTGTGCAGTGTGCGTAAGTGTGTGTAAATGTGTGCAATGTGTGTAGTGTGTGTAAATTGCAAGTAAGCATAAAGAAAAAAAAAATGGATTTCAAATGACTAGGTTTTGGAAGGAATTTCAAATCCTTTGAAAATGAACTAAAACTCAAAGAGGGATTCAAAATCCATTGATTTGGATTTATAAGTCAAACATGGGTGTGGATTTAGCGAATGATTTCAAATCCCTCATCCCAAATCTCCTCCCAAATCCTCCCATCCAAATGCACCCTTAGTTATTTTGTTATGAATCTTGATATGGTATTTCCAATTGATAGTACTCTTATAACTTTTTTTGATTTGTTCAGTGAAAGTATTGTCCTCATCTACAAAACAACAAAGAAAAACGTGATGTGCTATCACGTAATTCTTCAAGTCTCCAAGCTGGAAGTCAACAATTGAGCTGGGCCACTGCCTCAGCACAACAAGTCATTAGGGGCCGGAGTTGTCCCGACGAAAACCCTATGATGCTCTAGTCAGATTAGAGAGCAAATATTGAGAATTCACAAGGCTATAGAATTAGAAAAAAAATTCTTCCCCTGGAAATTGAATTTGCTAGGGTATTTATAGGTTACAAAAACTTGAGTTGGACTTTATTATATTTGGGCCTTTATAATAATATAATTGGATTTACTGATTTAGCCCATCAAGACCCTCTCGTGCTCAATCCTGATGTGGAACAGAGAGAGACTGTTAAATGTTTATTAAATTGTGTTCCTTCAATTATAAAAATTGGAGGTATATTTATTGGTAAATGGTGACTTTTGATGGTTTTTTTTCTTTTTTTCTTTTTTGGCTTTATGATATTGATGGGATTAGTTTAAAGTACCAGGTAGGATGTTAATAGGTCGAGTTTGGGTGAGAAAAAGGCAGACCCGACTGTTAAGAAAATATAATACCCATACCCACTCCAACTTGTCTCACCTTAGATTCATACCCCCTATAAAACAATACAAGAACAAAACAAAAATGAAAAAAACGAAATCAAAAAATATTTAGGAGCATAAAAAAAAAAAAAAAAATAGGTACAAAAGAATAGGAGCGTATTTGGTGGTATTTTTACCGAAAGTGGGGCAAATATAACAATTACTCTTTGCAATTCCATTAAACCTTTTCGGTTTGGGTTTATTGGGTTGGGCCTATCCGAATGATAGCCTATCAAATTCAACAGTACATAAGTTAATTCATAATATGTTGGATAACTTATAGTAATCAATAATAGGACAAATTTATAAAGATTCATTTTAATAAAATGTTAAAACTATCAAATGTCAGTACAATAAGTTAGTTAGAAATTTTGAATATTTTGATGTAATTTCTAGGACAACAATTTTATGGATTGAGATTTCAAGTTATAAAATTTCATTTCACTTCCTATTCCAATGTATTGGATGATTACCAAATGTGTATGGTGATGTGATAATTATACACGTGTCAATCATCCAAAATAATAGAATAGGAAGTAGAATAAGGTTTTGGAACAAGAGATCTCTTACCAATTTTATGATGGGTTAACTATACCAAATCCTCCTCAACTATGTGAGTTTTGGTACTTTTTTTTAATAAGTTAGGAGTAGTGTGGTTGGACGGGAGGGGATAAATTTCAAGGAAACCGAGAGATACATAGTACGAACTCTGGTGAATACCCTTATAAAGGGTGAACGATACCACTTAAGCTATAAGCTCGTGGTTGTAAGTTTTGGTACTTTGCCCCCTTAATGTTTTGTAATTTTTTTTTTGGTAATATTTACCTCTTTGACTTAATTTGTTTTGTACATTTTACCACATCTACAGTGGCTATATATCGTGTTAGAAAAACACTAAGTTCAGGGATAAATATTACAAAAAAAATATAGGAGGCAAAGTGAAAAAAAGTCACATAGTTCAGGAGGCAAAATGTAATTTACCCTTTTATGATAGATGGACTAACTGTATTTTGGAAAGTACATTCCTGGAGGTATTTGAATTATAACTAATTTAGTTACCTTGACTACCGGATAGAGCTGACAAAATGCAGCCCGACTCAGGCGATCTGAGGTTTGGGCTGGGCTGGACCATAATTTTCTAGGCCGAAAATAATTCGGGTCTATTTGACCCAACCGATTGGCCCAATAGGCTAGGGTTGGTCCAACTTTTAGCCCTACCCGATAGTTTTTGAGTACAAAATGCACGCACGGGCTGAGCTGGGCCAAACATTTTCGCAGCCCGAGCAAAATCAGGTCAGCCCCACCCCCACCCCCACTCGATATTTTTAAAAAGCCCAAATGGTTTTGGGGCGAGCCGATCCGGCTCATTGCCAACTCTACTATCCAGCTCTACTATCGGAGGAGGTCTTGGACTGTTTGAGTGGACAAGAAATTGGATAAACAGATCTTGAAGCTATTTTAGATGGAAATGAGGAAGCCTACATTTGTCAATGTGGGCTGGGATTTCTATTTTGGAGCTAGACATTATTTTCTTGAGCCGGGCCGGGCACATTTGCAAGTTTTTTTCTTCGTTGGAGCGTATTTAACCAGTTCGCCACCTTATACTTTAATGGTCGGGAAATTATTTTCTTATTGAACGAATTTCGCAATTAAGTCTAATTAGTTAGTACTCAAAAAAGAAAAAAAAAACACTAATAAGTTATGTGCTGCACAAATTAAGATTTGTTCAGCAACCATTACAAGATTAGCGAAAGATGTAAAGTAGCAATATTAAAGTTTTTGCTCATTAGTTGTTATTTATGATATATTCATTGAAAGAATTGTGGTCGTCATAACTAAACTAGTGACAAAAGATTTTGAAAAAGATATTACTATTGATAATTAATGATCTATGTATATCGAAAACACTGATACGGATAATTATGATACGGCACGGGTACGGAAAAATATCATCTTTTAAAATTTTAAGGATACGGGTACGATACATATATATACATATAAAATTATATAGTTTTATATCATCGGAAATATAGACGTATTAAGTATAATTAAAAAAACAGGTTCAAGAATAAAAACAACAGATTTCACAAATACCGTCTGAAATGTGCTAACTCTCGTAGACACGTAGAAAACATATTGAATATGTCACTGAATAAAGGAAAAATTGCAAAATTGGTCCTGTAACTATAAAGGTGTTACAAAAATAGTCCTCTCCTTTTACTTTTGCAAATATAGTCCCGTAACTATTAAAATGATTGCAATTTAAAGACTTTTTTTTGCTGGAATTTGGATATCTTGTCGGAATGTTGCATGTGACCAGATTAATTAAAATGATTGTTGACATGTACACATTTCTTTGTATGTGGCTCCCTACATGGAAAACTTAACTCGCAAAGTGGATTAAAATACCTACACAACATGCTACCTGGAATAAATAATTGAAAAAAGATCAATTAAATTTTAATTTTAATAAAAACAATTAAAATAAATTAATAAATCATTTATATATTATCATATTTTAATTTTCACTTCTTTTCTTGTTTTGCTCCACCAAAATTCCAACCACCACCGCACCACCAAGCCACCTCCACCTCCTCCAACTTAGCGGACCACCGCACCTCGCCAAGCACCTCCGCTTCCTCTAGCCTATAAATAATCATCGCCACCACGGTCCACAACACCACCAAGTATGAGCAATGAATAAATTTGGGATGGGCCAATACAGAAAAATGGGGTGGGCCGGATAAGAAAATCATATAAATTACAAATAATTTTATTTTTAAAAAAAATTCTAGTGTAAAAAACAATTTAAAAAAATAGGAGATGCCGGGGCCCGAGTGCCCCCCTCCTCCCCCCCGCCCTTTGACACCACCACCACCACCCAAATCAAGTACCTCCACCTCCTCTAGGCTCCAAAACCTTGTCACCATCGCGGCGGTGCACACTTCACCCCCTTGCAGCACCACCATCCCTCGATCTATATAGCACCTCCGCCTCCTCCAGCCTCCAAATCGTCGCCACTGCCATAGAACCCTCGAAGTAGGCATAAGTGATCTTGAACCCTCTATGGGTTGGGGGTGGTTTTTTGGTTTGTTAAGTAAATTTGGCCCATTATTGTGCTGACCCATTGCTTAATAATAAAGCCCAAGTATTTGCAGCCCAACTGAGCAACCCAAGCCCACTCTATTGTCATTCGGGTCCTCTACTCGGACTGTGGGATTCAGATCTCTTGTCCACGGATCCTACTCGGTTTAATCTCAGGCGTCCGTTTGTTGGGATTAATCTTAGCCATTCATTGCCCCTATAATACCCCTGGTACCCGAAACCCTAATTCATAATCTAAGTTTCTTTCTCTCTCATCCCTCGAGCTCTCTCTGTGTATACTGTGCTCTCATCTCTCTCTCTCTAGATATTTCCAGATCCTCGCTGGATCCTTGTGAGATTCTTTGGTTGGGATACAAATCTGTGTGATAAGTGTGTGTGTCCACCATCTCTTTGGTGTACAATCCTATTTCTGAGTGAATCTAGGTTTCTGGGTCTGGGGTATTTTCTAGGGTTTATCTGTGTGAAAATTCGATCGAGGGCTTGTTTGGAGGTTCTGTTGTGGCTTGGCAGTTCTTGGGTGATTTGCCTTGGTTCTCTGGGTGCTTCGTAGTGACTTTGTGTAGGGATTCCAGTCCCTGAGCCGAATTCTTTCTATATTCGTATTAGGGTTTTATCCCTTTACAGTTGTGTTATATTTTCTTGTAACTTTCAGTTTCGTTCTTTGTACTTTACTTTCTTGTAAGAGTCTAGAGTACATTTTGTATTAATAGGCTTTTGAGTTTGTAATTTGGTTTCGGTACTAAGTGTATCGATCTATTTGAGGCAGATAGATACCCAACAGTGGTATCAGAGCACCTATCTGCCTCGTGGTGGGTTGGTGCGTCGGTTCTTGGCCGAATCTTGGTGATTCTTGGCTCCCGGTGATCTCGTAATTGGTTTGATACCCAGGACTTGCTCCTGGTTGTAAGCTCATCTCTTCTCCCTTTTCTCTCTTTTACTTTCAATCGGTAGTAGTTTTAGGAAACCCTAAGTTTCAAGCCTCTTGACCTGTGCCACGAGCCAGCTGGAATCCCGAGGTGCGAGGGGATCCACCCTAGTGCCTTATTTCATTCTGTTGATATCTGGGTTACTTTTGGACTCTGTGTGGTCCTTTTTTTGTTGTTTTCTGTTGGACTCTGTGTGGTCCTTATTTGCCTCTTTGCTCATTTTTATTGTTGCTCCATTTGGACTCGTGGTGGTCCACCCATATTGCTTCGCTGCATTACATTCCTGTGATTTTGGTGTACTTCTTGTGTACTCTGTGAATTACCTGTGTCTTATCTGTGTGATATACCCTTGTTTATATCTGTGATAATGACTGGTGTTTCTGGCTATCACATGGAACTCTTCAATGGAAAAACTGATTTAATTTTTGACTCATTTAGAATATATATTTATTATTAGTCAATTATATACTAAATGGTCTTTATTTATTAACTCTCAATATCATTCTCTACACTTTAGTATTTCGATGTGGGATATATATATTCTAATTTTTAACTTTGTGATACTTTTTAATAAGTGTCGTCATTTTAATAACACAAACAATAAAAGTGTAAGTAAATTTTAAAAATTCGGCGACAAATAAAAAAAAGCGTAAGTAAAATAAAAAGTGTCATAAATTTTATGACGTTTTTAAGGATCAACCAATTTATTATTTGGGTCATAATCATGTCGGACCCATTTAACCGAGAATAATAAATGGGTCAATTTTGGGTTGACCCAAAATGATCCACTAAACCCGTTTAACCCGTTCGAAGAAGAAAATTCTAATCATTTCTACTTTGGTATTTGATGAGTTAAGTAACTGTCTTTTCATTGATATTTGCATAATAAGTTAGTGTTTTCTCATGAACATTAATTGCCTTTTTTATTTAAATGTTAATAATTTGTACGAGTGCAACTTCTTAGGAGTTTGTTCATATTTCTTGGAGGCCTAATCTGATAAGCCTTATATCAGGCCAAATTATGATTTGCGTATTTTGATTGTATTTCAGTATGTTTTTAATATTCTATATAAATAACCCAAAATACCCATAATTTTATCATAATAAATAGATAGTTTATTTAAGGTTGAAAAATATACAGTTGATTTCAGGTCGTGCTCGGGTTACCCATATATTCAATAGGTCGTGTTTGAGTTGACCCATCTGAACCGGATAATTAAACGGGTAGTGTTCGGGTTGGCCAAATTTGTATGATTATCGTGTCTCAACACGATCCGCAAACCCAACGACTCGAATTGCCACCCTTAAAATAGGCTTTTATTTCAACATGGTGTTCTGAATTTTATCAGGCAATCCCTTTTGAATTTGTATTTTGTACGCATTGTGAACCATCATACCGATGCAGTTTCGGTCAAAAGAAGCATAAAATTCATTAAACAATTATTTAATTTCTGTACAGAAGCATATTGGGCTTGATATGGACGTAATGGACTATTTCCATTCAAGATTCCAAGATAAAATTTGGATATTGCCTATATAGGACTAAATTGCTGAAGTCTGTTAGGTTATAGGACCAAAAGAAAAACTGTTAAGTTTAAGGACTGAATATCTAGAAATTTGAAAATTAACTAAAACACAAATGTGACAAGTTGGAGCATATATATTAGAACAAAGTTATTTTGATTTTGATGATTTCACTTTAGCCATTTTATTTCAACCAAAACGATTAATTTGGGTATTGTCAAAATCGGATTTCATCTTACAAGTTTATTTAAAATCAGTATTTTTTAAAAGAAATAGCGGTTGGTCACCATCAAGGGCAACCAGTGCCTAAAAGACTTGTTTGAATATTTTCGAGTCAAAACGCCCTCTAATAGGGCGACTCTGTAAACCTTTCCCCGGAATTTCCCTGGTTTCCACCCTTTAGGCACTGGTTGCCTATACAGGGTGACCGGTCGCCCTCTATGGCAATGGTCCCTAAAGGGCAATTTGTGTTAGATCACATTAATTTTATGTCAAATTTAAATTTTACAACATGGCGATAGGGCGACCTAGCTAAAATCAGATGTTTTTAAATGTTGCAGCAAACAAGATTTTCACTTTTTCACTTTATCATTTTAGACCATTATTTTGTGGATCTTGTGATCTTCTTTTTGCAGACAAAATCCAAATTAGAGGAACCTATATTGAAATTTAAATCTTGGAGCTCTTCTGTAAATAGATGAAGAAGATTGGAGGATCTACACAACAATAATATATAATTCTACAACACAACAAGAAAATCTCAGCAAAATTTCTTAAGGTTTCATTTTCACATCTTGTTGTAATAGCCTAAGCGCTACACTTTCACATCTTACTTATTATGCTTGCTTTCTTGATTACACTTGCACTTTCAAACTTGTATATATTCATTTGAGGTGTAATCTTGATTGATTAAAATCATCCAAAATAAAATTACTTGTTAAGTGTTCTTTTGGTGAGAACACAATTGGTTGATTAGACTAGGTGTTGAGGAGTTTGGTGCTTGTTTGACCGCTAAACACCTAAAATAAATTTAGGAATCCTCACAAGAGAACGAGATCAATCGTAGGGTAGCAAGTTGACCACAAGTCGTCTCTCAAGGAATACTTAGCCGCCAAATAATTATTATGTTTCACAAATAACGTAAATTAAATCCTAAACAATCTAACAAGAATTGTGATTTTTAATTAACTAAAGAAAAACAAGTAAAAAGACAAAATTAAACTCAACACGATTAAACTTTGAAGAAAATGAATTGGATGGAAGTTTAGGATTTGAAATCATCCCATCAAACTTGCAAGCGAACATCAACTAATTGATCATGTGGTTAATAAATATAACAAACATGTAAAATAAGGCCTAGATCCGATAATGCACGTATTCACAGTTAGGGCTATCCCAATACAATTTGCTATTTTCATTAAGCCAATGTTAGATAATACATCTCCGATTCATATCTAACCCCCTGAATAAATTTAGTCCAGGATAATATCTTCTCTCGATCTCAATTATTCCCTCAAACAATTAATCAACAAGCAAAATCAATTTATTTAGGAAAGCAAATCAATTAGTCAATACTCATGCTTGTTTGTTTGAATCAAATCACCATAATCCTAGAACAAGGAAATTAGTTCATGCTTGGGGTGGGATCATAATCTCAATTGAAGGAAAGAAACCAATCGTAAACATTATAATGCAACAATAATAATCACCCAACAATTGAAATAAGACAAAAGAGATGGAGAAATATTACTCTTTGATTAAGCGGCAAAAATAACTTCAAGGGGAAGAATCCAAACAATCCCAATGTTGAATGGAAGAGAAAATACCAAACAACTAAAGTCTAAAAGTGCTAAGAATGAGAGTGTACAAAATTATGGATCCTCCAAGTGCTATTTATAAGCCTAAAACCTTAGACAAGGTGGAAGAATCCAAAACGAAAAGGAAAAACTAATAAAAAAATCTGAAAATTTGGTCGGTGCGCGTCCGCGCAATGCTTGCCTTTATGGCGCGCGTGCGTGTGCATGTGCGTGAATGCTCCATTGGACCCTTGTGCGCACTTGCGCGTCGCGCGCAAGGGCACGCGCGTTTATTTTCCTTACTGTCGCAAGTGTGCGCCGTGCGCACATATTCGATCGCCTTAATCGTCTTTCACCAGTAGTGCCTATTTTTGACCGCTTTTAGCCCGTTTTCAAGGTTTCTTTTACGAAAACCAATGAAGCAAACAAAAATACCCTACGTAACATACAACACTATAAAACGGGACAAAAAGACACAAAAATATGTACAATCACACACAAGAAAAATAGAAATCGCACAAATATCACATACAAAAACAAACAAAACAGTGCTCTTCAAAGTTGTTGGTGTAAGAAGAATTTGGTGCTCTTCTAGTTGAGTTGTAATCATTTGATACCGATTAATAAAATTTTCTTTTCAAAGTCCATTCGTGTTAGATAAATATTTTTATCATGATTTTGATGATTTTGTTCAAAAGAGTTTTTATACCAACACAATGTCCCTAAATGTTGTCTAAATACTTTCGATCGATTTAAAATGTTTTTACTATTTTTCGAGTATTTCTTGAAGTTTTTTTCGATAAAAAAATGGACAACACTTTTGTTTCAGTTTCGACCTGTCCTCATAGGGCAACCTGTACTGAGTTGAGTTTTGAAATAGAAAAAGGGCGTTTGAAAAATAGGGGAGGCGACCGTGCACTGGAAGCCCTCCTCAAATGTTGTCTTCTCTGTTTCGATTTTTATCAACCCCAACCGTTAAGCATAAGGGCGACCAAATAACCCCCATTTGACCGGTCCCCCCGTGTGTAAAAATTGCAGCAAACTCATTTCAAACTTATCTCAAATACGACCGGTCGAACCCTTCTTTTATCGAAAACTATCCGCGTTGCATTTTCGAACATGACTTTTCCCTAATTTGTGGGATTGATTTCTAACAGACTATAATCTTGATTTTAAATGGTTTCTTTTGCAGAAAATCACTCCCCAAGGAGGAGCCTATGTCCGGAAATCAAGCCAAGACCTCTCCTATAAATAGAGGCTTCATTCAAGCAACAAGATACTACACATTACACAAGCAAAGAGCATACAAGCAAACACTTTCATAAATCTTGTTGTATTAGCTAATCACTTTGCACTTCAACACAAGCACTTCTAGGTGATAGGTGTTTGGAGAGTGTGGTAGTACTCTTCAAAGGTGGTGAAGGAAGATTGTGGTAATCTCCTTGAAGGTGTTGTAAGAGGGTTGTGGTAATCCTCAAGGTGTTGTATTAATTTTGGTAGTTAATAAAATTTCTTTTTCTATTTCGAAACTCATCCCGGATATACTGGGGTGGTAGAGCACGTAGTCCCTAGGTGGGGTAAAGCTCTTTAAATTGACGTGTGTTGTTTATTTTCCGCATTTAGCTTTCGTCTTTGATTAATCATTCGAAAAAGAGGGCAAAATCTGAAAAATCGAGATAATCTATTATGCCCCCTCTAGATTATCGTAGCCACTTGGACTAACAATTCGGACATACCGGATGGTAGTAGATTAAGTTCTAGGTGAGTGGAACTACTATAAATCATTGTTGTTAGGAAATTTATTGTATAAATTTTGATGATGCTTAGAAAACTTTGTATTAGAAAGTTGACATACCCCAGTTTTCTATGTAAATTCTGTAAGATTTCTTTTTGATCAAGGAAAATCATATTGATATTTTTTCCATAAATGTAAGATTATTTCTTTTTGATCAAGGAAAATCATATTGATATTTTTCCATATGTGGTCTACATCATTTCCATATTTGATTGGCACAAATCTTGGCTAATTATACCAATAATTATGGAAGATTCTTTCCAATTTGGTACGATCTCTTGATGGACGAGATCATCTATAAATTGGTATTCGAGGTCCCTAAGCCTACTCACATTTAGAAAACGAATTCCATTATCGTGCGAGAGCAAGGGCTTAGAAGAATTCTCGGAATCACGAAGAAATCAATTCTCAAGTATCAAGAAGAACTAGCAATTCTTTGGAGGTAATTCGAACCAATTTCGCTTCCGCTTTCTCGTGTTCATTATGGTTAGAATACGATTTTGTATTATGTGATATATTTACATTTGGTATCAGAGACTCTATACCTCTGCCTTGCTTTGAGGTTTTCCCGTATTTGCTCCGATTTTCGTTTTTCTATCATTGTGAAAACTGTTTTGGTGTTGATATGTATTTAATGATGGAACTCGGAAATCTGAGCACTCATTTGAGGGTGTTATCTTATATAAATTGTTCTAATGCCATCCCAATAGCACTGATTTGTTCTAATAGCACTGATTTGAGGAATAATCTATATTATATAACTTGGAAATGATGACGCAACCTAAGTTCGGTTGATATGGAGAATTGTTCTAATCAGCATTCATAATGGCATCTGTGAATCCACTATATATGTTTACCCCACATTCTCTTATGATGTTTCATTTTGTGCCATCCAGTATTTTGTTTTTATAATAAGTGTTGATGCCAAACTATTAAATCGAATTGTTTAGCAATGAAACCACATATCTGTATGCATGTATATATATTGTCTTTCGTGTGTATAAATATATGATTGTTATGCACACCATTTAAGATTATATATGTTGTTGATTATTTACATTATTGTGATTTTGTGCTAATAATTAGCTCTTCATGTAATAAATGTTAGATGATTCAAATAATTTTAATTGATTAAGGAGTAGCCACAACATCTTTAATTAATTAAAACTATGTATGTTCAAGAATCGTATAATAACATTGATTGTAATTAATCATACAAATAATAAATTCTATCCCACATGAAGTTTTATTATATGTATGATTAATTAGGATAGAATATCAAATTATATTTCTTAATCTACCCACGGGAATTAAGAAAAGGAACGTAATTTGATAGTTCTATCATGAAGTTGCTAATAAATCTAATTGAGTAAGACTTTAGCCCACAAAAAGTTTTATGTCACTAGATTTATAAATTTACATGTTTTACATCGGTAAACATGTTATTATGTTTGAGTCTCAAATTTTGAGCGTGTATATTTTTTGCAGTTATTCAACCTGCTAACATCTCTGATGTGAAATGTGACATTCCCGAATTAACTGGTGACAACTACAAGGTGTGGAAGGAGATAATTCTTCTTCATTTGGGATGGATGGACATTGACTATGCCATAAGGAAAGACGAACCACCTGCTATTACTGAGACTAGTAGTCCTGATGCAGTTGATCTTTATGAAAAGTGGGAGCGGTCTAATCGTCTCTCTCTGTTATGTACATAAAGACCAGGATTTCTCCTAGTATCCGTGGTTAATCCGAGCATCATGAAAAGGTCAAGCCACTTTTGAAAGCCATTGATGAGCAATTTGTCACCTCCGACAAAGCTCTTGCAAGCACCTTGATTATGAAGTTTTCATCCTTGATGCTCACTCTTTTGTGAGAGGGGTGCTTGCGAGCACATTATGAAAATGAGGGATATTGCGGCCCAACTTAAGACGCTTGAAGTTACATGTCCGATAGTTTCCTTGTGCACTATATATTGAACACTCTTCCACAACAATACGGCCCTTTCAAAATATCCTTTAACACACATAAAGATAAATGGTCAATCAATGAACTCATGACCATGTGTGTTCGGGAAGAAGAGAGGCTTGTTATGGAATCAAGTGAAGTTGCAATGGTGGCAACCGAAGGAAAATTTCAAGAGAAAGCCAAAGAGAAAGGGGAAGGGCAAAATGCCTATCAAAGGGGGAATCAAGAAACCAATCAAGTCTCATTTTTGCAAGAAGAAAGGACACATAAAGAAAGATTGCCCCAAATTTAAGATTTGGCTTGAAAAGAAAGGTATGAAAACTTCATTAAATCCATTTATGAATCTAATATGGTTAATGTTGTCTATAACAAATGGTGGATTGATTCTCGTTGTACAATCCATATTTCAAATACCTTGCGGGGGTATGCGAAACCTAAGGAATCCAAAGGCGTGAGCAAAGTATCTATTCTGGAAATAAGATGCAGTCTCATGTTGAAGCCATAGGGACATGCAGTTTAGTTCTAAGTACTGGTTTTATTTTGCACTTAGAAAGGACCTTTTATATTCCAAGTTTTTCAAGGAACTTGATTTCAGTTTCGAGACTTGTACCGTTGGGTTATTCCTTTAACTTTTGAATGGATCTTTTTATTTATATTATAAATCGATCTTGTTGGGAATGATACATTGTCTGATGGTCTTTTCTCTATTGATTTGCAAGATGATTCTTCTCACAATGTTTTGCATGCTTGTGCTGGTATTAAAAGATGTGTTATAAACGAAAATTCCTCTAATTTGTGGCACCGGAGATTAGGACACATCTCCATTGAGAGAATTAGAAGATTGGTAAAGGAAGGAGTACTAAGTACACTGGATTTTTCTGATTCTGAGACTTGTGTGGATTGCATAAAGGGCAAGCAAACCAACAAGTCCAAAAAAGGTGCAAAGAGGAGCACAAACTTATTAGAAATCATTCATACGGATATTTGTTGTCCAGATATGGATGCAAATAGTCCTAAATACTTCATCACCTTTATAGATGATTACTCACGATATATGTATCTCTACATGCTTCGTTCCAAAGACGAAGCTTTGGATGCTTTTAAGGTTTTTAAAGCTGAAGTAGAGAAACAATGTGATAAGCAAATTAAAATTGTGAGATCGGATAGAGGTGGGGAGTATTATGGTAGATACACGGAAAGTGGACAAGCTCCTGGTCCATTTGCGAAGTTTTTTCAAGAACATGGAATTGTTGCCCAGTACACTATGCCTTGTTCGCCAGATCAGAATGGTGTGGCAGAAAGAAGAAATCGAACTTTGATGGACATGGTAAGGAGCATGAGGAGCTCTTCAAGACTTCCTCAATTCTTGTGGACTGAAGCGCGACGGCTGTGTATATATTAAATCGAGTTCCAACCAAAGTTGTCTCAAAGACTCCCTTTGAGCTATTTAAGGGTTGAAAACCGAGTTTGCGACATATACGCGTTTGGGGATGCCCATCTGAAGTGAGAATTTATAATCCACAAGAGAAGAAACTAGACCCGAGGACAATTAGTGGGTATTTCATTGGATATGCTTTGAAAAGTCCAAAGGTTATAGATTCTATTGTCCATCTCATAAAGACTAGGATTGTGGAATCAAGAAATGCAAAATTTCTTGAGGATGACTTGATTAGTGGGAGTGATCAGTTACAACACTTAATTCCTGAAAAGGATCACTATAAGGATCAACCCTCTAGTTCAAGTGATAGATTAGTTGTTGTTTACACCCCTCAAGTACATTCGAGTGTAAGACAACCAGTCGTTGAGATTCCACAAATTGCTAATGGTGATCCTGTAGATCAAATTGTTGATGAGGGGCATCAAGACAATGTTGAGCCACAAGCTGAACAACAAGTTCCTCAAAATAACGATGAAACAACATTGAGAAGATCTACAAGAGTCAGACATTCAGCAATTTCTAGTGATTATCTTGTGTATCTGCAAGAAATGGATTGTAATGTTGGAGCCGAAAAAGACCCTGAAACGTTTTCACAAGCCATGAGATCTAAGGAATCTAACTTATGGCACAATGCCATGAAGGACGAGATGGATTCTATGGCATCTAACCGAGTCTGGGATCTTGTCAAGTTGCCTGATGGTGTAAAAGCCATATGGTGCAAATGGGTCTTTAAGACAAAGAAAAACGGCATTCCTCAATGGTGATCTAGAGGAAGAAGTTTATATGAAACAACCTGAAGGATTCTCCTCCAGAAACAATGAGCATTTAGTTTGCAAGCTCAATAAGTCCATATACGGATTAAAACAAGCGTCCCGCCAATGGTATTTGAAATTCCATGAAGTTATTACTTCATTTGGCTTTGAAGAGAACACCATGGATCAATGTATATACCAAAGGATCGAAGTGGGAGTAAGATTTGTTTTCTTGTTTTATACGTGGATGATATTCTCGATTGCAACAAATGATAAGGGTTTGCTATATGAGGTGAAACAATTTCTCTCAAAGAACTTTGATATGAAGGATATGGGAGAGGCATCTTATGTCATTGGCATTAATATCCATAGAGAAAGATCTCGAGGCATATTGGGTTTGTCTCAAGAAACATATATCAACAAAGTATTAGAGAGATTTAACATGAAAAATTGTTCACCAAGTGTAGCACCTATTGTCAAAGGTGATAAACTTGACTTGAGTCAATGTCCCAAAAATGATTTGGAATGGGAACACATGAAAAACATTCCATATGCTTCTCGGTTGGAAGCACTTACGTATGCTCAGTGTCGCACTAGACCGATATCGTGATATCTTTGTTGGAGTGTTAGGCGATATCGTCAGTAACCTGGTATTGATCACACGGAAAGTCGCAAAGAAAGTGATGAGATATCTTCAAGGTACAAAGGATTACATGCTCATATATAGACGAACCGATAATGTCTGGAGGTGATTGGCTACTCGATTCGACTCTGGCCGGCCGCATTGATTCACGAAAATCAACATCGGGTTATATCTTTATGCTAGCCAGCTGAGTCAGTATCTTGGAGAAGTGCAAAGGGACCTTGACCGCTACTTCCACTATGGAGGCCGAGTTCGTATCGTGTTTTGAGGTCACCTCGCATGGAGTTTGGTTGAGGAGTTTCATATCCGGGCTTAGAGTTGTGGACTCTATTTCTAGGCCATTGAGGTTGTCTTTGCGACAATTCAAATTTCTTTGTATTTATGGCTAAGAATAATAAGAGTGGAAGTCGAAGTAAGCATATCGACATCAAGTATTTAGCCATAAGAGAACGTGTTAAGGAAAATAAAGTGGTCATTGAACACATTAGCACTGAATTAATGATTGCCGATCCTTTGACTAAGGGCATGCCACCAAAGAATTTCAAGGATCATGTAGAAAGGATGGGACTTAGTTCCATATTGTAATCTTTCATTGTACGTACATTTCACTTAATGGAACTCTTATTTATTTAGATGTTTCTCATATGGTTGTGCACATTAATTTTTTGTTTATTTGAGAAATATCATTAAGTTTGGACCTAGAATAAACATGAGATTTATTCATTAAGTTTAACATAGCTTATCCTGGGAATATAGTACAATGTGATACATGGAAGATAATACTCACCTATTAGAGGACCTATCGCCATGATTCGTGTACTTTGTCTCCTATTAAGGTGCATTGTGAAATATATAGACCAAGTGGGAGAATCTAAGATTTCTTTTTGATCAAGGAAAATCATATTGATATTTTTTCCATAAATGTAAGATTATTTCTTTTTGATCAAGGAAAATCATATTGATATTTTTCCATATGTGGTCTATATCATTTCCATATTTGATTGGCACAAATCTTGGCTAATTATACCAATAATTATGGAAGATTCTTTCCAATTTGGTACGATCTCTTGATGGACGAGATCATCTATAAATTGGTATTCGAGGTCCGTAAGCCTACTCACATTTAGAAAATGAATTCCATTATCATGCGAGAGCAAGGGCTTAGAAGAATTCTCGGAATCACGAAGAAATCAATTCTCAAGTATCATCAAGAACTAGCAATGGCCGAGGTAATTCGAACCAATTTCGCTTCCGCTTTCTCGTGTTCATTATGGTTAGAATACGATTTTGTATTATGTGATATATTTACATTCTACTTTGTAATAGATAGGATGTTAGATGAATCAGATAGTTGCCAAGTAGATTCGCAGAAGACTTGCTGAAGAATGCAAAGAAGAATCTCCGAGTTGCAACCACTACAAGCAAACAAAGAAAAAAACAACAACGGAAATTTTCGCCGCTAACCAAAGAAAATCCGCCGCTAAACAACATAGCGACGGATTAGCGATGGATAATTTCCGTCGTTAAAGCAATAGCGACGCATAAACTTATCCGTCGCTAAAATAGTTAATACCGCGGTATAACTTGCTAAATAGTATCTTTTTGCGACAATATAGCCACCATTTAGCACGGATTTATCCGTCGTTAAATATAGTGAATGACGATAAATCCATCGCAAATTAAGGGTAATTAATATAAAAAAATATTGAAACCATAACGACGGAATATTTCGTCGCTAATTGAAGAAAATATTTTAAAAAACTTAGCTTTTGCGACGGAATTTCCGTCGCTATGTTTAATTATTTTTTTTCTTTTTAATATATTTTTATTTTATTTTTATAAACTCAGAAACCAAAGATTCACACGATACACTTTCGAATACAAATATATTTGCACAAAATATTTAATACATTACAGAACACACGTTCGAATTAAATGGGTTATACAAACATACGCCACAATAATAGTAGTAAAGGTATATAATATCTATATCCAAAAAACGATACGAAACATGTAATACAAACGTCTATCCTCTGTCGAGTAGGTGCTATCAAGGAGGCGTCTGTCCCTGGCGGCGCATATCCATCATCATACGCGCCATCTTCTGTACTTGTGACTGCAACTGAGAATAATCTTGACGATCCTTACCCAGCTGCTCATGTAACCTAGCATGCTCAAGACGATCCTCCTCCATCTGTGCATGCATCCGAGCACGCTCCTCACGCTCCTTCTCCAGTTGTTCTTGCAGAGTCTCCATCTGAGCATTCACTTGCTCAGATACCTGTCTCCTTAATGTATCCTCACCGATCTGTGGAGCGCTAGGAGGGGCCCTACCGGGACCATCAATGGTGGACAACAAACACGCCCGACTCCCAAGACCAAAGACCCGCTGCTTCTCCATCGTGCTGGCCACTAGAAATATCTGGGTCACGTCAGCGGAGCCCTGCCCTCTGGCCTCCTGTACAACTGATATACGTGCCTCGACATCCTCGTGCAAAAAAGATTAACATAAATTACAAATGACTCTATGAATAAAAATATATAGTGAAAACGTAAAGTATTTTAAAGTTATACTTACACCTATATGCCTAGCCTTTTCAAGGACATATATACCATCATTCTTCATATGCGTACGCAAAAATATTTCGTAGGCATTAGGTTCTCGCCCTTTCTCGATTAGTTGCATCCATAAAACAAGTATTAAAAACAACTTATAATTGTTCAAGAAAACTTCAAGTAAATGAAAATTTACTTACGAGAACATTAGTATGCTCAATGTACGAGTGTGTCCCTCCAAATAAGCGTTGCAAAGAACAACCTGAACCAGGGATCCCACCCTCGGACATCCTATTATTGCTCTGTTTTTTAGATAGAGCAACAACCTTCGATAGGCTCCAATAGGCCAACCATATCTTCCAGGCATCTTCAGAAACACAACTTTGCTTACCGCGGGCTCTCTTACTTTTGAACTTGCAAATCATATCACTATAGCGCTCCGCCGCCGCTTCATGAACATGTCATGAATATGTCGCTCCTGGCGGATCGCTTGAAAAGTCTTTCTCGCAAACAATAAATAAATTTAATTAATAAATATAATATATCAAAACAAACGCAAAAATAACATCATCAACAACCACCCCAAAAACACAAAAAAAAGAAAAAGAAAAATTGGCAACATTTCCCCTAAAAATCATCAATGCCTAGTACAATAACAATTAGATAAAATTATTCATCAACATGTACAATATCAACCACCACCACATCACAAAACAATCAGCAGCATGTCCCTTAAAAATCGAAAATTTAAGTCTGTACAATAACAAATAGATATAACCATATAACCAACATCATATCCATCAACGTGTACAACATGCACAAAACTATTTCTAACTAGAAAAAAAATAACAACAAAATACTAAAAAATTTAATATCCAACAACATATAACCAACATCATATTCATAAACGTGCACAACACACACAAAACTACTTCTAATGAGAAAAATAAGAATAAATATTAATATTAAGTTACGTATATTATACCTGAACTCCTCGGCACGCTCCTTCTTCTCATCCGATATGCTCCTCCAATTGTATCCATTCATGGATATCTTTTGTGTTTGAAAATCTTGGTTATCTTACCCGAAATCGTCTTGAGCATCAATCGCAAAAAGAAATATTTTAACTAACATTTACAAAAGAAATATTAAATAAAATTGCACGTATTAAATGACATCACCTATCACCCAATACGTAATAAGGCGACAAACTCTGTCCAGCGCGTGGCATAGGAGGATCGACACAAACATCGTGCCCCAAAGAATTTGGTGTGTCAGCATTTGAAAGTTCTGTTTCTTTGATATGTCATATGAATAAGCACCCACATCACACATATGTTTCAATTCTGCTACTAGAGGTTGTAAGTAAACATCCAGTCTATCCTTTGGTTTTCGAGGGCCTGGACCCAGCACATTCAAAAACATATACTGCTCTTTCATACACATCCAAGGAGGCAAATTGTACGATGTTAGTATTACTGACCACGATGAATATTGTTGTCCAAACTGTGAGAACGACTGAAAACCATCAGTGCAGAGACCTAGTCTAACATTCCAACTCTGAACTGCAAAGTCTGGATGAGTCTGGCTGAAATGCTTCCACGCTAGAGAGTCGGATGGGTGACGCATGACCCCATCTTCAACTAAATGTTCGGCATACCACCTCATATCCTTTGTTGTAGCATTAGATGCGTATAACCTCTGTAGTCGAGAAGTCAAAGGAAAGTAATACATCTTTTTGTATGGTACATTAGTCTTTTGTCGCTACTCATCCCAATGATGAGTTTTTAAACCAATGATGGTCACAAAACTTGCAACTCATCATATCTGAATCTGAACCCCAATATACCAAACAACCATTTTTGCAACAATCGATCTTCTCGACTGGTAACCCCACACCCCTCAACAACTTTTTGCTACTGTAAAAATTATCCATGACTAAATTATTACCTGGGATAATCTCTTTCATTAGCTCCGTTAGCTGGTCAAAACATTTTTTAGATATTCGGTTCTCAGACTTTAAGATCATTAGTCGAGCTACCAAAGATAATTGGGAGTGATTTTCGCACCCCAACCACAACTGCTGATTTGCAGCTTTCAGCATGTCATAAAACTTTTGGACCTCGGGGTTCGGTGGCTCTTCTATATCATCCACATTAAATTCTAGACCAACAACATCCTGAATCATTGTGGTGTATCCAGTTGATGTTTCTTCTTCTTTGACTGCATATGATGAGCCACCAACATCTTGGTCACTCCCGAACCTCATATTCGTTTCCCATTGGAAGGTCCAAACATGATAGTTCGGTACGAAACCATGTTTGACCAAGTGCAGTTTCATTGTGTCCACGCCGAGAAATCGCATGTTTTGGCACTTGCGTTGATTATATGGACATCTAATTTTTGAACCATCCATCCATCTAGGTTTACTAGTAGCGAACTCAATGAAAGTTTCGACTCCAACAACAAACCCCTTAGCTAGATATCTGCCCTCTCTCCTTTCGTACATCCAACTACGATTAGAACTTATTTTTCTTATGTCCTCGTATCGACTCAAGACATTAGTTAGACATTCGATATGTACTAACTACATGTAAGGGAAAACATGTCATGTTCTCATATATTGTTTAGTTATATTCTACATACATGTATGCAATTCTCTCCAATTTCGTTCCCTCTATTTGGAAAGGGCCCTATCCCATTCAAGAATGTCTACTTACTTAATGAGGTTTCATAAGCATACTATTTATTTCATGCACGTGAAAATTTTGGCGAGAATCTCCTTAGTTCTCAAAGTACACGTATTGCGGTGCACCCGAGAACGAAAGGGAGATACAAACCTAAATCTCAACACGTGCACAAAACAAAATAGCATGCTAACAAAACCACATTAAAGTACACATTCTCAAATTGTCCAAAGAAGTGGACAATTCAGAATTTAGTATCAAATTGTGAAGATTCACAAATTTTGATGTTAAATTCCAAACGGATCTAAGGTATTTGAGCACACATGCATGAGATCCATATAAATCAAACAACATAGATATTAATATGCATACTAATAAACAGAGAAAGTTTTCTTTTCCAATCCATTAATTTAATAAAACCATCAGGACTATAAGAATCAATTAATCTATTCAGTAGAACACATGATATCTTTCAAGGAGATACAATAATAAGATAATAGCAGGGAAATGGCAAGCATCAGCAACTTCTTTCAAATTTAAAATTGTTTCTGTTTCTGCACAAGCTTTTAGAATGATGGATTTCTACCGTAATCAATAACTAGCATATTGCAGTTAATCAAGATCACAAACTCTTCACTATAGTACTCAGACTACCAATAATCATATTCACATAAACTTAAATTTTTATAAAAATTTCAACAACAGACCAATAGGAATTTTTCAAGAAGGCTACGCTTGATAATATAATAACCTATTTACAAAAACACTCAAGTTAATTCATAAGAGTTCAACATAAAAAGAGAACTATGCTTTAATTAGTCTTTTTGCCTCCTAGTTTTCTTGTGCCAGATTGCCCATTCTAATGATGGACAATCCAAAACTACTACAGAAATATAAAAAGTACCTATGGATTAAAACGCGTTACAAAATCTCAAAACATTATGGCTGATTAAGATAGAATCTTTACAGCAAGATTACAAAATATATAAATGAAAATTTGCCAGAAGAAAAATGTATAGGCTTCTCTCTTTATCTATTACAAATATCAATCACACTTATTTCAATCTTCGAGAGCTATATATATATAGGGGAAGATCCAATGAGACCACAATTTATAGTGAAACAAACATGTGGACTAATCTCAATCCTTCCCATTTACATCAAAGGCTAAGAATAATATGGGATAATAATACATTAACCATTTAATTAAATCCCGAAAAGGATAAAATTATCAAAACAAACATGTGGGGACCATCCAAATATGTAATCCGTTATTAGGAGAGATAAAATCACGTGGGGAGAGAGGAAATCGCTACTGGGAGGAGAAAATCCCCCCATGTGTGCTCGCTATGAAGTATGATGTACATTTATCAATAATTTCTTTATATACTTAACACTATTTTGCTATATGTTTAACATAATTTTATTGCATAATAAAATGGTCAAACAAAAACACGTGGGGATCGTGAATTAAGGAATCAGTTATAGAGAGAGAGAGAGAGAGAGAGAGAGAGAGAGAGAGAGAGAGAGAGAGAGAGAGAAACACACTCATTAACATGTGAAAACCGTGGATTAAGTAAATCAATTATAGAGAGAGAGAGAGAGAAACACGCTCATTATTATACTGTATATTTAACATATATTTACTATATATTTATCACTATTATGCTGTATATTTAACATATTTGTACTACATATTACAATTGTCAAACAAAAAATATAAGTATACAATAAAACACATATAAGTATACATCAAAACACATATAAGTATACAACAAAAAACATAAGTATACAACAACATAAATATATTTATAAAAAATTAACTACTTATACATCAAAACACATATAAGTATACATCGAAAAACATATAAGTATACAAGAATCCTCACGCTCTCCTCGTAGGCCTCGTTTTCTCCACGCGGCAAGATCGCTTTCTTCACAAATCCTCCAATCCTGCCCTTATTCTCAAGCCCCAAAAATATTTTGCTCCTGGAGAACCATCATCCTTATCATCATCTTCATCATCAAAATCATCAACATCATCATCATGCTCCTCATCTCCTTTCATGTTCTCCACCACTGGCTCATCTTGAAACTTCGCCTGGGCTTCATTTTCTTAAAAAATGGGACCTACCATGGCGGCTTCTCAAGATGTCTGTGACCTGTAAGCTTCGTCGGAGGAGGATGTGGTGTAGCCTTCAGAGGAAGAAGACGAATGACGCCTCGATGACGTTTTTTGGTGTGGGAGCGGCTTTTTTTTGCTGACTCGAGAGGTCTCTGTCGGTTTTATGACGGCGATGATGCCGCGGCGTCAGCCGCGCGAAGCGTCGGGGATGAAGATGACGCCGTTGGGGTCTTTGGGAGCCGAGAGAGTGGAGAGGAACGAGGAGTTACCAAAATTAAATGAAATTGTGTAATTATACAATTACAATATCGCCCTTTTACTGATTTAACATAAATTAAAAAAGGCTATTAAATTGGGTAAATCTCAACCATCTAAAATTATAGATTTATGGATAAGATTAGTCCACACTGTCTCACTCTGATGATGTGGTCTCATTTGATCCTATTCATATATATATATATATATATATATGAAATATTAAAAATTAAATTTACCCTATTTAAAAAAATTCGCATTCAACTACATTAGTTTAATAAAGTTGCCTTATTTACCATTGAAGTCGTGAGGCCCCAGAATTTGGTACCACAAATCCTATACGTGTCATATTATTGTTTTTTTTTTATTTTTGGGAATGATAGTTCAGTTTGAACTAGTCGAGACATGCTAATTGTGTTATTTTTCTCTACAAGCCTATACGTGTGCCATGATCAATTAATTGATATTTTTATAATTAGCCAACCTTGTTATGATAATGCTATTTAATCTATTTTTTTTTATTTTATATAACCCTAGTAGTATAATTATTAAATTCAAATTTACTACTTAAGTTAATCCATAACTATTAGATTTGTAGTAGATCTTATTTATAACAAGTATGATATAATTACATTGTATGACATTAGTAACCTTGACTTATATATGTAATGATAATATATAGTATATAGTTATAAATATATAGTATATAGTTACATATTACAAATGAGAATGACTTGGTGCCATAAGATAGGAGGCTAAAAGTAGCCTCATGATTACCTAAAAGAACCTACACCTATCCCACCACACCTACTCACCAATAGATTATGGAAGCTTACAATCATCTTGCATGCTTTCACCTCTCCCCATACAAGCAACCCCTTTTCCCCATACACTCAACCCTCAACTATTGGACGAAAAAAAAAGAAGCAAGAATGAAGGAGAGAGGGGGGACGGTCAATAGGGAGAAAGAGAAGAGACTTTGTGTTTGTTGGAGTTTTGATCAAGTAGTAGGAAGGGGAGAAGTAGTAGAAGACAATTAAGGTAAATGATTAGATTCTTCTTGTATACTTAAGCTTTAACTTTAGTCCCTAAACCCAACTCCTTCTTAGTGTGATTTAGTGTGAATTTATGGTAATACTTAAGCTATATTATGGTATGATTTAGTGTGGATATATGGGAATAAAATTGTTGGGGCCAAAATGATATTTTTGGACCTATTATGTGATTTAATAAAATTTGAAGGACCTATTTGTAATTTTCGAAATTGAGCTGGACTGTTACCAAAATGACACATATTTTGACACCTACAAATTGGTCGTGAATGGTTTTAGTGGCTAAAACGTAAATTTCAAGCTAACGGGTCAAAAATTGCAAATCTTGTAAAAATAAGGGATAAATTTGTAAATTCCAAATATTTCAGAAACGGAACCTGAAAACTGAAATTTTTAATTTTAAAATATTATTTATAATCTACTGGACCTACCCCAAAAATTTGAGTGAAATCCGATTTGTAAAATAGAAGTTGTCGACAAAAATAGTAAAAATACAAGTTTTGTAAAATAGGGGAAAACTGTAAATTCAAAAAAATTCCAGAAACCTGAAACTGAATTTTTAATATCAAAATATTATTTATAAACCTAGAGGACTAATCCCAAAAATTTGAGCGGAATCCAAGTTGTTAATTAAAAGTTATCACCGAAATGGTGAAAATGCATATTTCAAGGAGGTAGAAACCATTTTATAATTTCTGGCGGGCCCCAAACCCAAGAAAATTATAATATTTCTTAGGTACTTCGGACTCATAAAAATTAATCTTGGTGAGACATACCTTTCGCGGACATTGTTTTATAAAGGTTTTACGCTAAAATTTATATTTTCCAAAACCGAAAGGGTAAGATTGTAATTTTTAAAATCTGCTACCGAACCCTCCGAAAATTATATTTCTACTGGTTTATGAGGCCCAATAGGTCTGAGCTCACGCCCAACAGCCCGATTGATTGATTATAAATTTTTAATCCTTAGCGAGAAAATGGGCGACTCCTATCGTAATAACTTGCTTTTGAAATTAAAATTAATATGATTCACACCTTTACAAAGCTAAGTCCGCCCCTTAAATATTTTATTTATAGTTATTGACGGATTTTAAAAAAAAAGCCTGTGGTACCTCTATTGTCGTTTTACGAAAACTCGACCCATTAGCTAGTTAAAATACTTTATAAAATTCTTTTACAAAAATTTACAAATGTTGTCTTAAGGACCTTCCGTTCTTAAAATCATATCCGAGAAAACATTTCAACTTACTCGGAATAATATTCAAATATCGATCTATTTTTAAAAGCCCATAAATCCCACTTATCCGCCCCATTATTGGCCGCACATAACTATAATATGGCTGATTGAATGATTGATTGATCGATTCATCAAGTGAATAATTGGTTAAGTGTTTTGTGAACCCTATGTGGTAGTGTCGGGCCCTAGTGAGGTGGGACTTTGATCGAGCAGCTCGGTCTGTGGTCAGGATTCACCTTCCCTGGTCTTAATCCTACCACTGGAGGACGAAGTGTCCAACGGGCGAAGTGGATCGTAGAATTGGTATAATCGTGATTATGACATTCTTTGGGCAAAAGGCCCGAGATAAAGAGATGTCGAGCCGGAATTAAAAGGTATTAGTGGGTTTCGGCCAAATTGTGCGCGTGGAGCGATAAGGAGAACGGAAGAGTTTCGACGCCTGATCAGCGCGAACCCAATGTTTAGTGTTTATGTGTTCAACTAGTGATGGCACTTCGGTGCAAGTGATTGTTAAACTAGTGATAGCACTTCGGTGCAAGTGAATGATGAACTATTGAAAGCACCTCGGTGCATTGATTGTTTTTCTTGATGAATTCACTACGGTGCTAGTGATTGAAAAGTGTTTGATTGTATTTATATTTTTGAAACTCTCATGCGAATAACTAAGTAATTTTCATATCGCAATTTCATGTGTGCGTTATTGCATAAAAGCTTATTTCACCGTAAACGATTTTCGTCACTTCATGGGTAAATATCATTGATTTGAATGCATTAACTCTTTTTGAATGCATCATGTTATTTTAAAGGAAATGAAGGGATCTTTTGACAAAGAAAATCCCACTTCTTGGGAGGCCTTTGACAAATAAATATTTCTATTGCGTCAAAGGAAAGTGAGCCACACTAACACACACGCACCCACTCACTGAGACTTTTCTCACCCCGCCATTTTGTTTTAAACCCTTTCCGGAGGACCGCAGGCGGGTCTTTGCGGAGGAAGCCTATAAGGTGCAAGAGAGTAGCCGACGTGTAGCTCGGGAAGAACTCGTAATAGATTCTTAGGGATTTGTCTTATGGCTTTTATTAATTCCGCTTATAAGCTGTTTAAACTACGTATGGTCGTTTTTGTTTGATACATGTTTTTATCTTAATTTTGATGATTTTATTTTATCACCAAAACAATGTTTTTTAAAGGTTGTCCAAATACTCCTAAATGATTTAAAATGATTTTAATATTTTCCTGAGTATTTTCTCAAAGTTTATTTTCGTCTAAATTGGACAACGCTTTTAATGATTTTACGTTATTGGTTTTCACTCTCAAACGATGTTTCTAAATGTTGTCCTAATACTTCCGATCGGTTTAAAATGTTTTTACTATATTTTCGGAGTATTTCTTGAGTTTTATTTTCGACAAAAATTGGACAACATTTACGCCTCGTCAATCGACCGGCGCTTTATAGGGCAACCCATACCTGAAGATGTTTTTAGAAACAGAAAATGAGACGGAAAGAAAAACAAGCAGGTCGACCGGCCGCTTCAAGGCCGACGGCGTCGCGGCCGACGGCGCCCTGGGTCGACCGGCACTGCAAGTTTCGTTTTGAAACAGAACAAAACTTGCTTTTTTGAAACAAGAGGGACCGGTTGAAACAGGGGTCGACCTGGTCGAAGCTCACGTCGGCCGCCTGTATTTTTCAAAGTGTTCTCTTTAACTCTTATCTCTCGTGACGGTCGCCCCTATGTATTGACAAAGAAAAATATGACCGTTTGACAGCAGACACATTTCCTTAAATTGTGGGATTGATTTCTAACAGCTATATTCTTGATTTTAATTGTATTTTTCTGTAGATTTTCAATCCCCAAGAGGAGCCTATGCTTGATCAATCATCTCCTATAAATAGAGGAAGTTTTGGAGCAACCAATACAACAATTGAGATACAACACAACAAGATACACTTCAAGCAAACACTTGGTCTTTCATAGTCATTATTCTTGTTGTAAAATTGCCTAGCTTATCACTTTCACATCTTTGAGGTCTAGGCTATTCTTGATTACACTTGCACTCTATTGTATTATCAATTATCGAGTTGTAATCTTGAATTTGTGGTCGCATTCAAACACAAGATATCATTGTGAGTGTTCTTGTGGTAAGAACACACTTGGGTGAACTAGGTGTTAAGTGTGAGAAGATTGTGGTAATCTTCTTGTTGAGGTGTTGAAGAGTGTGGTGCTCTTCAAGGGTGAAGATTGTGGTAATCTTCACAAGGTGCCGTTGAAGGAAGATTGTGGTAATCTTCAAAGGGAGATTGTGGTAATCTCTAAAGGTGGTGTTGAAGAAGAGTGTGGTGCTCTTCAAGGTGTTGTAAGTTGAATTTGTATTAATTTTGGTAATTAATAAAATTCTTTTTCTTTTCGAAATCCATCCCGGATATACTGGGGTGGTAGAGGATTAGGCCCTAGGTGGGTTGAACCTCTTTAAATCAACGTGTGTTGTTTTCATTCCGCACCTTATTATTGTGTTTGAGCATTCGGTTTGAAAAAGAGGGCGAAAACGAAAAGATGGAGATAATCTATTCACCCCCTCTAGATTATCGTAGCGCTGACTTACAAGTGGTATCGAGCCAAACTTTTGGCAAGCTCGTTTCACATCGCGAGTGAAGAGAAACGATCGTCGGCTACGAACGAAGCTCACCTTTCCTACACCTCCACCACCAAGCCACCTCGGTTTGATTCCAAAAATTTTATATTTTGGAAAGAAAGAATGGAATGCTACTTACAAGGTTGGGGTTCGACATTTGGAACACCGTCATTAATGGAGAATCCATTCCAACGAAAGATATACCATATACCTCAAAAGGCTTCAAAGAGCTCAATGATGAAGAGAAGAAAATCATCTCCTTAAACGGTAAGGCTTTAAATATTTTATATTGTTCATTTACTAATTTAGAATATGAACATATTGTAGGAATAAAGTCGGCACATGGAGTATGGCAAAATTAGAAGCCATCTATGAAGTATATGCAAATAAAAGGAGCAACTCAAAAGCATCTACTTCTCAAATGGATACAACATCAAATCCAACAATATGGGATGAGCCTCTTACAAATTCCGATGATGAAGCCGAAAAATTTCTTATGGGCATCGAAGAAGAAAACAAGGTAAGTTCTAAACCCTCTACTTCTTATGACAATGAATTGCAAAATGAATATAGTGATTTGCAAAATTATTATGATGAACTACAAGATGAATTCCAAAACTTACTTGTTAAATACAAAAATTTGAAAAAGGAATTCAATGTTTTGAAAAATGATAAGGATAGTTTATTTACTTCCTATGAATCACTATCATGTGCTCACACCACCACACTTGACAAGGTTAGAAACCTTGAAAAAGAAAATAGTACTCTTGTTGAGAGTATTGAAGGCATGAAAAAGGATTTAGCTAAATCCAACTTGAGTACCAATGATATGACCGATATTGTTGATTATTATGATAATTCGAAACTAGAACTTGATCATAAGTTTAATGTTGTCAATCATATGAAAAAGGATCAAGTCACTATGCACATTGGTCATTATGCCCCTAGAATTACAACTTGTTTTTATTGTGGCAAAAAAGGTCATACGGCTAATTCTTGTCGGGCTAGAAATAGCTCTAAATATTGTTGGAGACCTAAAAGTCTCAAAGCTAATCTTAAAGGACCCAAACACATGAGGGTACCACAAAACAATGTGCTATTAGGTACCCGCAAAGCAAAAATCGGAGAAAATTCATGCCACCAAGAAAACATCAAATGAACGTTTCATTTGATCAAAGAAGAACTACTCTCAACAAAGCCAATTTCAAGAAGAACGTATAATCAAAAATGGGAAGAACACAATCCTTGAAATGGCAAAGACATCATCAACAAGATGACTCTCAAAGAAGAAAAACCATCAACCATGGGAAGGTAACAAACCTTGAAATGGAGTAATCAAGGAAGTCATCATCAACAAAGTGACTTCCAAATGGGAAGATATCATCATCAACAATGGGAAAGACACAACCCATGGAAACGGCGAAATTGGTAAACCGTATCTCCCCATTTGTATATGCATTTTATTCCTTTTAATTATATGCATGTTTTTTTTTTTTGTGTCTTAATTGCAAAATGATTTTTCAAGTATTTATTTTTTTAAATAGGTCTCTTATATATTTATGAGTTTCAATATTTTTAAAAGAGACCTTGCATGTTTTTCTAAAAACTCTTGAGCTTTTCATTAGACTTATGTGGCTTATTATCTCTTATGAAATCTTATAGCATAAGCTCTTTTTGTTATCTCATATTATTTGCCTACACTTGAATTTTCTATGAAAATGTTGTCTAAGAATTGTGTAGGATACATATTTCATACTCATTGGCTTTTTACGTCATCAAGGTTCTTAAAACATCAAGAATCTTTCATATATGGCTCCTCCAAAGAATTCCACCTGGTCGAAATCCCATCTCCAAGTAGAGAAGGGGCGGAGAGGGTTCGTCAAGAAATCGGCAAGAGGAAGCCGAACAAAGGGATATTCGAGCCGCTCAAAGAAACGTGGCTCAAGAAGGTGATGATGTTCAAAATCCCATTCTCTCTCGGGCCCAAATTACCGAGCTACGCGAACGATTTCGCTCCAAAATTGCCGTTGGGCGAAAGGTAAAAATCCTTTGTTACTCAAGCCCCTAATTCCCACAATGTTCTTAATTTCATTCATAAGTATGCGGAATGGTACTATGAGGATTCAGGGATGAAAGGTAAAACTATTGCTCGGACTAAAATGTGTCGTTTTAGTTCATTTACGAATGAGTATCCTACGATTAGAGGATTTTTGAGGAGCAAGGTTGGATGTATTTATGGGAGCATGCTTATGTGTTGTATGATGATGATATTATCCAACTCTTTTTATGCCAATATGTGGGTCGAATATGATAATGATAGAAAGCCGATTGCCGTTAATTCGCTTATAAAGGGTCGCCATTTTAGATGGACTCCCAATGATATTTGCCGCTTTTACATGTTAGAGAAGGTGGTTGGGATTATTTCTCTTGCGGGACTTGGAATGATGAAATGTTGGGGTATCGATGAAAGAAGTCAAGACGTATTTGGGAGTATGGCCTAAGTATTCTCTGTTGGCAATGACACTTGAGCATCGCATTTTATCGGTCATTGTCGCATATTGCATTTGTGGTAAGTCGGAAAGATGCCTAGCAATATGTGTTTGATACATGTTTTTATCTTAATTTTGATGATTTTATTTTATCACCAAAACAATGTTTTTAAAGGTTGTCCAAATACTCCTAAATGATTTAAAATGTTTTTAATATTTTCCTGAGTATTTTCTCAAAGTTTATTTTCGCCTAAATTGGACAACGCTTTTAATGATTTTACGTTATTGGGTTTTCACTCTCAAACGATGTTTCTAAATGTTGTCCTAATACTTCCGATCGGTTTAAAATGTTTTTACTAAATTTTCGGAGTATTTCTTGAGTTTTATTTTCGACACAAATTGGACAATATTTACTGTCTGCGTGGTCGACCGGTCGCCTATAGGCAACCCGTGCCTGAAGATGTTTTTAGAAACAAAAATGAGACGGAAGAAAAAAGAGCAGCGACCGGCCGCTCATCCGCCGACGTCGGCCGACGGCCGCCGTGCAGCCAGTCGACCGGTACCTGCAAGTGTGTTTTGAAACAGATCGTTTAATCCTTGCAAAATCCATAAGGGGGACCGGTTGGGGTGATGGTCGACCGGTCGAGGTAGACGTCGACCGGTCGCCCTGTGTTATTTTTTGTGTATTCTTTTCAACGTCTATTTCTGCGACCGGCCGCGCCCTATGTTTTGACAAAGAAATTTCCGACCGTTTGACAATGCAGACAAACTTTCCTTAAATTGTGGGATTGATTTCTAACAGCTATATTCTTGATTTTAATTGTATTTTTCGTAGATTTTCAATCCCCAAGAGGAGCCTATGCTTGATCAATCATCTCCTATAAATAGAGGAAGTTTTGAAGCAACCATTACAACAATTGAGATACAACACAACAAGATACACTACAAGCAAACACTTGGTCTTTCATAGTCATTATTCTTGTTGTAAAAATTGCCTAGCTTATCACTTTCACATCTTTGAGGTCTAGGCTATTCTTGATTACACTTTGCACTCAAATTGTATTATTCATTATCGAGTTGTAATCCTGAGTTTGTGGTCGTCATTCAAACACAAGATATCCTTGTGAGTGTTCTTGTGGTAAGAACACACTTGGGTGATCTAGGTGTTAGGTGTAAGAAGATTGTGGTAATCTTCTTGTTGAGGTGTTGAAGAATTTGGTATTCTTCAAGGTTGAAGATTGTGGTAATCTTCACAAGGTGCCGTTGGAGATTGTGGTAATCTTCAAGAAGAGATTGTGGTAATCTCAAAGGTGGTGTTGAAGAAGAGTGTGGTGCTCTTCAAGGTGTTGTAAGTTGAATTTGTATTAATTTTGGTAATTAATAAAATTCTTTTTCTTTCGAAATCCATCCCTGGATATCTTTGGGGTGGTAGAGGATTAGGCCTAGGTGGGTTGAACCTCTTTAAATCGACGTGTGTTGTTTACATTCCGCACCTTCATTATTTTGTTTGAGCATTCGATTGTTAAAAGAGGGCGAAATCGAAAGATGGAGATAATCTATTCACCCCCTCTAGATTATCGTAGCCGCTTGGACTTACAAGTGGTATCGAGCCAAACTCTTTGGCAAGCTCGTTCCACATCGCGAGTGAAGAGAAACGATCAACGGCTACGAACGAAGCTCATCTATCCGCACCTCCACCACCAAGCCACCACTATTTGATTCCAAGAATTTTAATTTTTGGAAAGAAAGAATGGAATGCTATCTACAAGGTTGCGGGTTCGACATTTGGAACACCGTCATTAATGGAGAATCCATTCCGACGAAAGATACACCATACACCTCAAAAGGCTTCAAAAAGCTCAATGATGAAGAAAAGAAAATCATCTCCTTAAACGGTAAGGCTTTAAATATTTTATATTGTTCATTTACTAATTTAGAATATGAACATATTGTAGGAATAAAGTCGGCACATGGAGTATGGCAAAAATTAGAAGCCATCTATGGAGTATTTGCAAATGAAAGGAGTCAAACAAAAGCATCTACTTCTCAAGATCATACAAGCTCAAATCTAAGGAATAAGCCTCCTACAACTTCCAATTATGAAGAAGTTGAATATTGTTTTATGGGCATCAATGAAGAAAATGAGGTATGTCTTAAGCCCTCTACTTCTTATGATATTGTTATTCAAAATGATTATAGTGATTTGCAAAATGATTTTGATGAGCTACAAGATGAATTCCAAAATTTACTTGTTAAATACAAAAATTTGAAAAAGGAATTCATTGTTTTGAAAAATGATAAGGATAGTTTATTTACTTCCTATGAATCACTATCATGTGCTCACACCACCACACTTGACAAGGTTAGAAACCTTGAAAAAGAAAATAGTACTCTTGTTGAGAATATTGATTGCATGAAAAAGGATTTATTAAAATCCAACTTGAGTACCAATAAAATGTCCAATATTGTTGATATTCATAATTGTGATAAAGGACTTGATCATAAGCCTAATGTTGTTAATCATATGAAAAAGGATCAAGTCAATATGCATATTGGTCATTATGCTCCTAGAATTATTACTTGCTTTTATTGTGGCAAAAAGGGTCATACGGCTAATTCTTGTCGGGCTAGAAATAGCTCTAAATATTGTTGGAGACCTAAAAGTCTCAAAGCTAATCTTAAAGGACCCAAACACATGAGGGTACCACAAAACAATGCACTATTAGGTACCCGGCAAAGCAAAAATCGGAGAAAATTCATGCCACCAAGAAAACATCAAATGAACGCTTCATTTGATCAAAGAAGAACTACTCTCAACAAAGCCAATTTCCAAGAAGATCGTATCATCAAAAATGGGAAGAACACAATCCGTGGAAATGGCAAAGACATCATCAACAAGATGATTTTCAAAGAAGAAGAAACCATCAACCATGGGAAGGTAACAAACCTTGGAAATGGAGTAATCAAGGAAGTCATCATCAACAAAGTGACTTCCAAATGGGAAGATATCATCATCAACAATGGGAAAGACACAACCCATGGAAACGGCGAAATTGGTAAACCGTATCTCCCCATTTGTATATGCATTTTTCTTTTAATTATATGCATGTTTTTAATTGTGTCTTAATTGCAAGATGATCTTTCAAATATTTTTTTAAAAATAGGTCTCTTATATATTTATGAGTTTCAATTTTTTTTGAAAGAGACCTTGCATGTTTTTCTAAAAACTCTTGAGCTTTTCATTAGACTTATGAGGCTTATTATCTCTTATGAAATCTTATAGCATAAACTCTTTTGATATCTCATTTTACTTGCCTACACTTGTATTTTCTATGCATATGTTGTCTAAGAATTGTGTAGGATACATACTTCATACTCATTGGCTATTACGTCATCAAGTTTCTTAAACCATCGAGGTATGTCTACTCGTATTTTCCTTAAAACTCGATTTTATGCTTATGCACATATCTTTCAAGATATTTCATTTTGACCCCTTAAGTGCCCCTAATTGATCTTGCAAATATTTTCTCTTAAAAGGCACTACGTGTTTAGTCTCGATTTTATCGTTTATATGTTTTCCAAAACCCATATTTGTTGGATATAGTCCAAACTTATATTTTTGCAAAGTTTTAAAAACTTTTGGGGTGAAAAATCGAATTTTGGAAAACTCTGGGAGAAAGAAAAATCACCTGGGACGGTCACAGTAGGGGCGACCGGTCGCCCTGCACCTCGACCGGTCGTCCCCTACCTCGACCGGTCGCCCAGGGTTATTTTTCAACTTAAAATCGTTCTGTTCTTCTTCTCAAAACAGACGCACCAAAATCCCCAAACCCTTAAGAGCGATTCTTTCATCCCCTTTTCTCTAGAATCTTCAATTCTTCATCATTTTTCACGATTCTTGTTGCTAATCTTCTTATTTTCTCAAGAATCTTTCATATATGGCTCCTCCAAGAAATTCCACCGGTCGAAATCCCATCTCCAAGCGTAGAAGGGGCGGAGAGGGTTCGTCAAGAAATCGGCAAGAGGAAGCCGAACAAAGGGATATTCGAGCCGCTCAAAGAAACGTGGCTCAAGAAGGTGATGATGTTCAAAATCCCATTCTCTCTCGGGCCCAAATTACCGAGCTACAGCGAACGATTTCGCTCCAAAATTGCCGTTGGGCGAAAGGTAAAAATCCTTTGTTACTCAAGCCCCTAATTCCCATAATGTTCTTAATTTCATTCATAAATATGCGGAATGGTATTATGAGGACTCGGGAATGGGAGGAAAGTCGATTGCTCGGACTAAAATGTGTCGTTTTTAGTTCATTTACAAATGAGTATCCTACGATTAGAGGATTTTTGAGGAGCAAGGTTGGATGTATTTATGGGAACATGCTTATGTGTTGTATGATGATGATATTATCCAACTCTTTTATGCCAATATGTGGGTCGAATATGATAATGATAGAAAGCCGATTGCCGTTAATTCGCTTATAAAGGGTCGTCATTTTAGATGGACTCCCAATGATATTTGCCGGCTTTTACATGTTAGAGAAGGTGGTTGGGATTATTTCTCTTGTGGGACTTGGAATGATGAAATGTTGGGGGTATCGATGAAAGAAGTCAAAACGTATTTGGGAGTATGGCCTAAGTATTCTTTGTTGGCAATGACACTTGAGCATCGCATTTTATCGGTCATTGTCGCTTATTGCATTTGTGGTAAGTCGGGAAAGATGCCTAGCAATATGGATTATTTTTTGACTTATAAGATTGCTAGGAGGAACCACTTAACTTTGGCGCCATACTTATTCAATGTCTAATCGAGTCCATTACTCAGGTAATAAGAAGTTGGTTATGGGAAATTGGATTTGTAAACTTCTTATTCAATCGGGACTTCCTTCGTCGGAGTTTAACTCGGAAGTTTTTCAAAATGACTTCGACATTGATAATATCTCCCAAATAGTCACGATGCGCAAGAATATGGACATCCGACCAACCAAAATGGCGAGAGGAAGAGGTCAAGAGTCTCCCGATCCTAATGACATCTTTGATGACGCCGGGGCGCAAGATTGGTGGAAGAAGGCAAACCGAGCAATCCGGAGGGAAATACCGTGCTCAACCGCCTAGGAGGTATACTCAAGCCGAATTTGATGAGATGAGGGCTTTTCATGAGACGAGGTATGAGGCTTTGGAGCAAAAGACCTCTAAAATGCAAAAGTCTATCGGCAAGTTAAAGAAATTCATCAAGGACTTTATTCCCGGATCTTGCTTCTCCTCGGATGAGGAATGATGTTACCCCACCCTCTTTACTTTCTAGCATTTTCATTAATGATGTTTTGTATCTTGATGTATTTTTGTAAAACTCATTTGTACTAATGATATTTGCTTGTTTTTTCTTAAAAGGGTTAATATTGCAAGTTGATAATGACTTGTGGATGATCATGATTTTTGATGGAGTATTTGATGGTAAAAATACTCTAAAGCATTGTTTGATAATTGGTATGAAGTACTTGATGGTAAAAGTGCTTCTTTTATTGCTTTGTTATGCTTAGTTGAATTTGTTGGGACATTTGATACATGTATTGTTGAAAGCATGACTTATTACTTGATGGTTGCTCCAATTTTTGGCATTGGTAATGCCTTGATCATTCTTAGCTTATTTGGGTTGAACCCTTGAGTATCTACTTTGAGCTTCTTAATTGATGAACAAATTATTGCATATGGTGCATATGATTTTTTGAGCTTTGATATGAGGTTGATTGATGATATGAAAATTTTTTGGCTTGAACCATTTACAAAGGTTATATACAACCTCTTCTATTTTTTTCACGCACAAGGTGTTTGTTTAAATGTTTCAATGAAAATTTCAACTTCTACATGATTCTCTCGCTTCCAAAAGTCTTCTATACTCATTGAAATCATGTTTTGGGAAATAAAACGAGCGTATGAACTCTTCATGATATATTTCTCCCATTTTCCTTGGTTTTTAAGCCTAAATTGCTCAATGGTTGATAAATCGTCTCTTTGGCGCACTTTGATATATTTGTATGATGTTTTTATTATCCTAACATTCTTTTTGATGATTCCAAAGGGGGAGAAACAGGATATTGGCTCATTAGCTCAAAGAAGCTAATAAAAAGCTTGTCATAAAAGCTATAAGCTATGGCTCATAAAAGCCATAAGTTGTGATTTATTTCTAGTCCAATTGTTGCTTGATGGACTTATATTATTGTTTAATGTCGTTTTGTGACAGGGGGAGCTTATAAGCTCTTGAGCAAATTGTAAAAGCTTAAGTTTTTAGCTTATGGATAATTGCTTTTACATTATTCTTGATATGCTTGTTGATAGGGGAGCTTGAGCTTATTTTTGAAAATATTTACTCCCTACTTGGTTGCTTTAATATTTTGGAAATTTTGGTTGCTTCCAAACGGTCAAAAGCTTTTACCGGAAAATCATTTCTAAAATTGCTCTCTTAGTTTGGGTTAAAATTGTTTTGGTTTGTAATCATCAAAAAGGGGGAGATTGTTTGATACATGTTTTTATCTTAATTTTGATGATTTTATTTTATCACCAAAACAATGTTTTTAAAGGTTGTCCAAATACTCCTAAATGATTTAAAATGTTTTTAATATTTTCCGGAGTATTTTCTCAAAGTTTATTTTCGTCTAAATTGGACAACGCTTTTAATGATTTTACGTTATTGGGTTTTCACTCTCAAACGATGTTTCTAAATGTTGTCCTAATACTTCCGATCGGTTTAAAATGTTTTTACTAAATTTTCGGAGTATTTCTTGAGTTTTATTTTCGACACAAATTGGACAATATTTACTGTCTCGTGATCGACCGGTCGCTCTATAGGGCAACCCGTACTGAAGATGTTTTTAGAAACAGAAAATGAGACGGAAGAAAAAAAAGAGCAGTCGACCGGTGCCGCTTCGGCGTCGACCGTCGATCGACCGTGCCGCCTGTGGTCGGCCGGTACACAAGTGTGTTTTGAAACGGATCGTTTAATCCTTGCAAAATCCATAAGGGGGACCGGTTGGGGTGATGGTCGACGGTCGAGGTAGACGTCGACCGTCGCCTGTGTTATTTTGTCAGTGTTCTTCTTTCAACGTCTATTTACGTGCGACCGGTCGCCCTATGTTTTGACAAAGAAATTTCGACCGTTTGACAAGACAAAACTTTCCTTAAATTGTGGGATTGATTTCTAACAGCTATATTCTTGATTTTAATTGTATTTTTCTCAGTAGATTTTCAATCCCCAAGAGGAGCCTATGCTTGATCAATCATCTCCTATAAATAGAGGAAGTTTTGGAGCAACCAATACAACAATTGAGATACAACACAACAAGATACACTACAAGCAAACACTTGGTCTTTCATAGTCATTATTCTTGTTGTAAAAATTGCCTAGCTTATCACTTTCACATCTTTGAGGTCTAGGCTATTCTTGATTACACTTTGCACTCAAATTGTATTATTCATTATCGAGTTGTAATCCTGAGTTTGTGGTCGTCATTCAAACACAAGATATCCTTGTGAGTGTTCTTGTGGTAAGAACACACTTGGGTGATCTAGGTGTTAGGTGTAAGAAGATTGTGGTAATCTTCTTGTTGAGGTGTTGAAGAATTTGGTATTCTTCAAGGTTGAAGATTGTGGTAATCTTCACAAGGTGCCGTTGGAGATTGTGGTAATCTTCAAGAAGAGATTGTGGTAATCTCAAAGGTGGTGTTGAAGAAGAGTGTGGTGCTCTTCAAGGTGTTGTAAGTTGAATTTGTATTAATTTTGGTAATTAATAAAATTCTTTTTCTTTCGAAATCCATCCCTGGATATCTGGGGTGGTAGAGGATTAGGCCCTAGGTGGGTTGAACCTCTTTAAATCGACGTGTGTTGTTTACATTCCGCACCTTCATTATTTTGTTTGAGCATTCGATTGTTAAAAGAGGCGAAATCGAAAGATGGAGATAATCTATTCACCCCCTCTAGATTATCGTAGCCGCTTGGACTTACAATATGGATTACTTTTTGACTTATAAGATTGCTAGGAGGGAACCACTTAACTTTGGTGCCATACTCATTCAATGTCTAATCGAGTCCATTACTCAAGGTAATAAGAAGTTGGTTATGGGAAATTGGATTTGTAAACTTCTTATTCAATCGGGACTTCCTTCGTCGAGTTTAACTCGGAAGTTTTTCAAAATGACTTCGACATTGATAATATCACCCAAATAGTCACAATGCGCAATAATATGGACATCCGACCTACCAAAATGGCTAGAGGAAGAGGTCAAGAGTCTCCCGATCCTAATGACATCTTTGATGACGCCGGGGCCGCAAGATTGGTGGAAGAAGGCGAACCGAGCAATCCGGAGGGTAATACCGGTGCTCAACCGCCTAGGAGGTATACTCAAGCCGAATTTGATGAGATGAGGGCTTTTCATGAGACGAGGTATGAGGCTTTGGAGCAAAAGACCTCTAAAATGCCAAAGTCTATCGCAAGTTAAAGAAATTCATCAAGGACTTTATTCCCTGATCTTGCTTCTCCTCGGATGAGGAATGATGTCACCCCACCCCCTTTACTTTCTAGCATTTTCATTAATGATGTTTTGTATTTTGATGAATTTTTGTAAAACTCATTTGTACTAATGATATTTGCTTGTTTTTTTTTTTTAAAAGGGTTAATATTGCAAGTTGATAATGACTTGTGGATGATCATGAGTTTTGATGGAGTATTTGATGGTAAAAATACTCTAAAGTATTGTTTGATAATTGGTATGAAGTACTTGATGGTAAAAGTGCTTTTTTTTTTGCTTTGTTATGCTTAGTTGAATATGTTGGGACATTTGATACATGTATTGTTGAAAGCATGACTTATTTCTTGATGGATGCTCTAATTTTTGGCATTTGTAATGCCTTGATCATTCTTAGCTTATCTCAATTGGGTTGAACCCTTGAGAATCTACTTTGAGCTTCTTAATTGATGAACAATTTATTGCATATGGTGCATATGATTGAGGTTTGAAATGAGGTTGATTGATGATATGAAAATTTTTTGGCTTGAACCATTTACAAAGGTTATATACAACCTCTTTTATTTTTCACACACACAAGGTGTTTGTTAAAATGTCGCTATGAAAATTTCAACTTCTACATGATTCTCTCGCTTCCACAAGTTTTCAATACTCTTTGAGATCATGTTTTGAGAAATAAAACGGGCGTATGAACTCTTCATTATACATTTCTCCCATTTTCCTTGGTTTTTAAGCCTAAATTGCTCAATGGTTGATAAACCATTTCTTTAGGCGCACTTTGATATACTTCTATGATGTTTCTATCATCCTAACATTCTTTTTGATGATTCCAAAGGGGGAGAAACAGGATATTGGCTCATTAGCTCAAAGAAGCTAATAAAAGCTTGTCATAAAAGCTATAAGCTATGGCTCATAAAAGCCATAAGTTGTGATTTATTTTTAGTCCAATTGTTGCTTGATGGACTTATATTATTGTTTAATGTTGTTTTGTGACAGGGGGAGCTTATAAGCTCTTGAACAAATTATAAAAGCTAAAGCTTTTAGCTTATGGTTTTTTGCTCTTACATTATTCTTGATGTGCTTGTGGATAGGGGGAGCTTGTGCTTATTATTGAAAATATTTACTCCCTACTTGGTTGCTTTAATATTTTTGGAAATTTTGGTTGCTTCCAAACGGTCAAATGTTTTTACCGGAAAATCATTTCTAAAATTGCTCTCTTAGTTTGTGTAAAAATTGTTTTGGTTTGTAATCATCAAAAAGGGGGAGATTGTTTGATACATGTTTTTATCTTAATTTTGATGATTTTATTTTATCACCAAAACAATGTTTTTTAAAGGTTGTCCAAATACTCCTAAATGATTTAAAATGATTTTAATATTTTCCGGAGTATTTTCTCAAAGTTTATTTTCGTCTAAATTGGACAACGCTTTTAATGATTTTACGTTATTGGTTTTCACTCTCAAACGACGTTTCTAAATGTTGTCCTAATACTTCCGATCGGTTTAAAATGTTTTTACTATATTTTCGGAGTATTTCTTGAGTTTTATTTTCGACAAAAATTGGACAACATTTCTCGCTCGTGGTCGACCGGTCGCCCTATAGGGCAACCCATACACAAGATGTTTTTAGAAACAAAAAATGAGACGGAAAGAAAAACAAGCGTCGACCGGTCGCTCCGGGCGGCGATCGACGGTCGGTCGACCGGCCGCCAGTGGGTCGACGCACTGCAAGTTTCGTTTTTGAAACAGAACAAAACCTTGCTTTTTTGAAACAAGAGGGACCGGTTGAAACAGGGTCGGCCGGCCGAAGCCACGTCGGCCGGCCGCCTGTTGTATTTTTCAAAGTGTTCTCTTTAACTCTTATCTCTGTGCGACCGGTCGCCGCCTGTATTATTGACAAAAAAATATGACCGTTTGACAAACAGACACATTTCCTTAAATTGTGGGATTGATTTCTAACAGCTATATTCTTGATTTTAATTGTATTTTTCTGTAGATTTTCAATCCCCAAGAGGAGCCTATGCTTGATCAATCATCTCCTATAAATAGAGGAAGTTTTGGAGCAACCAATACAACAATTGAGATACAACACAACAAGATACACTTCAAGCAAACACTTGGTCTTTCATAGTCATTATTCTTGTTGTAAAATTGCCTAGCTTATCACTTTCACATCTTTGAGGTCTAGGCTATTCTTGATTACACTTGCACTCTATTGTATTATCAATTATCGAGTTGTAATCTTGAATTTGTGGTCGTCATTCAAACACAAGATATCCTTGTGAGTGTTCTTGTGGTAAGAACACACTTGGGTGAACTAGGTGTTAAGTGTGAGAAGATTGTGGTAATCTTCTTGTTGAGGTGTTGAAGAGTGTGGTGCTCTTCAAGGGTGAAGATTGTGGTAATCTTCACAAGGTGCGTTTGAAGGAAGATTGTGGTAATCTTCAAAGGGAGATTGTGGTAATCTCTAAAGGTGGTGTTGAAGAAGAGTGTGGTGCTCTTCAAGGTGTTGTAAGTTGAATTTGTATTAATTTTGGTAATTAATAAAATTCTTTTTCTTTTCGAAATCCATCCCTGGATATCTTTGGGGTGGTAGAGGATTAGGCCCTAGGTGGGTTGAACCTCTTTAAATCAACGTGTGTTGTTTTCATTCCGCACCTTATTATTGTGTTTGAGCATTCGGTTTGAAAAAGAGGGCGAAAACGAAAAGATGGAGATAATCTATTCACCCCCTCTAGATTATCGTAGCGCTGACTTACGAGTTTTAAATCTTGTCTTGGGAATTTAGTATTTGGCTCCTCATGAGCAGAGACTTATTCCGGGTTGCGACCCATGTACCTTGAAACCTCGGGTTCGCCGAGTCGGACATATGTTGGAGTAGGACTCCGTGAATCTATTTTATCCACCTTTGGAATGTTAAATGATTTCGGGGCGTGACAATTATGGTATCAGAGCTTGGTTTGTAAGAAGGAACTTACGCCGAGCTAATCCAGGATAGGACCCTCAACCTGTGTTGGGATTACCGCTACTGCCTAAGCCCTAGGTTAAGTTCTTATGTGCTTTATTTGGGATCACTTGTACAAGCATGTGGATTAGACGCTTAGCCGATATTGATTCGACTTTTACTTGCATATTATTGTGGATATAATTGTCTTTCGTTTATGATGACTTAGTGTTGAGGAGTTACTGATTAGTGATTAGTGTATTTTTAGGTATGTACCTTACCACTCGTATTTTGTGTAGTAGCTACATATCATAATTTTGTCCCATTTAGGACTTATTATCTAATCTTCAACACTTCTGCGAAATTGATGGCTGACAGGCGTGGGAGAGGTAGACTCCGTATCCATCCCGTGGAAGGATCTCACCCTCGATGTGAACATTCCCCTAATTTGCCACCACCACCTGCAACGAGGGACAATTTAATTGCGCAAGCCGTGCATCAACTTCTGATATTCTTGCAGCAACAGGCTGCCATGAACCGAAATGCTCCAGAACCAGTAATTGATACCCAAGACCGTGTGCTGGAGCGATTCTTATGCTTCAACCCACCAACTTTCCTTGGCGAGCCGATGACACTAAGGCAGAATATTGGCTCAAGAGGACCGAGAGTATCTTCACAACGTTACATTACACGAATTAACAGAAGCTCTCTCTAGCTACCTTTTGTTTGGAAGCCGCCGCGCATGATTGGTGGCGAACAGTGAATGAGAGGTGGATCAGGGAGAACAGGCCCAGAACTTCGGAGAACTTTGTGCGGGAGTTCCGAGATCGCACATCTCCCGGGTAGTTCGAGAGGCTAGAAAGAATTTCATTTTCCACCGAAGCAAGGGGCGATGACAAATGGCACAATATGAATCCAAGTTCAACCGGCTATCAAGTATGCTTCTGGACTGATTAGTGCAGAAGAAGATAAACTATTCAAATTTACCCAAGGATTGAGGCCTGCGCTACAACAAAGTTTGATGTTGGTTGAGATAGGCTCCTATGCCGCTGCATTTCGAACTGTCACTAGAGTTGAAGGGGGTATGAACCAATTCAGACCGCAACAACAACAGAGTCGTCCAACAGGGAGCTTTAAATGACCATTTCCGGCAAAGATGCCTAACCAGTCCCACAAGTTCCAAAAGAAAGCGGTTGGGAACACTAGTGGGGAAAAACTAGAATCATGTCAAATTGTGCCCACACTGTAACAAACCGGGGCATACTTCTGACCACTGCTGGAAAAGTTAGGAAAGTGCCTGAAATACGGGAGTGCTCAACACCAAGTGAAGGATTGCCCCAAGATTGGACTGGCCGATAATAAACCAGCACCTGCACCCAAGATGGGAGACCCTAGTACTAAGGTGACATGCCATGTGTTTGCTCTGGTGGGGCAAGAGGCTCCCGCAGTGAATGATGTGGTGGAAGTTACACTTCTCGTATCTAATCACCTAACTAAAGTGTTAATTGATCGTAGATCGGCACATTTTTTTGTTGCACCACATTTCGCACACAAACTGAATATATGCATGGAACATATGCCAATATGTTTAGAAGTATCAACACCCATGGGCGTGAGTCAATTAACCGATTCCATTTATAATGCCTGTGATGTGAAGATCGGTAATAAGAATTTTTTGGTTAACTTAATTTCATTGTCTATACTCGAATACGACGTAATTTTGCGAATGGATTGGTTATCCATACATCTCGCACAAATGGACTGTCATTCTAAGATAGTTAAGTTGTGCGCTCCGAAAAGGCCAATGGTATAATTAGCGGGAAGTGCTCGAGTTTTCTTAATCCCAGTTGTTGGGAATTTATTGTTTAGATTTTGATGAATGCCATGTAAAACTTAGACTAGAAAGTTGGCACCCCATTTTCCTTGTAATTTGTATTGTAATAGATAGGGCTGTATGAGCTGAGTCCAGTCAGCTATGCCTGGATATACAAGAAGTCAACTGAAGACTAGGATGAAGACTCCACTGTGAAGCAACTGAGTGTGGCAAGGAAGAGATGTCAAGGACTTGACTGAAGGAGTATCAGCTGAGATACAGTTGTATGAAGAGTCAGTCAAGTCAACTCAAGAAGCCAAGTCTCAAGTTGAAGTGACAGATGAGCCATCCATTGATTGGAAGCTAACTCGAAGTCACCTGAGGAATAAAAGGACTGCAGTCAAGTCAAGACAACTGAACGAGATCCATTGATATAAGTCAAGAATATTACTCAGAATAGTAACCTGCTAAAGTTGTCAGAGATAAAGTATATGTTCCAGTTGTGTGCAAAAGGAACAAACCAATGAGAAGCACTGCACCAATGTCAGAAACGCTGAAATGCTGCAAGACATTTAATATGAGGAAATGTCAACATCAAGGACTGCAAAAAGACAAGCCAACGAACACAAGTGACTTTTGAAAATCAGCCTATCTCTTCAACGGGCGATTTTTGAAAGTTCACTATAAAAGGCTGATGAATCACTTTGAGAAAAGGTTACCTTGGTTACCTTGCATACCTGAGATAACAAGCTTTATTCATACTGTAACCTGCAATATATTCTCAAGTTATTCAAGCAAATCCTCAAACCTAAATCTCGAAGGAAATCGATCCAACACTAAGCTGTGAAGGAAACACAACTTCAAACTATTGAAGAGGAAATTTTTGAAGAATCAAAAGGGGTCTACATTCCAAGGAGGATTGTAGAAAGGTTCAAGGTCGAACCAGTCTCAAGTTATTGGAGGGCTTCGTGATGAAATCCAAGAAGCTTGAGCCTTCCGCAATGGTTCTTGAACTAGATCTCCAATCTTTCAAAGAAGTTTTTAACACTTGCTCTTTCAAAAGCTATTTCTTTATTCAAAAAAGTTATTATCATGGAAGCAAATTTGACACGCATTCCTATGTTCACTATGAATTTGATGACTGGAAAATTTGCATGCAGGCTCATCTATCTGCGTTACATGATGAAATGTGGATAGTGATAGAGGAAGGGCCACTGCAAATACTTAAAGTGAACACAATTGTCTGAGAGAGAGCGTACCACAGCAATGAAGGAGAGGAAGTTTGCTTGAAGCAAGACCAAACTAGTTGATAAACCAAGGACTGAATGGACAAACGAGGACAGAAGAAGATACAACTTGGACAATGTGGCCAAGGACATACTTTACAAAACCTTGGACAAAGCAATGTTCAACAAAGTCAAATCTTGTCAAACTGCAAAACAAATCGGGATAAATTAACTTTAATTTGTGAAGGATCTCGAGCAAATTAAAGAAAATAAATTGTCCGTTCTTTGTACAAAAATTTGAAAATTTTAAAATGCTTGCGGTGAAAACTTGGATCACCGGATGCTCGATTCATCAAATCACAAATGAATTATCATCACTTGGGAAAGAATATACACGAAGAAATGTGTATGAAGATTCTGAGAAGCCTCCCAGCTGAATGGGAAATGAAGGTCATGGCCCTGAGACATTCAATGAACCTTACAACAACATCCAATCATGAGCTATTCTCAAACCTCAAAGCCTACGAGTTTGAGCTGAGAAGAAAAGATCAAGAGGAGACAGCTGTACCAAAAACAGCTGCACTTATAGTCAAGGATGGGAAGAGAGCTGAGGCCAAAGTAATCATTGACCAGGAGGAGATTGCCCTGATGATTAAAAGATTCAACAAGTTCTTCGACAAGAACTACAAGAGAAACAAAGGTGAATCCTCCATAAGACATACAGCTCCCTCCAAGTCAAGGGAAGATAGGCCACCCAAGAGAGCTGAGCATCAAAAGGTTGAATATCAGAGAGGTGATAACCCAAGAACAGAAAGAGCTGATCAAAGAGCCGATCAAAGAGTCGAAAACTCTGTGTTGGAACTGTAGACAACCAGGACACTTTGCTATTAACTGTCAATACCCTGTAGTCAATAAATATAGAAATGAAGAAGAAAGAAAAGTCTTCAGAGAAAGAAGACATGAAAAGAAAAAGGCTATGTTGGCTGCAGAGATCCGAGACAAATAAAGTCAAAAGAAGCGGAAAGAGCTCGTAGTAGTGAAGCTGACTACTCAAGTGACTCTGAGGAAGAAGCAATGATCTGTCTAATGGCTAAAGAACAAGATCAACCTGACCAAGAAGATGAGGTACAGTCTATTTCATCTCACTCAGATTCTAGTGATAGTGATTGTGACACACACACTTTATCACCCACTGATCTTAAGACAGACATAGGATTCAATTCCTTTGTGCACAGTGAAACTCCCATAATGATCTTGGAAAAAGGATCTTCAAGTAATGAAGCATCTCAAAAACCCAAGACACCAAATGTTGCACCCACATTCACTCCAAAGCACAATCACAAACAAACTGGCCTAGGATATAAAGGAAAAAGAAAACAACCAAAGTATCTTGAGAGGACATCTGAGAAGAAATCCAACAGAGTTCCTCAGCAAACTCCAAATAAGAAGTACTTTGTGTAGAATAAACAGAGCTACCAAAAACCCCAAAAGTTTTATCAAAGAAGCACATATGATGGGAATGGTAGAAATTACCCAAGCCAAGTGATTGGAATAATGTGAAATATCGAAGAAAGACCTATGGAATATATGCCCAAATGGCAAAGACCTAGAACTCAACAAAGGTCATTCAAAAGGCAAAAGAGCTATCATCGGCACACATATGCACCCAAGCACTACACATCAGAAATATCACAACTACCCAAAGAAGGCGATTGCCAAAACACACACAGGCATACAGACAAAAGAGACAGCTGTATGAACCTAAACCCCCCAAGCAATTTGCCAAAGTGAGTTATGATTGTGGCACATAATGATGACAACCTCTTAGAGTCGATCATTTGGCTATAGGTTGGTTGGATCATCTTACAAAGACTAACCCCTCGGACCCGCACAAGCATGGGTACCTAAAAACTAATTTTCTTGATTGCGGGTTCAAGGAACAAGTGCCAAGGAACCTGGTACATGGATAGTGGTCGTTCCGGACACATGACAGAAACAAGAAAAATCACAAAATTCAAGGAGATTAGAGGCGCAAAAGTCATATTTGGAGGAAATGAAGCTCCAGGGAAATTAGAGGAACTGGATCCATCAAGAAAAATGGTTTAGAAATCACAGATGTTGCATACGTTGAAGGCCTCAACTTCAACTCACAAGCATCACCAACTCGTGACAAGGGCTATAATGTTGGATTCAATATGGGAGTGTGCCAAATCAAAGATACTTTGAATCAAATGTAGTAGTGTTGCAAGGATCCGCAAAAAGAACATGTATGTGGTAGATTGGTCGATCGCCACACCAAGCACTTGTCTCTAGCAAAGAGTACAGTAGATCAAGTTGGCTTTGGCACAAGAAGTTGAGTCATCTGAATTTCAAGACAATTAACAAGCTTGCAAGGAGTAATCTTATAGAAGGACTACCAGACTCAGTGTACAAAAAAGAAAGTGTTTGTGATGCATGCCAGATGGGAAAGCAGATCAAATCATCATTCAAAGAGAAGTCTAGTCCATCTTCAACAAGAATATTGCATCTATTGCATATGGATTTATTTGGTCCAGTTGAGCCAGCTAGCTTAAGTGGAAAGAAATACACTTTAGTAGTGGTGGGCTGCCTAAAAGATTTTGGGCTGAAGCCATCAACACTGCATGCTATACTCAAAATAGATGCATGATCAATAGACAGCTGACAAAGACTCCCTATGAAATATGGACAGGGAGAAAGCCAAATGTTGGGTACTTTAGAATATTTGGATGAAAATGCTTCATCCACAATAATGGCAAGGATAATCTAAAGGCTTTTGAAGCTAAAGCTGATGAAGGTATCTTTTTGGTATACTCACCTGAAAGTAAAGCCTATAGAGTGCTGAACAAGAGGACTATGGTCACAGAAGAGTCTATCCATGTGATTTTTGATGAACCTAATGTAAATGGAGAAGACATTGAAGAGTTAGCTGATAAGCTGAATCAACCAACAATGCAGAAAAGTCCCTATGTTGAAGCTAAAGTCGAGCAATCAATCAAGATGAAGATGAGACTGCCGAGTCTCAAAGACAATTGGAGAATCTCTGACTAAATGATGATGAAAGAGTGCTCAAGACAACACAATTGCAAGATGACTAAACCCACCGATTTACTTTAACCTTGATGTGAGATGGGCGAGAGACCATCCACCGAGCTAGTCATTGGAAATGTAAGAGATGGTGTAAGAACCAGATCCGCAGCTCAAGAAGTAATGTTCACTTGTTTTATTTCCCAAATAGAACCAAAAGATGTGTCCCAAGCATTGGATGACACATATTGGATTCAAGCCATGCAAGAAGAGTCAATCGGTTTGAAAGAAACAAGGTATGAGAATTTGTGCAAAGACCAACCCATCAAAATGTTATTGGCACAAAATGGTTTTTCGAAACAAGATGAATGAGGAAGGATCTGTGGTAAGAAACAAAGCAAGATTGGTAGCCAAAGGGTATTGCCAAGAAGAAGGAATAGATTTTGATGAAACATTTGCTCATGTTGCAAGATTAGAAGCAATAAGGATGTTTCTTGCCTATCTTTGCACACAAGAACTTTGTTGTATATCAAATGGATGTGAAAAGTGCATTTTTAAATGGATTGTTGGAAGAAGAAGTCTATGTTGAGCAACCTCCGGTTTTGAGCGAGAAGACCAATGGAGATAAGGTGTACAAGCTCAAGAAAGCTCTACATGGATTGAAACAAGCACCAAGAGCATGGTATGATACATTGTCTCAATTTCTAACTTACAAAGGATTCACCAAAGGCAAAGTGGATAGGACACTCTTCTAATTCAAGATGGAGAGAGTATCTTGCCTTTTCAAATATATGTGGATGATATCATTTTTGGATCCACAAACAAAGAGTCAGTGTGATAAGTTCTCAAACCTCATGCAAGGCAAATTTGAAATGAGCATGATGGGAGAGCTGACATTCTTTCTAGGACTTCAAGTTAAGCAGCTGAAGGATGGAACCTTCATAAGTCAAACAAAGTACACCAGAGACCTAATGAAGAAATTTGGTATGGAGGAGAAGTCTTCTATGAAAATACCAATGAATACATCGATCAAGATGGACATGGATGCGGATGGTAAAGTCAGAGATCAAACAAGATACGAGCACTCATTGGATCACCGCTCTATCTAACAAAGAAGAGGCGGACATCACCTTTGCAGTAGGTGTATGTGCAAGATTTCAATCTGCACCAAAGGAAAGTCACATGACTGCAACTAAAAGAATCCTAAGATACTTGAAGGGATGCCAAGAAGTTGGCTTATGGTATCCAAAGGAAGGTGGATTCAAACTAATTGGTTACTCAGACTCTGACTATGCTGGATGTAGAGTTGACAGGAAGAGTACTTCGTGTACATGTCAAATGCTTGAAACATATTAGTTTCCTGGTTTAGAAAGAAGCAAAACTCAATAGCCACATCCACACCAAGACAGAGTACATAGGCTGCGGGCAGGCAACACAGTTGTGCCCAAGTCTTATGGATGAGACAACAACTGAGAGATTATGAAATTGAAGAAAAAGAGATACCAATTATGTGTGATAACACAAGTGCTATTGCAATCACTCAGAATCCTGTGTTGCATTCAAGAACAAAGCACATTGATGTCAGATATCATTTCATAAGAGATCATGTTGAAAAGAAAGACATCACCTTGGAATACATCTCAACCGATAAACAAATTAGTGACATATTCACAAAGCCATTATGTGAATCAAGATTTGAAGAACTTAAGCATGAGCTAGGGTTAATTGAGCTGAGTTGACACTCAGAAGACTCCATGAGAAGAGATGGAACATGAAAAGCTGAAAACAGAGCAGATCTCATGAATCAGCCAAGTGAATCAGCCTTATCGGAAAAGTCAGCTGTATCGAGTTAGCTGACAGCTTAGTCACTATACGAATAGAGAGAAGAAGAGTTGAGTCAGTTAAGGAGTAAGCTGAGTCATTTATGAGCTAAGTGACAAAAACGCGGTCGTTTTTAATAAGCGGGAATGTTTTTAAGGATGACGTCAGCGTAATAATGACGGGTACAGTCAAAGCTGCACAACAAGCATATGATTGGATGTAAATGCTGCCGCATTAAATGCGGGCGATTAAATGCTGATCGGCGTGGTTAATCTGAACCGCTGATCTTGATCAAAATTTCAAAACCAAAAATACGCCTTTCATAACCCTTATATACTCTTTCGATCAGTTTTCTCTCTCTCACTAAAACTGTTCATCTTCAAGCATTCAAAATAAAGTCTCTTTTCTCTCCAAAACCCTACCAGTTCTCAAGCAAGTTTCTCAAGAATCAATCGGTAAAATCTTCTAAAAATGGCACCAGCACATGATTTCGCTAAGCTCGCAAAGCAAATCCACATCGGATCAACTGTGGATTTCGAAGGGATGATAAAACAGGGTTCGATGAAACCCTTGTGAAGAAGATAGCGGATAAAATCGAAAATCCGAATCAAAAACCATTCCTCACGATGGAATATTAGATGACGTACGTTGAGGAGGTCGCCTAGTTTTACGTGAATGCCGAGGTGCAGGAAGAAGGGATTAAATCATCTGTCCACCGCAAGGACATTCTAATCACTGCAAAGGACCTTACGGAGAACTGTTTATTGCCATCGGAGGACATGCCGGAGATATATGAAGCCGACGTCAACTTGGCTGCTGCATGGAAGGAAGTAGCCAAACCTGAATGTGCTGCAAAAGTGGTCTACACAGCTGAGAAGAAGCTGCTGAAGGACGATTATCACAAACTAATGGATATCATCGCGAAGAGTGTAGACATGAAGTTTGGCAGCTTCAATCAGCTGTCCAAAACCAAGCTGATCGTCATAGCTGCGATCATGGAAGAGAAGAAGATCAATTGGGCTGAATTCATTTACAGCAAACTTTGCCAGAATATTAGCAACAAGTCTTTCAAGAAGGATGGATCCTTTGGAGGATCACTTGGCTATGGCTTAGTCATTGGTCATCTGATGGAGGTGAAGGGTGTTCCCCTTCGACATGGAAAGCCATTCCATGTCAACAAGAAGATGTTCCGGGCCAATCTCCCAGGAGCCCAGAAGAGAGCCTACGCAAAAAGGGTCGATACCAAACAGGGGGAATCACCGACCACTGCCGACACAAACCGCTCCTCCTCCTAAAACGAGAGCGCCCCCGCAATCGCAAAGAAGAAAAAAACCGCTTCTACAAAGAAAGAAGAAAGACACACCCGCCCCCGCAACCGAGTCACCGCCCTCGCAGCCGTGTCTCCTACCCACACACCACGGTGGAGAAGGAACCCTAATACCTTCTTCAGAATTAAGAAGAAGAGGATCGCCAAGGCGAGAAGGGCGATTGCCTCTAAGAAAACTCCAAAGGCCTTTACCTTCGAGGAACCGGAGGAAGTAGAACCGGACATTCCTCCGGTGAAAACTAAAAGAAGAAGAAGAATCACCAATCTCTCGTAGCTTAAAAAGACGGCCGAGTCTCCGCCACTCAGAGAAAATCACTAAGATCTGCCAAGAAGTGCGGTCTCCGTGTTCTTGATCAAACCGCCAAATCTGCTGAAGGTGATCAGCAGAGGCCCTCCGAAGACCCACTGTGGATAGAACAACGAGAACATGAAGCGGCGGAGACAATGTAATCCCCTCACGACAGACAGATCGTGTCTCCACTCCACTGAATCTGTCGCCGATGGTGAAGAAGCGAGAGTTTGCTACCTTCTATTCTTGAGAAGGAAGGCCAACATGGGGAGAATGATGATGATGACATAGTTATGTACTCTCCCTTGTACCAAGATATCCATGGCCATTTGCGAGAGTGGAGGAAATGGAAGTTCGAGTCACTCTAGGGCGATTTGAACATCCGTAGTTTATTGAGGAAGAAGAGGAACTCTTCGTGTTTCTTGAAGTTGATACCGCGTCTTTGCAAAGCCTTGGATGAGGATAACTCGCATTAATATGTTGCAAATTCGCAAGGAACAAGAAAAGGCTAGAGCAGCTGAGGAAGTAGATGCTCGTGAAAAAGCCAGCATTTGTCCTCTCACTGGCACCAGCGACCATACTCATCCTCACCTTGACATGCTCTCAGACAGTGATGAGGACATGGACCCTATTGCTGCACAAGAAAGTTGGACATGCAGCAAGCCATGCGAGAATCCACGTTGATGCACGAGCAACAACTAATGGAAGGACCAGGAGAGTCTTCCAAATCACAGCTGGAAATTGATCCGTTGGGAGTGATGCAACAGATTGCCATAGTTATTGCTGCAACCACTTTCCCAGTTCACTCAGAGGACGGATCTAAGGGACTTGGCGATGACACTGGGAACTTGGGCACCCAAGTTGAGCCAACCCCTGTTGAAGGTGTCTTACCACCTGCCTCCACGGCTGAGCACTCAAAGGAAGCAGCCGGGAGTCTGGAGCAGAGTGACCCCAACATAAGTAACTCAGCTGGTGCGCCATCTGAGGGGGAAACTCACTCCACCGCAAAACTAGGTTGGAGGATATCTTTGCAGATGACTCCACAATGCGAAAAGGAGGCAAAGTGGAAAAGGAAAAAAAATAGAACAACATCAAGTTGTCACCGACAAAGCTCGACAATTAAGTCTATCTCAAAGTGCCAACAGCTTTGCAAAGCTAAGGACGCCGCCGATGCAAGGCACATGATGGATCTCGCCCGGGAGTTAAAACTGGGCAATGAAAGTGCAATCCATGGAGTTGAGACTCATGTGGATGCCACCACGAAGACCCTAAGACAATTGCGTGCAGCCGAAGGGAATGTACAAGGCCTTGCTACAATTGAGACTCTGCGCAGAGTTAATGAAGGCCCGAGGGAGGTTGAGACTTCCCTGGTAAAGAGACAAAAATGCGTAACATCCCTCCTGTTCACATTTAAGAATCGAGAGAAGGAAATTAGTGCACTTCATGATTCCCAAGATAACCCCGATATATCATTTCTCGGGATTTGAATGAAGCTGAGTCCAACCTGCCGCAAAAGACTCAGCTGAGGATGTTCTACCAAGTACGAGCAAGCCAGAATTCAAGGTCGCTTGAAAAACTTTCAATTTTGATGATGAACCAAATCCTCGTGCTTCATCATCCTCCGATGACGCCGATGGTGCAAATGAGGACATGCAAATTTATTTAGCGAAAACCATTGAGGCCGAAGAAGTCATTAAGACAGTGAGGCTCGACCGGCCAACCTCCCACCAAGGCCGGCTCGATCGAGTCATCTCACGCAGCTCCCAAAGCTGCGGTAGGGTCGACTCAACCAGGCACATCACACCCACGCACAACTCGTAGAATCAATTCTTTATGTACGTGATGACGTTTTGAAGAAACTTTTCCTTTTTCAATTGAGGTGCCTAACCTTGTAGAAGAAACAAACACGTGAGTGGAAACGGTACCACAAACCTGATCAAGTGATTCCCACTGACTCCATTGTCCCAGCAGAGGTGCGTGAAGTCTTCAAGACTATCATTGGAGAGATTGAGAAAATTGAAAGGCACCAGGCCTCGCTGGATATGCGGCTAGACAACAGGGATGCCAATCTCACAGCCGACTTAAGAGGGATTGTGCTGAGGATCAGAGAATGGTGTCAATAGCATAGTACAATGCGATTCGAACAAGTCAGATACTTGAAAGCATTGCACAACAAAATGCTGATCTGGAGCGCTGATAATGCTGACATGAAGAGGAGTATGCAAGAAAATATTGACAGAATGCATGCCTCCCATACCACTGAAATGAAACTACTACGAGAATTTCACAAGAAAGAACTTCTGCGTGTACAGGAGAGTATGAATGCCAAGTTCAGCCTTCTTATGGCTGAAATGAAACTGGTGGCAGCCGAATCCAAAGCCACCCGCTTAGAATTTCGAACAAAGATACTATGCAAACAGACTCAGCCAGACTCAAATATCACCGCTTAGATTTTATGCTCGCAGGGATGTTTCCAGGGGTTCCTCTCTCCTTTGATGATGCCAAAAAGGAGAAGAGGAATACCTGAAGATGTTGAAAGGGTCAGCGGATGAGAAGAAGAAGGAAACAGTTGAAGAACAGAAGAAGGAGAAAGGAAAAGCTGTTGATGGGGAAGGGTCAAATGATGTGACCCTAATGTTTGCTGAAACCCCTCAACAAGGCCATGTCACAACTAGCATAATCAGCAAACTTTCGGTGACTCTGCCGCTCCAACACTCTGTTGTGCCTATGTCTGAGAAGAGAAAAATCGTAGAAGCAGGGATGAAGGAGGTTGAAAGAAAGACGGATGCCCGTGTTCTAGAAGTGTTGAAACAATTCAGAGGCATTCCGGCAGGAAAAGACATCGATGCCATTCCAGATGAGGAAAACGAGCCAAGATCCGTTGAAGAGTTTAAAACGCTCGAGTCCGAGGGATACTTCAAGGGTATGTCCATAGCCCAAGCCTGGGACTTGTACTAGGAGAAAGGTCTGAAGCTGTGCGAAGAAGCTGACAGGCAGCAGACTACTAGCAGTCACTCTGCTGGCAAGAACAAGACTCCAGTACAATATACGTCCAGAGGAGGAGGAAGAAGTGGTGGAGGTAGAGGCTTTAAACCTAGACCTCTACCCAAAAATATTGAATATATAGATCCAGGCAAGTAGGAAAGGATCTATTGGGCTGGATATGATGCTATAGCCAATCTGGAAGTGGATAGAAAAAATGCTGAATATGTAAAGAGGATTGAAGAGGAAAACAGAAGGCAAGATCAGCTGTGGCAAGAAAGACAAGAAAGAAAAAGAAAAGATGAAGCTGCCAAGAGAGCCTACGAGAAAAAGAAAGCAGCTGAAGTAGAAAAGAAGAGAAAGAGAGCAGAGGACGACAGAGCTGAAGAAGAAAGAAGGAGGCAGCGAAGGCGATGAAGTGTTGTTGTCCACCCCTTCATGTACTTTACTATTGTAAATGCATATGTATGTAAGTCTTCTGTACGTTGAATAAGAAATTTGTAATTTCTATATTTTTGCATAGATATAGAATGATATGTTTGCTCGATACACATTGTAAACAATGTGTAAAAGGACAAGAATGTTATGATTAATAAAAAGATTGATTCTACGCATACATTCTCTTCTTCGCATTGTCTGTATGTATCTTTGATGCTTACATTTTGTTTGTATGTTTTAAGTTTTGGCATCATCAAAAAGGGGGAAATTGTCGGGAAATTTATTTTTAGATTTTGATGAATGCCATGTAAAACATAGACTAGAAAGTTGGCACCCCATTTTCCTTGTAATTTGTATTGTAATAGATAGGGCTGTATGAGTGAGTCAAGTCACTATGCTTGGATATACAAGAAGTCAATCAAGACTAGGATGAAGACTCATTGTGAAGCAAATTGAGTGTGGCAAGGAAGAGATGTCAAGGACTCGATCAAGGAGTATCACCGAGATACGATTGTATGAAGAGTCACCAAGTCAACTCAAGAAGCCAAGTCTCAAGTTGAAGTGATGGATGAGCCATCCATTGATTGGAAGCTAACTCAAGTCACCTGGGAATAGAAGGACTCATCAAAGTCAAGACAATCGAACGAGATCCGTTGATATAAGTCAAGAATGTTACTCGAATAGTAACCTGCTAAAGTTTTCGTGAGATAAAGTATATGTTCCAGTTGTGTGCAAAAGGAACAAACCAATGGGAAACACTGGCACAATGTCGAAACGCCGCAATGCTTGGCAGACATTTAATATTAGGAAATGTCAACATCAAGGACTGCAAAAAGACAAGCCAACGAACACAAGTGACTTTTGAAAATCAGCCTATCTCTTCAACGGGCGATTTTTGAAAGTTCACTATAAAAGGCGAGAATCACTTGGTTACCTTGCATACCCGAGATAACAAGCTTTATTCATAATGTAACCTGCAATATATTCTCAAGTTATTCAAGCAAATCCTCAAGCCTAAATCTCGAAGGAATTCGATCCAACACTAAGCTGTGAAGGAAACACAACTTCAAACTATTGAAGAGGAAACTTTTGAAGAATCAAAAGGGGTCTACATTCTAAGGAGGATTGTATAAAGGTTCAAGGTCGAACCAGTCTCAAGTTATTGGAGGGCTTCGTGATGAAATCCAAGAAGCTTGAGCAAGTAAGTCAAGTAACAAGCGCAGCCGCCTGTGAAGAAGCCGAGTCGGACTAGAAGCCAACCGCGTGTGACCAAGGCATCTCCAGATCGAGTCCCAAAGGAGCAAGTCACCGGTGTGATCAAGACTTGTATCTGGGATCGATAACCACTTTGTACTGATCATTACTCGGTGGATTCATCCAGGAGTTGGAGAAGAGAGGAGTAGAAGAATTACCCCATCTTCGAACCTCTATAAAAATTATTGTGTCATTTACATTTCAGCATATCACTTTATATCTGCTGATAATTTGCTATCCAACTGATAATTAACAAAGTTCTAAAATCAAGTGTTTAAAACAAAGTTAAACCAAATTCAAGGGTGTTAAGTCTTCCGCTGAAAATCTCATCATAGCCAAGTCAAGGTTTAGACTAAACAATTGAGTTATTCTATCAACAACCAATCGAAATCATGAGTGGTGGCTAACTCTGCTAGTTAACTAAATTAGCTGTCCCCCAAGGACTTAGCTGTGTATTTAACTCTGTAATATTTTAAAAGGACTAAAATCGAAAAGTTGGTAAGGTTTATTCAACCCTCCCTTCTAAACCTTACTCACACCCCTTGGGACCTAAACCAGTTATTTCAGCCGTTAAGGCTAGGAGAGCCATTACGAGAGGGGCACATGGCTACTTGACGTTTATGATTAATAAACCCAAGGATGAGAGAGTCATAAACAAGGTGCCTGGGGTACTAGAATATCCAGACGTGTTTCCTCAGGAACTCACATCTTTTCCTCCTGATCGAGAGATTGTGTTCAAAGTCGAGGTTTTACCAGGAATATCACCCGTAGCTAGAACACCGTATAGAATGGCCCAGTTGAGTTGCAGGAGTTGAAGATTCAACTGCAAAAATTACTGGTAGTGAGTACATCTCCATGGTGAGCTCCAGTACTCTTCGTCAAGAAGATGGACGGATCATTGAGGTTGTGCATAGATTTTTGAGGTCTCAATAACATCATCATCAAGAATAAATATCCTCTCCCTAGGATAGACGAGTTGTTCGTTCAATTTCAAGGAGCCAAAGTGTACTCAAAATTTGACCTGCAATAGGGGTACTATCAACTGAGGATCAAGGAAGAAGATATTCCCAAAACAGCCTTCCAGACAAGGTACAACCACTATGAGTTTGTAGTGATGCCTTTTGGATTTACAAATGCTCTTGCGACTTTTATGGATCTGATGCATCGTATATTTCGACCTTTCTTAGATCAATTCGTGGTAATATTTATCGATGACATCCTGGTATATTCCAAGTCGGAGGAAGAGCACGAGCAACACTTGAGAATCATACTGGGAATATTGCGACATCATCAATTATATGCCAAATTCAGTAAATGTGAATTTTGGTTGAGTGAGATTGCCTTCTTAGGCCACATAGTTTCCGGTGATGGCATCACAATAAACCCATCGAAGGTGCAGACAGTAGTGGACTTGAAACGACCAGAAACAATGTTTGATATTCGAAGCTTTTTGGGTCTCACAGGGTACCACCACATATTTATTAAGAATATATCTAGGATTGCCAGACCACTTATGAGGTTGACTAAAAAACAAGTCAAGTTTGAGTGAAGCGATAAATACGAGGCGAGTTTCGAGGAGCTGAAGGAGATACTCACTACAGCTCCGGTGTTAGCTCTTCCCAATGGGAGCGAGAACTTTGTTGTTTATAGTGATGCTTCGAAGGAAGGATTAGGGGCTCTTCTCATGCAGGAAGGAAAGATGATCGCTATGCATCTCGGAAGCTTAAACCGTAGGGAAGCCAATTACCCCATGCATGACTTTTGGCAAATGATAATATTCGCACCGAAGAAGTGGAGACACTATTTGTACATATCGACATTTATGGTATATACGAACCGTAAGAGCCTAAAATACTTATTCTCTAAAAAGGACCTTAACCCGAGGCAGATGAGATGGATAGGACTTCTCGAAGACTATCATTTTTCCATAAATTATCGAGCCAATGTGGTGGTTGACACCTTGAGTAGAAAGAGAATCGTAGCAAGATTAATGATCCGAGAGTAGGAATAATTGAAAGAGATAAGAGCTTGGAACCCGGAGAGAACAATAACACAAATATTATGTGCCAACTTATCAAGAAGACCATCTATTGAACGAGATTAAATTGGCGCAAGAAAGAGACCCAAATTTGCAATGATTCAGAGAGAAGAGCTCACCTGGTGTTAAGACCGGTGAAAATGGGCTGATAAAGTTTAAGAACCGAATCTGTATACCAAACAACGAAGACCTGAGGAACAAAGTTTTAGCAGAAGCTCACCGCTCAAGATATACCATCCATCTAGGAGGAAACAAGATGTATAAGGACTTAAAACGACATTTTTGGTGGGGGAATATGAAGAATCAAATGGCTGAGTACGTAGCCAAATGCTTGACGTGTCAGTGCGTAAAAGTGGAACATCAGAGACCTTCAGGGTTGTTGCAACCACTACAAATACTCGAGTAGAAATGGGAGTGCATAACCATGTCTTTCGTGACCGAGTTACCCAGAACCCAAAGTGGGTATGATGATGTCTGGATGGTTATGGACAGACTCACGAAGTCATCTCATTTTCTACCAATCAGGACGACCAATAGCTTACAAAAGCTGCCACGAACCTATATTAGGGAGATCATTCGATTGCATGGAGTGCCAACTAATATTGTATCAAATATGGATCCTAGATTCGTCTCTCGATTCTGGAAGAGCCTACATGAGGAAATACGCACCTCATTAAGCTTTAGCACTGCAGCGCATCCGCAAACTGAAGGGCAATCAGAAAGGATCATCCAAACCTTCGAAGGTATGTTGAAAGCCTACACACTCGATTTTCAAGGCAGTTGGGACTCTCACCAATCATTAGCGTGTCGCCTACAACAACAAAGCTATCGTGCAATAATCGGTATGGCACCGCATTTGTCACCGGAAGGAAGTTCAATCGTCGATTCACTGGGAAATTGACAATCGTTGGACCCTGAGAGAGAAGGGAAAATCACAACTTACGATCCTGAGAGTTGATTTAGTCCAAGAAGCATTGATAAGGTCTGACTGATTAAAGAGAGAATTCGAACTGCTCAGTGTCGTCAAAAGAGCTATGCGGACAAGAGAAAGAATGACCTAGAGTTCGAGGTTAGAGACGAGGTGTTTTTGCGACTCTCACCTTGAAAAGGGATTATCACCTTAAAGAATGGCGAAAAATTAAGCCCGAGATATGTTGGGCCTTTCGAGATCCTTGAGAGAATCGACACACTAGCTTACCGCCTTAAACTCGTCACCTAACTCCTTATCGGGACCGTATGACGTTTTCCACGTCTCAAGACTAAAGAAGTACCGGCCTGACCCAGAGCACGTAATTTCTAATAATATCCCACCAGTAATGGAAAACTTAATGCACGTAGAGAAGCCCCTACAGATTGTAGACCACCAAGTTCGAGAGTTACGAACAAAGCGGATTCCGCTAGTCAAGGTGGTGTGGTAAAACCACGATCGATTAGAAGACGCCACTTGGGAGGCGGAATAGGACATGTGGAAGCACAACCCTTAGTTGTTTCAGGATTGAATTTGGGGATCGAATTCTTCTAAGGAGGAGAATGTGAGGTCCCATAATTTGGTACCATAAATCAGACACCCTGTATATATACATTGGAATGATAGTTCAATTTGAACTAGTGGAGACATGCTAATTGTTTTATTTTTCTCTACAAGCCTACACGTGTGCCATGATCGATTAATTGATATTTTTATAAGTAGCCAACCTTGTTATGATAATGCTATTTAATCTAATTTATTTATTTTGATTTTATTTAACACTAGTAGTATAATTATTAAATTCCAATTTACTACTTAAGTTAATCCATAACTATTAGATTTGTAGTAGCATCTTATTTATAAATAGTATGATATAATTACATTGTATGACATTAGTAACCTTCACTTACACATGAAATGATAATATATAGTACATAGTTATAAATATATAGTATACAGTTACATATTACAAAGGAGAATGACTTGGTAGCCATAAGTTAGGAGGCTAAAAATGGCAACATGATTTCCTAAAATAACCTACACCTATCCCACCACACCTACTCAACAATAGGATTATTGAAGCTTACAATCATCTTGCATAATTTCACCTCTCCCCATACAAGCAACCCCTTTTCCCCATACACTCAACCCTCAACTATTGGACAAAAGAAAAAAAAATAGAAGCAAGAATGAGGGAGAGAGGGGGGGCGGTCAATAGGGAGAAAGAGAAAAGACTTTGTGTTTGTTGGAGTCTTGATCAAGTAGTAGGAAGGAGAGAAATAGTAGAAGACAATTAAGGTAAATCATTAGATTCTTCTTGAATACTTAAGCCTTAACTTTAGTCCCTAAACCCAACTCCTTCTTCTCCATTTTCTTTTTCTTGGTCTTTTCTTTAAGGAGCCAACCTAAGGTAGAAGAAGAAGGGATTCTTCGAGCAAACTCGTCAACTATTTTGTGAGGTGGGTGGTAAAAAATTCCACTTTATACATATTTTTCAAATGCATGCCACTTATTTCATGTCTTTATATGACCATATTCAAATTTTAAAATAACATGCATGATGAGAAAATTTCATGTTGAAGTTATGTTTAATATTCTTAAGGTGGAGTGTGATAAAAAAACATCTTTGATGCTATTTTTGTGTCCTAATATGAATCTAAAAATTTTCTGAAAATCATGTATATTTATGTGGTGATATTTGGCTATATTATTGTATGATTTAGTGTGGATTTATGGGAATAAAATTGTTGGGGCCAAAATGATATTTTGGACCTATTATGTGATTTAATAAAACTTGAAGGACCTATTTGTAATTTTCAAAACTGAGCTGGATTGTTACCAAAATGACACATATTTTGACACCTACAAACTGCTCGTGAATGGTTTTAGTGGTTAAAGCGTAAATTTTAAGCTAACGGGTCAAAAATTGCAAATCTTTTAAAAATAAGGAGTAAATCAGAAACTCCATGTTAGGAACTTTATTGTTTAGATTTTGATGAATGCCATGTAAAACTTAGAATAGAAAGTTGGCACCCCAATTCTTGTTGTAAAATGCATTGTAATAAATAGAGCCGGCCAAGCCGAGTTAAGTCGCCTACGCCCCTAACATGCAAGAAGACAAAATTTGAAGATCGGAAGGAAAACTCTGTGCGAGACAATGAGTATGGCAAAGAAGAGTAGACGGAACTCTATCAAGAAGCGGTGATGAGATGCACAGTGGAGCATCGATCAAGTCAACTCAAGAAAAGCCAAGTCTCAAGTTGAAGTGACAAAGAGTCATCCATGATTGGAAGTGACTCTAAGTCACCTGGGAAAGCAAGGAAATGCAATCAAGTCGAGATAATCAGAAAAGAACCGTTGCACGAAATCAAGAGATTTACTTAAACAAGTAATATCTCCATACCACCTTTCTTGGAGTGTTCATCCCGAAGCGTGCAAAAGGAATGAACCAATGGGAAGCACTACACCGTGTCGAACTCAAAAGGTGAAAGAACAATTCATACGAGGAAACGGCAATTCCAAGAACTGCAAGCCAACGATCGCAAAGTGACTTTCAAAAATAAGCCTGTCTCTTCAACGGGCAAATTTTTGAAAGTTCACTATAAAAGGCTGAGGAGTTTGTTTGAGAAAAAGGATGACCCACACGTGAGATATACAAGCACATCGTAAAAATCAAACATTCTCAATCCTCAAGCCTACATTACGAAGTACATCAATCCAACACTACACCCGTGAAGGAAAGAGAACTTCTATCGCCTGAAGAGGAAACTTTTGAAAAACAAGGGGTCTACATTCCGGAAGGATTGTAGAAAGGTTCAAGGTTGAACCAAGTCTTAAGCTTTTGGAGGGCTTCGTGATCAAATCCAAAGAGCTTGAGCAAGTGAGTCAGTAGTAACAAGGCAAATGCCTGTGAAGAAGCCGAGTCGCATTTGCAGAAGCTAGCCGAGTGATCAAGGCGTCTCTGACATCGAGTCCCTAAGGATCAAGTCGGCTGTTGTGATCAAGACTTGTATCTGGACCATTACCACTTTGTAAACTGATCATTACTTAGTGGATTCCTCCGGGAGAGTTGGAGAAGAGAGGAGTAGAAGAATTACCCCATCTTCGAACCTCTATAAAAACTTTACTTGTGTCATTTACATTTCAAAGATTTAAATTCCCGCACTTTTAATCGCTTATATCTGCGATAAATTTGCTATCCATTTGATAATTTATAAGTACTAAATCAAGCTCTAAAATCTTGCTTAATCAAACTTAAGGGTGTTAAGTCTTCCGCTGAAAATAAAACCACATTGAGTCAAATTATAGCCAACACCGAGTTACTCCATCAACAGCTCACCTTGAGTCTGTTGGAGAGATTAACTCTCTTGAGTGACTAATTCGATCGTCCATCAAGGACACAAATGTGTAGAATCAACTCAGTAGATTTAAAAGGACTAAATCGAAAATTTGCAAGGTTTATTCAACCCCCTTCTAAACCTTACACTTACACCCCTTGGGACCTAAAAGTGGTATCGGAGCGGTTGGTTCATTGAACCCTCCGCACTTGTTCTTGAACTAGATCTCCAAACTTTTCAAAGTCTCGCTTTAGTACTTAAACCTTCAAAACTCTTTTTATTAAAAGTCATTATCATGGAAGCAAATTTGACACGCATCCCTATGTTCACTATTGAAGAATTTGATGATTGGAAAATTCGTATGCGAGCTCATCTATCAAAGATTACATGATGAGATGTGGATAGTGATAGAAGATGGGCCTCTGCAAATATTAAAGGTAAACACAAATTGCATTTAAGAGTTGCAACAAGGAGAAGAAGATCTTTGTCTCCCTGCACCCATGGTTGAAAAACAAGAACCGAGTGGACAAATGATGATAGAAAAAGATACAACCTGACAATGTAGCCAAGGACATCCTCTACAAAACCTTGGACAAAGCCATGTTCAACAAAGTCAAATCATGCAAAACGGCTAAAGAAATCGGGACAAGTTGACATTGATTTGTGAAGGCTCGAAAAAATCAAAGAAAACAAATTATCAAAGGTGGTCATGACAAATTTGAGAACTTCAAAATGATCTCGGGAGAGAACCTGGATCAATTAGACGCTCGGTTTACGTAAAATCACAAATGAGTCATCTACACTTGGAAAGGAATATACACGAAGAAATGTGTATGAAGATACTAAAAAGTCTTCCAAATGAATGGGAAATGAAGGTCATGGCACCGAGACACTCCATGGACTATCGAAAACATCCAACCATGAGCTATTCTCGAGATCTCAAAGCCACCGAGTGATCAAGGCGTCTCAGGATCGAGTCCCTAAGGATCAAGTCGGCCGTTGTGATCAAGACTTGTATCGGACTGTACCACTTTGTAAACCGATCATTACTTAGTGGATTCCTCCGGAGTTGGAGAAGAGAGGAGTAGAAGAATTACCCCATCTTCGAACCTCTATAAAAACTTTCTTTGTGTCATTTACATTTCAAAGATTTAAATTCCCGCACTTTTAATCGCTTATATCTCACGATAAATTTGCTATCCATTTGATAATTTATAAGTACTAAATCAAGCTCTAAAATCTTGCTTAATCAAACTTAAGGGTGTTAAGTCTTCCTTGAAAATAAAACCACATTGAGTCAAATTATAGCCAACAAATGAGTTACTCCATCAACGCTCAAATTGAGTCTTTGAGAGATTAACTCTATGAGTGACTAATTCGATTGTCCATCAAGGACACAAACTGTGTAGAATCAACTCTGAGATTTAAAAGGACTAAATCGAAAATTTGGTAAGGTTTATTCAACCCCCTTCTAAACCTTACACTTACACCCCTTGGGACCTAAAAGTGGTATCGAGCGGTTGGTTCATTGAACCCTCCGCACTTGTTATCGAACTAGATCTCCAAACTTTTCAAAGTCTCGCTTTAGTACTTAAACCTTCAAAACTCTTTTTATTAAAAGTCATTATCATGGAAGCAAATTTGACACGATCCCTATGTTCACTATTGAAGAATTTGATGATTGGAAAATTCGTATGCGCTCATCTATCAAAGATTACATGATGAGATGTGGATAGTGATAGAAGATGGGCCTCTGCAAATATTAAAGGTAAACACACAGATTTATCGAAGAGTTGCGGTGAAGGAGAAGAAGATCTTGCTCCCACTACCATGGTTGAAAAACCAAGAACCGAGTGGACAAATGATGATAGAAAAAGATACAACCTGGACAATGTAGCCAAGGACATCCTCTACAAAACCTTGGACAAAGCCATGTTCAACAAAGTCAAATCATGCAAAACGGCTAAAGAAAAATGGGACAAGTTGACATTGATTTGTGAAGGCTCGAGAGAAAATCAAAGAAAACAAATTATCAAAATGGTCGTACGAAAATTTGAGAACTTCAAAATGATCTCGGAGAGAACCTGGATCAATTAGACGCTCGTTTACGAAATCACAAATGAGTCGTCTACACTTGGAAAGGAATATACACGAAGGAAATGTGTATGAAGATCCTAAAAAGTCTTCCAAATGAATGGGAAATGAAGGTCATGGCACCGAGACACTCCATGGACCTATCGAAAACATCCAACCATGAGCTATTCTCGGATCTCAAAGCCTACACTTGAGCCGAGAAGGAAAGACCAGGAAGAGACAACAGTACCCAAAACAATTTGCTTCTAATTGTCAAAGATGGGAAGAGAGCCGAGATCAAAGAGGCAATTGACCCGGAAGAAATAGTCCGATGGTTAAAAGATTTAACAAGTTCTTTAACAAGAACTACAAGAGAGGAAAGGGTGAATCTTCCGAAGACACTCAGCTCCCTCCAAATCAAGGGAAGAAGACAGCCAACCAAGAGAACAGATCATCAAAAAGTTGAGTATCAAAGGGACAAAACTCAAGAATAGAAAGAGTCGATCAAAAAGTCAATATCTATGTTGGAATCAGAGACAACCAGGTCACTATGCCATTGATCGCTCATATCCTCGTAGTCAACAAGTACAGGATAAAGAAGAAAGAAAGATCTTCGAGAAAGAAGACAAGAAAGGAAAAAGGCAATGATGGTGCAGAGATCGCTAAACAACCAAGTCAAGGGAGACAACCGATTCGAGAGAGCAGCAAGTGAAGGCTGACTACTCAAGTAACTCAAGAAGAAGCCCGATCCGCTTGATGGCCAAAGAACAAGATCAAGAAGATGAGGTACAATCTAACTCAACAAACTCGTAGACACTAGTGATAGTGACTCAGACACAAACACTTCATCACCCACTCGATCTTTATGATTCATTAGGCAAAATGATGAAAGATTTTGAACACATTAAATCCTCACACACACTATTGAATGAGGAAAACAAAATTTTACTCAAAAGTCAAAAACTCAAAGCCGACTAAGGAGCCGAGTACTCTAAGTCAAATAGTCGTTGAGAATGAAAGGTTAAAGGCCGAAAATGCTAAATTAATAGCGAAATTGCTGCTATAGAAAAGAGGGAGAATGACCTCAATAATGTTATTGCTTCATTCACTAAGGCATCTAAATCATTGGATGATCTTATTATGAGTCAAAGAGAATGTGGAGACAAGACAGCTTAGATTTAACTCCTCTCGTGCTATGTCAAACCTCAAGAGTACTCGGAAAAGGATCTTCAAGTCATGAAGAGTCCGAAAAATCCAAAACTCTAAATGTTGCACACACATTCACTCCAAAGCACAATACTAAGCAAACCGCCTTGGTTACAAAGAAAAAGGAAAACCCGAATTGAGTGTCTTTGAAAGGACACCGAGAATAGATTCAGCCGAGTCCTCAAAGAACTCCTAACAGAAAAATACTGTAAAAAGGAAGCGAGCTACCAAAACCCTTAAAAATCCATAAAAGAAATACATATGATGGGAATGGTAGAAAATATCCAAGCCAAGCCGATTGGAATAATGTGAACTATCAAATAGACTTATGGAATATAAGCTTTACATGGCAAAGGCCTAGAACTCAAGAAAGGCCATTCCAAAAGTATAGGAGCTTTCATCAAGACACATATGCACCTAGGCACTACACTCAAAAACACCACAATTACCCAAGGAAGGCAATTGCTAAAACACATATGCAGCATACTGACAAAAGAGACAGTTGTATGAACCTAGAATCCCCAAGCAATTTGCCAGGATTGATTATGATTATGGCACGATAGATGGCAACCCCTTAGAGTCAAAACATTTGGCTATAGGTTGGTTGGATCATCTTACAACTCTAACCCCTCGGACCCGCATAAGTATGGGTACCTAAAACTTAATTTCCTTGATTGCGTTCAAGGAATGTAAATGAGTGCCAAGGAACCTGGTACATGGATAGTGGTCGTTTCCGCATATGACAGAAATAAGAGAAATCATCAAAATTCAAGGAAGTCAAAGGAGCAAAAGTCATATTTGGGGGAAATGAAGCTCCTGGTGAAATAAGAGGCATTGGATCCATCAAGAGGAATGGATTAGAAATCACAGATGTTGCATATGTTGAAGGACTCAACTTCAACTTACGAGTATCGCCATCAGCTATGTGACAAGGGCTACAATGTTGGATTCAACATGGGTATATGCCAAATCAAAGAAATTGAATCAAATGAAGTGGTGTCGCAAGGATGTAGACAAAAAAATATGTATGTAGTGGATTGGTCAACTCGCAACACCCAAAGACTTGTCTACTAGCAAAGAGTACAAATTAATCAAGTTGGTTGTGGCACAAAAAGTCGAGTCACCTGAATTTCAAAACACTTAACAAGTCAAGAAGTCATCTTGTAGAAGGACTTCCGGACTCGAGATACAAGAAGGAGAGTATATGTGATGCATGTCGGAAGGGAAAGCAAATCAAGTCATCATTCAAAGAAAAGACATGCCCATCCTCAACAAGAATATCGCATCTACTTCATATGGATCTATTTGGCCCATGGAACCAAACCAAAGATAAGCGAAAGAAATACACCTTGGTGGTAGTAGATGACTACTCAAGATATACATGGACAATATTTATGTGCAAGAAGAAAGAAACTCTACAAAAACTACCACAAATGATGAAGAGGATTCAAAATGAGAAGAGTCAAACCATTATCAAAATAAGATCGGATAGAGGAACCGAGTTTGTCAATGGAATAATAACTCGTATTGTATTGAGAATGGTATTGGTCATGAACTATCGCAGCAAGGACTCCACAAACAGAATGGAGTTGCGAAAAAAAAAAATGTAACCCTCAAAGAAGCAGTTAAGGACCATGTTAGCCAAGCAGGTTACTAAAAGATTTTGGGGTCAAGCAATCAACACAACTTGCTACACCCAAAACAGATGTATGATAAATAGACAAAATGACAAGGACTCCCTATGAGATCCGGATCGAAGAAAACCAAGTGTTGCATATTTCGAAATATTTGGATGTAAATGCTTCATCCACAACAATGGCAAAGACAACCTAAAGGCCTTTGATGCTAAAGCCGATGAAGGTATCTTCTTAGATACTCACCGAAAGCAAAGCCTACGAATACTCAACAAAAGAACTATGGTTACAGAGGAATCCATTCATGTAGTATTCGATGAGCCAAATGTAAATGGAGAAGACATTGAAGAGTCACCGATAAGTCAATCATCCAATCATACGTAAGAGTCCCTATGTTTGCCGGCCGAATTATCAATTCGAAGAAGATGAGATAGCCAATCTCAAAATAGTTGGAAAATTTGCAGCTAGTGATAACGAGAGAGCCGACCACACCAACACAAATTTGCAAGTCGATCAATCCACTAACTTACTCCAACCCGATGTAAGATGGCCGAGAGACCATCCACGAGAACTTGTCATTGGAAATATAAGAGAAGGTGTCAAAACAAGATCCGAACTCAACAAGAAGCTATGTTCACATGCTTCATCTCGCAAATAGAGCCAAAAGATGTGTCACAAGCATTGATGACACACATTGATTCAAGCTATGCAAGAAGAGTCAATCAGCTTTGAGAGAAATAAAGTATGGGAATTAGTGCAAAGACCCATACATCAAAATGTTATTGGAACCAAATGGGTATTCGTAAATAAGATGAACGAGGAAGGCTCTGTGGTAAGAAACAAAGCAAGACTAGTAGCCAAAGGATATTGCCAAGAAGAAGGGATAGATTTTGATGAAACATTTGCCCTCGTAGCAAGATTGGAAGCTATAAGGATGTTTCTTGCCTATGCAAATCATAAGAATTTCATTGTATATCAAATGGATGTAAAAAGTGCATTCCTAAATGGTTTATTGGAAGAAGAAGTATATGCTTTGAACAACCTCCAGGATTTGAGCGAGAAGACTCTTGGAGACAAGGTATACAAACTCAAGAAAGCCTTGTATGGATTGAAACAGCCACCCGTGAGCATGGTATGACACCGTCACAATTCCTAAATCGAAAATGGATTCACAAAAGGAAAAGTAGATAGAACACTTTTCGAATTCAAGACAAGAAGAGTATACTCGCTTGTTCAAATATATGTGGATGACATCATTTTTGGATCCACTAACAATGAACTCGTGTGAAAAATTCTCAAACCTCATGCAAACCAAATTTGAAATGAGCATGATGGGAGAGTCGACATTCTTCCTTGACTCCAGTGAAAAACAAATGGTGAAGGATGGAACCTTCATAAGTCAAACAAAATATACCAGAGATTTAATGAAGAAATTTGGTATGGAAGAGAAATCTTCCGTAAAAATACCAATGAACACATCACCAAAATGGACATGGATGCAGATGGCAAACCTCAGATCAAACAAGATACAAAGCACTTATCGATCATCGCTTTATCTCACAAAGAAGCGGGCCGACATCACCTTTGGCTTTGTAGGTGTATGTGCAAGATTTCAATCTGCTCCAAAAGAGAGCCACATGACAAAGAAAGAAGAGAATATTGAGATACCCGAAAGGAAGCCAAGAAGTAGGCCTATGGTATCCAAAGGAAGGTGGATTCAAGCTAATTGGCTATTCAGATTCGACTATCTTTGGATGCAGAGTGACAGAAGAGCACTTCGTGCACATGTCAAATGCTAGGAAACAGACTAATTTCTGGTTTAGCAAGAAGCAAAACTCAATAGCCACCTCTACAAAATGAGGCGAATACATAGTCTATGGGCAAACAAGTGCCAAGTCCTATGGATGAGACAAAGAAAAGAGACTATGAAGTGGAAGAAAAAGAAATTCCAATCATGTGTGATAACACAAGTGCAATAGCTATCACTCAAAATCCCGTGTTGCACTCAAGAACAAAACATATTGATGTCGATATCACTTCATAAGAGACCATGTTGAAAAGAAGGACATCATCCTGGAATATATCTCAACCGATAAACAACTAGCCGATATCTCCACAAAACCATTATGTGAGTCAAGATTTGAAGAACTCAAACATGAGTTGGGGTTAATTGAGTGAGCCGACACTTTCGCACAAATTAAAGAAGAGAAATGGAATAGAAAAGGGGGAAAAAGAGTCAAATGTAAATCGGCTTAGTAAATTAGTCAGACGGAAAGACAATACACCGAAGTCACCGATAGTGAGTCGCTAAGAGAATCGTGAGGAGTAAGTTAAATCGCCCAAGAGATAAGCTGAATAACTTATGAGCAAAGTGACAAAAACGCAATCGTTTTGACTTAGCGGGAATGTTTTAAGGAACACGCCAACATAATGATGATGTGTACGGACATAAAGCCGCACACACAAGCTTATGATTGGATATAAATGCTGCCGCATTAAATACGAGACGTGAAATGCTCAATAGGCGTCGAAATCCAAGCCGTTGATTTCGATCACAATTCAAAACCGCCTGCACGCCCTTTCATAAACCATATTTAAACCATTTTCGCCCGCTTTCTCTCTCACACTTCTAAAATCTGTTCATCTCTTTCTCTCAAAAGCAAAGGCGAATACTCTCAAACCCTATCGATCTTCAAATCATTTTCCTCGAGTTTTTCCTTGATATAATCCCGAGAAATGGCACCAACTTATGACTTTACCAAGTTAGGAAAGCAAATCCACACCGTTTCGACGCGGATTTCGATTTTAATGGTGAAGCAGGTCCGACGACAACCTGGTGAAGAAAATCGCCGAGAAGTTGGAAACGCCCGGGCTAAAACCGTTTCTAACATTAGAATATCCGATGACCTATGTGGAGGAGGTCGCACACCCTACGTGAATGCCGAGATTCACGATGAAGGAATTGTAGGTCCCAAGGGGTGTAAGTGTAAGGTTTAGAAGGGGGGTTGAATAAACCTTACCAAATTTTCGATTTAGGCCTTTTAAATCTACGAGTTCTACACACCGTGTCCTTGATGGACAATCGAATTAGTCCCTCAAGAGTTAATCTCTCAACATGACTCAAATGAGCTATTAATAGAGTAACTCAAATTGTTGGCTATAATTTGACTCACCGTGGTTTTGTTTTCAAAGGAAGACTTAACACCCTTAAGTTTGATTAAGCAAGTTTTTACAAACTTGAGTTAGTACTTATAGATTATCAAATGGATAGCAAATTTATCAAAGAGATATAAGCAATTAAAAGTGCGAAATTTAAATGTTTGAAATGTAAATGACACAAGAAAGTTTTTATAGAGGTTCAAGATGGGGTAATTCTTCTACTTCTCTCTTCTCCAACTCCCGGAGGAATCCACTAAGTAATGATCAGTTTACAAAGTGGTAATACCAGACATGATACAAGTCTTGATCACAACAAACCGACTTGATCCTTTGGGACTCGATCTGAGACGCCTTGATCACTCACCGGCTTCTCGCACGACTCGGCTTCTTCACAGGGCAATCGCTTTGCTACTACAAACTCACTTGCTCAAGCACTTTGGATTTGATCACGAAGCCCTCCAAAAGCTTAAGACTTGGTTCACCAACCTTTCTACAATCCTTCTTGGAATGTAGACCCCTTGTTTTCGCATATTTTCCTCTTCAACCGATTGAAGTTCTCTTTCCTTCACGTAAATGTTGGATTGATGTACTTCTGAGATGTAGGCTTGAGGATTGAGAATGTTTCATTATTGATAAGCTTGTATATCTCACGTGTGTCATTCATCCACGCATCCTCTTTTTCTCAATCAAACTCCTCACCTTTTTTATAGTGAACTTTCAAAAATTTGCCCGTTGAAGAGATAGGCTCATTTTTGAAAATCACTTTGCAAAAGTTGGTGTGCGCTTCTTGGAATTGCCATTTCCTCGTATGAAATGTTTTATCACCTTTTCGAGTTCGACACGGTGTAATGCTTCCCATTGTTCATTTCTTTTGCACGCTTCGGGGACCGAGCACTCCAAGAAAGGTAGTATGGAGATATTACTTGTTTAAGTAAATCTCTTGATTTACGGCAACGGTTCTTTTACGCTTATCTCGACTTGACCGCATTTCCTCGCTTTCCCCCAGGTGACTTAGAGTCGACCTTCCAATCATTGGATGACTCTTCATCACTTGACCTGAGACTTCTCTTGAGTTGACTTGATCGATGTTCCACTCAGTGCATTTCACCGCTTCTTCAACGAGTTCTGTCTGCTTTTCTTTGTTGTACTCACTGCCTCTCACGCTAGAGTTTTCCTTCAAGCCTTGATTGTCTTCTTGCAAGTTGGAGCGTAGCTGACTTAACTCAGCTTGGCCACTCTAATTGTTACAATACATTTCAAAGCAAGAATTGGGAGCCAACTTTCTATTCTAAGTTTTACATGGCATTCATCAAAATCTAAACAATAGAATTCCTAACAATTTCCCCCTTTTGATGATGCCAAAACTTAAATCATACAAAGATGCAAATAACACGTATACATACAGATAGTGTATTGACATAGAATGTATGCGCATAATCAATCTTTTTATTGATCATATCATTCTTGTACTTAACACAAATCAACAAGGTGTATCGTGAGTATGAAAAAAATTTGCACTATTACGTAAGACTTACATTGTATGTATTTACATATAAAATACACGAAGGGTTGACAAAGAACACTTCATCTCCTTCATTGTCTCTTCTTTCATCTTGATCAAGATCTTCTTCTTTCTTCTCTTCTTCGTCATCACCGCCTTCTTTTTCTTCTCATATGCCTTCCCGGCAGCTTCATCTTTCCTTATTCTTTCCTGTCTCTCCCGCCATAGCCGAGTTTGTCTCTTGTTTTCTTCTTCTATCCTTTTTGCATACTCGGGCGTTGGTTTTAGCCACTTGCAAGTTCGCCACATGGTCAAGCCCACCCCAAGATCCCTCCTTTCTTTCCCCGGATCTACGTATTCAATATTCTTGGCGAGAGGCCTGGTCCAAGCTTCTTCCTCCACTCCGCTTCTTCCTCTACCTTTGGGCGTATACTGATCGGGGCCTTCTTTTTCCAAATTGAGTGCCTGGAGTGACCAAAGCAGAGCGATCGCTTAGGTTGTCTCATGTCCTGTCGCCTTCTTCACATAATGTGAGACCCTTTTCCCAAGATCGTCCCAAGCTTGAGCCAAGGACATATTTGCAAAATAACCTTCAGATTCGAGCGTTTTGAATTCGGCTAATCGATCATGGCTCTCCCGACATCCGAAATGGCGTACGTGTCTCTGTCAACCGGAATGCCTCCGTGTTCTTTCAAAATGTTCATCACCCTGCATCCATTCTTCCTTCCACCTCCTTCATCCCTCGCTTCAATTTCTTTTCTCTTCTCGCCATAGATACAAAGAGAGTGTTGGAGTGGTAGAGTCACGGGAGTTTGTCGCTTATAATGTCACCAGTGACAGACCTCTGTTGGGGGTTTGTGCAATCATCAAGGTCATATTCTTTGATCCTTCCCCCTCAAAGAGATTTTCCTTTCTTCGCTTCAAAATTTCTCACCGATTTTCCTTCTCACTTTCTCTTTTTCAGCCTTCGTTGATTTTTGCTTTAAGGTATTCCTCTTCCCCCTTTTGGCATCATCAAAGGATAGAGGAACCCCAGGGACATGCATGTCAAAAGCATGAAGTCGAGTCTCCCGATGGTTGAATTTTTGCTTCAAGTCTGCATGCGTTGTATGCCGCACGGAATTGATCGAGTAGCGTTGGATTCTCACTGAAATCGCTTCATCTCAAATGCCATGAGAAGGCTGAATTTTCTTGTCATGTGTTCTTCCAAACGCCGTATATCATTTGCATTCGCTCACGCAGCCAGCCTTGATCTCGCAAAGTGTGAGCTTCGTGCATATGTTCAATGTGTTCCCGCAGCCGTTTTTTTCGCATCAACATTTTCAAATTTCTCTCCACACCAAAGAGCTTTTGAATAATTGTCTCAAGTATCTCACCGTTCCACACGCATTGATTGCTTGCTTGTTGCCACCATTCCTTACCCTAACCGTGATGCCCCTCAAGTCACCGTAAAGGTTGGCATCTCTGTTGTCCAGCGATATCCAAGGAGGCCCGATGCCTCTCCATCTTTTCAACTTCAAAGAAAGAGTGCCTTGAACACTTCTCGTACTTCACCGATTCTTCATTGCGGTGATGGCCATACAAACAGCCGAAATCGAAATCGGCCGAACAATGGTGCCTCGAGTGAAAAAGAGAGCTGGTCCGTGATAGCGTGCTTGCTCATTTTCGACTCTTCGTGGAGTTCTCGTATCTCCAAAGGAGAAAGGGATAGATTCCACAAAGGATTCATCACCGCCATCCGGGATTTGTTCGATGATAAGCGGTGGGTGTGAAGTTCTTTTGGGAATCGATCCACCGTAGCTTGAGGAGCCGAGCAATGATCGCCGGTTCACTGGGTTTTGTGGTGCAAGAGACTCGGCTTGCCGAGCCTCAATTTTTAATCTTAACGGCTTCGTTGGTCTCAAATTTCGATTTCTCCTTTTGAGTAGATCGTCCTCGCCTTATCGGAAGCGTCATCGGGACGATGATGAGATTTCCATTGGTGGCTCATCATCAAAATTAAAGGTCCGACGAGTAGTCTTGGGATCGACTTGCTCGTGCCTGGAACATCCGCACTGAGTCTTTTGGATTTGTCATGGGGTTGACTCGAGCTTCTTCTTCGCCTTCCGATCCCGGAAAGGTGACATCGTGGTTGTCCTGGGAATCATGAAGTGCGCCGATCTCCTTCCCGGATGGATCGATGGTTGCAGGAGGGATGTTCTCTCTGCTTCACTTCAGTGTTACCCCTGGGAAGTCTCAACCTCCCGTGGCCTTCATTTCCTCCAGCTCTCTACTCGCCATGAGGCCTTGCCTTCCCTTTCGACAAAGGTCACTGTCTTAGGGTCTTCTACAAAGGCATCCATTGGAGTCTCAACCCCATGGATTGCGCTTTCATCGCCTGCAGTGTTAACTCCTGTACATTCCTTCCTCGTGCCTCGATCGCATCGCAGCGTCATTAGCCTTCGTGAGTCATTGGCACCTCACCGAGACAGTCTCAATCGCTTGAGCTTCGTTTGCAACTTGTCGTTCTTCTTGTGTTTGAGTGTCTTTTGCTTCGCCTCCTACATTCTTTGTGGAGTCATCTGCAGATCCTCCGACCTTGCCGCAGCCGGTGGAGGGAGTTCCCCTCACTGGCGCGCACCAGCCGAGTGACTTGGAGTGGGGTTACTCGTCTCCAAACTCCCTACTGCAATTGATGGTTCAGCCGTCAAAGGCGGTGGTGGCACACCTTCAATAGGGGTTGGCTCGACTGACCGGGTCCCCACTAGCCCGCCATCGCCACCTTCCTTATTGCCTTCTTCGAGTGAGTCAAAGTGGTAGCAAGAATATCAATGGCTATTTGTCAACCACTCCCATTGATCGATTTCACTGTGTTCGAGGACTCTCCTGGTCCCCCATCGCCTTTGCTCGTGAAGGATTCTTGATTCATGCAATGCTTGCTGCATCTGCGCATTCTTTCCGGCGCAGATTCTCTCTCGTTCCTCGTCACTTTCGGAGAAGACATCAAGGAGAGGATGGAAGTGTTCTGTCTTTCACGGAGATAGGGCGACACTTGCCTTTTCGCGTGCTTCGGCTTCTTTCTTCAAACTTTTTTCTCTCCTTGTCCTTGTAGATCCGCAGAATATCCATGCAAATTGTCTTCATCTAGAGCCGAGCACAAAGATAATCCGAGGAAATTTAGCAGCCTTCTTTCTTCTTCTATGAATTCAGCCGTTGGAACTGCTCCCTTGACTGCCAGCTTTCCATTTTCTCCACTCACGCAGACGATTTTGGATGTCTGGGTAAGGTGGAGATAGGATCATTACATCACTATCTCGCTTGGGCTTCTTCTTGAGTTTCAAATTGTATGAACTGAACTACAAATGTCTTGGTTGCCTCTTCGATCACCTTCAAGCTTGACTTGGCATTTCATCAATTACATCCGGAGACTCTACTTCTCCAAAGAGTCTCCAGATCTCTGTCTTAGCCGAGTAGCCGACTCACCGGTTTCTCTTGTTCGGCCTTGACGAGTCTTCTTCGTCTCTGGTTTGTACTGGGGGAATTTCTGGTTCAGAGGCGGTGTCCTCTCGAGTCTTGGGCGGCCAGGGCCGGTGCTTGTGTTTGTTTCGAGGAGCCGCCGTCTAGCTTGTCGGGCTTCTCCTCTTTTTGACGATCGTGAGAAGGAATTTGTGAGTCCTTCTCGACCCCGCGCAGGGGGGCGGGACACGGCCGCTGGGCAGGCGGACTCGACTGCAGGGCGGTGTGACTCGCTGCAGGGCGGGAGCATGTTTGTTTTCTTTTTCTGCAGGGGCAAAGAAACTTTTGCAGTCCGCAGGGCGCTTTTCTTCTTGGTTGGAGGGAAGCAACATGTCTTGGGTCACCATTCCCCTCACCGTGTCGCCTCTCTTGGCGTACGACGCTTCGAGCACCGAGAGATTAGCTCAACATCCTCTTGTTAACATGGAAGGCCTTCCCATGTCTAAGAGGTACTCCTTTCACCTCCAATAGCCGCCAATCACTGTGCCATATCCCGCAGATCCTCCAAATGACCCATCTTCTTTGAAGGACTTGTTCCCCACGCTCGCGAGATCTGCTGTGAGATAAACTCAAATTGATTTATCTTCTTTTCTTCGATGATTGCAGCCATCACAATCAATTTTGCCTTTGACAAAGATTGGTCGGCCGCCAAATTTGATGTCGATACACTTGGCAACAATATCCAACAATTTGTGATAGTCCTCCTTCAAAGCTTCTTGTTTGCTGTGTATATATTATTTTGTCGCTAACGCGCGGACTTGGCTATTTCTTTCCATGCGTCACCAAGTTTACATCGGCCTCTTTGATTTCGAGATGCTCCTCCGGCCGGTAGTGAGCAATATTCACCAAATCCTTGGCCGTGATAGTCACCGCTTCCGTGAACAGATGACTTGATTCCTTCATCGTGAATCTCAAAGATTCACGTAGAATTGTGCGACCTCCTCCACATAGGTCATAGGATACTCCAAAGATGTTAGAAACGGTTTCATCCGACGTTTCTAACTTCTCCGCGATTTTCTTCACCAGGGTGTCGTCGGACCCCTCGCTTCACCATTATCGTCGAAATCCACGGTGAACCTGTGGATTTGTTTTCCCAACTTTGTAAAGTTATACGTTGGTGCCATTTCTCGAGAATAATTTCAAGGAAAAATTCAAAATTTGATTTGAAGATTGATAGGGTTTCGAGAGTATTTGCCTTTGCTTTTTGAGAGAGATTGAACAGTTTTAGAAGTGTGAGAGAGAAACTGACGAAAAATGGTTTAAATATGGTTTATGAAAGGACGTGCAGACGGTTTTTTGAATCGTGATCGAAATCAACGGCTTGATTTCGCATTTATATTGAGCGATTCATGTCTCGTATTTAATGCGGCAAAGATTTATATCCAATCATAGGCTTTGTGTGCGCTTTATATCCGTACACATCATCATTATGCCGACGTGTCTCTTAAAACATTCCCGCTTAGTCAAAAACGATCGCTTTTTTTTGTCTCTTTGCTCATAAGTTATTCAAATTTTATCTCTTAGCCGATTTAACTCTGCTTCTCACATTTCTCTTAGTGACTAAATATCACCGACTTGGTATAGTGACTTTTCCGATACAAATGATTTATTGAGCTAATTTTTGTTTTCACTCTTTTTCACCTTCTTTCTGTTCCATTTCGTTTCTTTGACTCTTCTCGTGTCTCACTTAGCTCAATTAGCCCCAACTCATGTTTGAGTTCTTCAAATCTTGACTCACATAATGGTTTTGTGAAGATGTCGCTAGTTGTTTGTCGGTTGAGATATATTCCAAGATAATGTCCTTCTTTTCAACATGATCTCTTATGAAATGATATCGACATCTATATGTTTTGTTCTTGAGTGCAACACAGATTTTGAGTGATTGCAATTGCACTTGTGTTATCACACATGATTGGAATTTCTTTTTTTTCAACTTCATAATCTCTCAATCTTTGCCTCATCCATAGACTTGGCACAACAAATGCCCAGCCTATGTATTCTCGCCTCACCGTAGAAGTGGCTATTGAGTTTTGCTTCTTGCTAAACCAGAAATTAATCTTTCAAGCATTTGACATGTGCCTCAAGTACTTTTCTCTGTCCACTCGCATCCAAAGATAGTCGTAGTCCGAATAGCCAATTAGCTTGAATCCACCTTCCTTTGGATACCATAGCCCTACTTCTTGATTTCCTTTTAAGTATCTCAATATTCTCTTAGTCAGTGCATCATATGGCTCTCTTTTGGAGCATATTGAAATCTTGCACATACACCTACAAAGAAAGGTGATGTCCGCCTGCTAGCAATGTGAGATAGAGCAAGATCCAATAAGTGCTCAGATCTTGTTTGATCTACTGTGCTTGCCATCCGCATCCATGTCCATTTTGATGATGTGTTCATTGGTATTTTTACGTAGACTTCTCCTCCATACCAAATTTCTTCATTAAATCTCTAGTGTATTTTGTTTGGCTTATGAAGGTTCCATCCTTCACCAAGTTTCACTTGAAGTCCAAGGAAGAATGTCGCTCTCCCATCATGCTCATTTCAAATTTACTTTGCATGAGGTTTGAGAATTTTTCACACAAACTCTTTGTTAGTGGATCCAAAAATGATGTCATCCACATATATTTGAACAAGCAAATATACTCTTCTTGTCTTGAATTCTCGAAAAGTGTTCTATCTACTTTTCCTTTAGTGAATCCATTTTCGCCAGGAATTGTGACAGGTATCATACCATGCTCGGGTGCCTGTTTCAATCCATACAGGCTTTCTTGAGTTTGTACACTTTGTCTCCAAGAGTCTTCTCGCTCAAATCCTGGAGGTTGTTCAACATACACTTCTTCTTCCAATAATCCATTTAGGAATGCACTTTTTACATCCATTTGATATACAATGAAGTTTTTGTGAGTCGCATAGGCAAGAAACATCCTTATAGCTTCCAATCTTGCTACAGGAGCAAATGTTTCATCAAAATCTATTCCTTCTTCTTGGCAATATCCTTTGGCTACCAATCTTGCTTTGTTTCTTACCACGTAACCTTCCTCGTTCATCTTATTTCTCGAATACCCATTTGGTTCCAATAACATTTTGATGTATGGGTCTTTGTACTAATTCCCATACTTTATTTCTCTCAAACCGATTCACTCTTCTTCTTGCATAGCTTGAATCCAATGTGTGTCATCCAATGCTTGTGACATATCTTTGGGCTCTATTCTGCGAGATGAAGCATGTGAACATTGCTTCTTGTTGAGTTCGATCTTGTCTTGACACCTTCTCTCATGTCTCCAATGACAAGATCGGTGGATGGTCTCTCGGCCATCTTACGTCCAGTTGAAGTAAGTTAGCCGATTCACTCGACTTGCGGTTGTGTTCTTTGGGGTCGCTCTCTCGTGATCACTCACCGGGCAGATTTTCCAAATTGTTTTTGAGATTCACTATCTCATCTTCTTCTCAATTGATAATCCCCGCCTACCTTGAAGATAGGATTCTTCTCGTGAGATTGGATGTTTCACTTATCACCGACTCTTCAATGTCTTTTCCATTTATGTTTGGCTCATCGAATACTACATGAATGGATTCTTCTGTAACCATAGTTCTTTTGTTGAGTATTCTGAAGGCTTTGCTTTCAAATGAGTATCCTAAGAAGATACCCTCATCGCCTTTAGCATCAAAAGCCTTTAGGTTGTCTTTGCCATTATTGTGGATGAAGCATTTACATCCAAATATCCCGAAATATGCAACATTTGGTTTTCTTCCAAATCCAGATCTCATAGGAGTCTTTGTCACCGCCTATTTATCATACATCTGTTTTGGGTGTAGCAGTCGTGTTGATTGCTTGACCCAAAATCTTTTTGGTAACCCCGTTGACTAACATGGTCCTTGCGCTTTCTTGAGGGTTCTGTTCCTTCTTTCGCAACTCCATTCTCACGTGGAGTCCTTGCAGGTGATAGTTCATGACCAATACCATTCTCAATACAAAGATCGAGTTATTATTCCATTGACAAACTCGGTTCCTCTATCCGATCTTATTTTGATAATGGTTTGACTCTTCTCATTTTGTATTCTCTTCATCAAATTGTGGTAGCTTTTGTAGAGTTTCTTTCTTCTTGCACATGAATATTGTCCATGTATATCTTGAGTAGTCATCTACTACCACCAAGGTATTTCTTTCCACTTATGCTTGCTTTGTTCCACTTTGGGCCAAATAGATCCATATGAAGCGGATGCAATATTCTTGTTGAGAATGGGCATGTCTTTTCTTTGAATGACGACTTGATTTGTTTTCCTTTCGACATGCATCACATTTACTTTCCTTCTTGTATATCGAGTCCGAAGTCCTTCTACAAGATGACTTCTTGCTAGCTTATTAATTGTTTTGAAGTTCAAGTGACTCGGCTTTTTGTGCCACACCAACTTGATTCAGCTGTGCTCTTTGCTAGACAGACAGTCTTTGGGTGTTGCAGATTGACCAATCCACTACATACATATTTTTCTGTCTACATCCTTGCAAAGACAACTTCATTAGATTCAACATTTTTGATTTGGCATATTCCCATGTTGAATCCAACATTGTAGCCCTTGTCGCAGAGTTGATCGATGCTTAGTAAATTGAAGTTTAGTCCTTCAACATATGCAACATCCGTGATTTCTAAACCATTTCTTTTGATGGATCCAAAGCCTCTTATTTCACCAGGAGCTTCATTTCCTCCAAATATGACTTTTGCTCCTTTGACTTCCTTGAATTTTGACAGATTTCTCTTATTTCTGTCATGTGTCCGGGAATGTGCCCACCGTCCATGTACCAGTTCCTTGGCACTCACTGCTCCTTGAACTCGCAATCAAGGAAATTAAGTTTTAGGTACCCATTCTTGTCTCCGGGTCCCCGAGGGGTTAGAATTATAAGATGATCCAACCAACCTATAGCCAAATGATTTGACTCAAGAGGTTGCCATCTATCGATGCCATAATCATAATCAATCCTGGCAAATTGCTTGGGGAGTCTAGTTCATACAAATTGTCTCTTTTGTCCGTATGCCTCGCATATGTGTTTTAGCAATTGCCTTTCTTGGGTAATTGTGGTGTCTTTGAGTGTAGTGCCTAGGTGCATATGTGTCTTGATGAAAGCTCTTATGCTTTTGGAATGGCCTTTGTTGAGTTCTGGCCTTTGCCATTTGGGCTTGTATTCCATAAGTCTTCAGCAGGTAGTTCACATTATTCCATCGGCTTGCTTGGATATTTTCTACCATTCCCATCATATGTATTTCTTCTATGAGTTTTCTCGGGATTTTTGGTAGCTCGCTTCTTCTTTCTGAGTATTTTCTCTTTGAGTCCGTGAGGACTCGGTGAATCTCTTCTCACCGCCCTTTCAAAGACTCTCAACCGGTTTTTCCTTTTCCTTTGTAACCAAGGCCAGTTTGCTTAGCATTGTGCTTTGATTGAAAGTGTGTGCATCATTTAGAGTTTTGGATTTTTCGGACTCTTCATGACTTGAAGATCCTTTTTCCAAAATTACTCTTGAGGTTTGACATGGCACAAAGGAATTAAATCCTAAGCTGTCTTGTCTCCACATTCTCTTTGACTCATAATAAGATCATCCAATGATTTAGATGCCTTAGTGAATGAGGCAATAACATTTTTGAGGTCATTCTCCCTCTTTTCTATAGCAAACAATTTCTCGCTTTATTAATTTAGCATTTTCAAATTTTTAAACTTTTATTCTCATCAGCTATTTGACTTAGAGTACTCGGCTCCTTAGTCGGCTTTGAGTTTTGATTTTTGAGTAGGCTGTTTTTTCCTCATTCAATAGTGTGTGTGAGGTTTTAATGTGCTCAAAATCTTTCATCATTTTGCCTAATGAATCATAAAGATCAGTGGGTGATGAAGTGTGTGTGTCACGTCACTATCACTAGTGTACGAGCTTGTTGAGTTAGATTGTACCTCATCTTCTTGATCTTGTTCTTTGGCCATTAAGCGGATCAAAGCTTCTTCTTCGTGAGTCACTTGAATAGTCGGCTTCACTTTGCTCTCTCGAGTCACTCTTCTTGACTTGGCTTGTCTCAAAGAATCTCTGCAGCCCATCATTGCCTTTTTCTTCTCTTGTTGTTCTTTCTCTCAAGACCTTTCTTTCTTCTTCGTTCCTCGTACTTGTTGACTACAGGATATGAGCATCAATGGCATAGTGACCTGGTTGTCTACAATTCCAACATAGATATTCAGCCTTTTGATCACTCTTTCTATTCTTGAGTTGTCGCCCTTTGATACTCAACTTGTTGATGATCCATTCTCTTGATTGGCCTATCATCCCTTGATTTGGAGGAGCCGAGTGTCTTCGGAGGATTCACCCTTTCCTCTCTTGTAGTTCTTGTTAAAGAACTTGTTAAATCTTTTAACCATTAGGGCTATTTCTTCCGGGTCAATTGCTTCTTTGACCTCGCTCTCTTCCGTCTTTGACAACTAGAGCAAATTGTTTTGGGTACAACTATCTCTTCCCTGGTCTTTCCTTCTCACCAAACTCGTAGGCTTTGAGGTCCGAGAATAACTCGTGATTGGATGTCTTTGATAGGTCCATGGAGTGTCTCAATGCCATGACCTTCATTTCCCATTCACCGGAAGACTTTTTAGGATCTTCATACACATTTCCTTTTGTGTATATTCCTTTCCAAGTGTAGATGCTCATTTGTGATTTCTACGTAAATCGAGCGTCTAGTTGGTCCAGGTTCTCTCCGAGATCATTTTGAAATTTTCAAACTTCAGACAAATCCACATTTGATAATTTGTTTTCTTTGATTTGCTCAAACCTTCACAAATCAAAGTCAACTTGTCCCAGCATTTCCTTAGCCGTTTTGCAAGATTTGACTTTGTTGAACATGGCTTTATCCAAGGTTTTGTAAAGAATGTCCTTGGCTACATTGTCCAGGTTGTATCTTTTTCTCATCATTTGTCCACTCGCTTCTTGGTTTTTCAACCATGACTGTCCGGTGTCGCATCTTCTTCCCTTCACCGCAACTCTTCGCATAACCGTGTTCACCTTTAATATTTGCAGAGGCCCATCTTCTATCACTATCCACATCTCATCATGTAATCTTTGGTAGATGAGCACGCATACGAATTTTCCAATCATCAAATTCTTCAATAGTGAACATAGGAATGCGTGTTAGATTTGCTTCCATGATAATAATTTTTAATGATAGAAAAGAGTTTTGAAAGATAAGTACTAAAGTGTACTTTTTTGAAAAGATTGGAGATCTAGTTCAAGAACTGGCGGAGGTTCAATGAACCAACCGCTCCGATACCACTTGTAGGTCCCAAGGGGTGTAAGTGTAAGGTTTAGAAGGGGGGGTTGAATAAACCTTACCAAATTTTCGATTTAGGCCTTTTAAATCTACAGAGTTCTACACAAATTGTCCTTGATGGACAATCGAATTAGTCCTCAAGAGAGTTAATCTCTCAACAGACAAACTCGGTGAAATGTTAATAGAGTAACTCAAATGTTGGCTATAATTTGACTCACCAGGGTTTTGTTTTCAGGAAGACTTAACACCCTTAAGTTTGATTAAGCAAGTTTTTACACTGAGTTAGTACTTATAGATTATCAAATGGATAGCAAATTTATCACAGATATAAGCAATTAAAAGTGCGAGAAATTTAAATGCTTTGAAATGTAAATGACACAAAAAAGTTTTTATAGAGGTTCAAGATGGGGTAATTCTTCTACTCCTCTCTTCTCCAACTCCCCGGAGGAATCCACTAAGTAATGATCGGTTTACAAAGTGGTAAGTCCGTATACAAGTCTTGATCACAACAAATTCGACTTGATCCTTTGGGACTCGATGCGAGACGCCTTGATCACTCACCGGCTTCTCGTGCGACTCGGCTTCTTCACAGGGCAAATCGCTTTGCTACTACACTCACTTGCTCAAGCACTTTGGATTTGATCACGAAGCCCTCCAAAAGCTTAAGACTTGGTTCGCCTTGAACCTTTCTACAATCCTTCTTGGAATGTAGACCCCTTGTTTTCGATATTTTCCTCTTCAACGATTGAAGTTCTCTTACCTTCACGGGTAAGTGTTGGATTGATGTACTTGAGATGTAGGCTTGAGGATTGAGAATGTTTCGATTATTGATAAGCTTGTATATCTCACGTGTGTCATTCATCCACGCATCCTCTTTTTCTCAATCAAACTCCTCGGCCTTTTATAGTGAACTTTCAAAAATTTGCCCGTTGAAGAGATAGGCTCATTTTTGAAAATCACTTTGCGATCGTTGGTGTGCGCTTCTTGGAATTGCCATTTCCTCGTATGAAATGTTTTATCACCTTTTTCGAGTTCTCGACACGGTGTAATGCTTCCCATTGTTCATTTCTTTTGCACGCTTCGGGACCGAGCACTCCAAGAAAGGTAGTATGGAGATATTACTTGTTTAAGTAAATCTCTTGATTTCTCACGCAACGGTTCTTTTACGATTATCTCGACTTGACTGCATTTCCTCGCTTTCCCCCAGGTGACTTAGAGTCGCCTTCCAATCATTGGATGACTCTTCTCACTTCACTTGAGACTTGCTTCTCTTGAGTTGACTTGATCGATGTTCCACTCACCGCATTTCACCGCTTCTTCATCGAGTTCCTGTCATCTCTTCTTTGTTGTACTCACTGTCTCACAGAGTTTTCCTTCAAGCCTTGATTGTCTTCTTGCAAGTTGGAGCGTAGGCCGACTTAACTCGGCTTGGCCACTCTAATTGTTACAATACATTTCAAAGCAAGAATTGGGGAGCCAACTTTCTATTCTAAGTTTTACATGGCATTCATCAAAATCTAAACAATAGAATTCCTAACAGAATCAAGTCATCTGCTCACGGAAAGCAACACTATCTCTCGCGAAGGATTTGGTGAATATTGCTTACTACCCGGCGGAAGGAGCATCTCGAGATCAAAGAAGATGTAAACTTGGCCGACACATGGAAAGAAATAGCCAAGTCCGACTTTGCTTTGATAAAATAATATACACAAAGAAACAAGAGATGGCCAAGGAGGATTATCACAAGTTGTTGGACATACTTGCCAAATGTATCGACATCAAATTTGGCGGCTTTGACCAATCACAAAGGCAAAGCCGATTGTAATGGCCGCAATCATCGAAGAAAAGAAGATCAACTGGGCCGAGTTTGTCTACAAAGGACTCTGCCCGAACGTGGGAACAAGTCCTTCAAAGAAGATGGTTCATTTGGAGGATCCCTAGGATATGGCCTGGTGATTGGCCGGCTATTGGAGGTGAAAGGAGTCCTCTTAGACATGGGAAGGCATTCCATGTTAACAAGAGGATGTTCGAGCTAACCTCTCTCGCGCTCGAGAAGCGAGTTTACGCCAAGAGAGCGACACCGTGAGGGGAATCACCCCCAAGATACAATGTTTCCTCTCGGCCAAGAAGAAAAAAACGCCCCCGCGCAATGCCAGAAAAGATCACCCCCCGCAAAGAAAGAAAACAAACATGCTCCCCGCTGCTGCCCAGAAGTCACTGCCGCCTGAAATGTGTCTCCCGCCCTGCAGCCGGTCGAGAAGGACTCACAAATACCTTCTCCGATCGTCAAAAGGAGGAGAATCGACAAGCCAAGACGGCGCTCTCGAGAAACAAACACCAAAGATCGGCCCCCACCGCCAAGACTCGAGAGGACACCGCCGCCGTGAACTGAAATTCCCACAGTACAAAACCAGAGACGAAGAAGAATAGTCAAGCAATCCGAATCGGAGAAACCAGTGAGTCGATTACTCGCTAGCACAAATACGGAGACTACGGAGAAGTAGAGTCTCCGATGTAATTGATGAAACAAACCAAGTCTCGCTAAAGGCGATCAACAGGCAACTCAAGACACAAATTGAGCTCACACAAATGAAGCACAAGAAAACTGCGAAAGCAGAGAGTGATGTAATGATCCTATCTCCACCTTACCCGGACATCCAAAATCGTCACTGCGTGAGTGGAGGAAATGGAAGTTGAGCAAGTCAAGGGAACAGTTCCAACGGCCTGAGTTCATAGAAGAAGAAGATGAATCTGCTAAATTTCCTTGGATTAACTCGTGCTCCCGGCTCGGATGAAGACAATCGCACGGACATCCTGTAAATCTACAAGGACGGGGAGAGAGAAAAGCAAGTCGAAGAAGCAAGACGTGAGAAGGCAAGCATCCGCCTCTATCTCCCGCACCACGTAACACACACATCCTCTCCTTGATGTCTTCTCGGCGACAAAGGACGAGGAACCGTGAGAATGTTGTCGCCGCACGAAGAGTTGCAAATGCAACAAGCATGGCACGAGTCAAGAATCCTTCACGAGCAAAGATCGATGGAGGGACCAGGAGAGTCCTCGAACACAAACTAGAAATCGATCCAATGGGAGTGGTTCAAAGAAATAGCCACCGATGTTGCTGCTACCACTTCCCCACTCACTCGTAAGAAGCAATAAGGGAGTCGGCGATGAAACTGAACAATGGGGACCCCAAACGAGCCAACCCCTATTGAAGGTGTGCTACCACACCGCCCAACGGCTGAACAATCAATCGAAACAGGGAGTTTGGAGACGAGTGACCCCATTCCAAGTCACTCACCGTGCGCCACCGAGGGGAAACTCCCTCCACTGCGGCAAAGGTCGGATGATGATGTCAGGATGACTCCACAACGAATCAAGGATGCGAAGAAGAGAAATTACAATCACAAGAAGAAACTGCAAGTTGCCATCAATCGAAGCTCGATAGCTTGAGATCGTCGCAACTTTGGTGCCAACCGCTCACGAAGGCTAATGACGCTGGCGATGCGATCGAGGCACGAGGAAGGAATGTACGGGAGTTAACACTGGGCAATGAAAGTGCAATCCATGGGGTTGAGACTCAATGGATGCCATCAGAAAGACCCTAAGACAGTGACATTTGTCAAAGGGAGGACCAAGGCCTCGCAGCGATGAGAGAGACTAGCTGGAGGTAATGAAGGCCTACGGGAGGTTGAGAGTTCGGGGTAAAGAAGCTAAAGTAGAGAACATCCCTCCTACTATCATCGACCCATCTCGAGAAGGAGATCAACGCACTTCATGATTCCCAGGATAACCCGATGTCACTTTTCTCGGATCGGAAGGCGAAGAAGAAGTCGAGTCATCCCCCATGACAAATCCAAAAGACTCACCAAGGGTGTTCCAAGCACGAGCAAGTCGATCCCAAGACTACTCGTCAAACTTTTAACTTTGATGATGAGCCACCACTGAAATCTCATCATCGTCCGATGACGCTTGATAAGGGCCGAGGACCGATCTACTCAAATGGAAAAATCAGTGAGACCAACGGCTGTTAAGACAGTGAGGCTCGACAAGCCGAGTCCACTTCACAACAAGACCCGGCTCAACAAGAGACCACTGCGCGAGCTCCTCAAGCCGCAGCAGATCAATTCCCAAAAGAACCGCCCGCGCACCACTCATCATCAAGCAATTCCGGTTGGCGGTGATGAATCCTTCGTAGAGTCTTTTCCTTTTTCACTGAAATACCGGAACTCCACGAAGAGTCGAAACGAAAAAAGCACGCTATCACGGACCAACTCCTGTTTTTCACTCAAGCACCATTGTTCCGGCCGATTTTGATTTTGACGTTTGTATGGCCATCACCGCAATTGAAAAAATCAGGTTCGAGAAGTGTTCAAGGCACTCTTTGGCCGAGGTTGAACGGATGGAGAGGCATCGGCCTCTTTGGACATGCGATCGGACAACGAGAGATGCCAACCTTTAAATGACTTGAGAGGCATCACAACGAGGATAAGGGAATGGTGGCAACATCAACAATCAATGCGTGTGGAACAACTCGAGATACTTGAACCTTGTTTAACAAGTTCTTTGGTGTGGAGAGTCAAAATGCGATGCAAAAACGAAGTGAGAGAACACATTGAGCATATGCATGAAGCTCACACTTGCCGAAATCAAGCTGCTGCGTGAGCAAAATACAAATGATATACGCGCTTGGAAGAACACATGACTAGAAAATTGGACTTCTCATGGTGAGATGAAGCCGATTTCGTTAGAGTCCAACGCTACTCGATCCGAGTTCCGTCTTTGCTTACAACGCAGCCGAGACTTGAAATGAACTCGACTATCCGCAGTTCGATTTCATGCTTGCCATGTTCCACGGTTCCTCTATCCTTTGATGATGCCAAAAAGGGGAAGAGGAATACCTTAAAGCGACAAAATCAAGGGGAAGAAAGAAAGGAAGCGGTGAGAAGGGAAAATCACCGAGGAAATTTTGAAACAAAAGAAAAGGAAAATCACGAGGGGGAAGGATCAAAAGATATGACCTTGATGATTGCACAAACTCCTCAACAGGTCTGTCACACGGTGACATTATAAGCGGAAACTCCCGTGACTCTGCCACTCCAACACTCTGCTTTGTATCTATGGCCGAGAAGAGAAAAGCAATTGAAGCGAGGGATGAAGGAAGTGGAAGGAAGAATGGATGCCAGGGTGATGAACATCTTGAAAGAACATGGAGGCATTCCGTTGACAGAGACACATATGCCATTTCGGATGTCGGGACAGAGCCACGATCGATTGACGAATTCAAAACGCTCGAATCAAGGATATTTTGCAAATATGTCTATGGCTCAAGCTTGGGACTTGTCTTTGGGAAAAGGGTCTCGCCTTATGTGAAGAAGGCGACAGCAAAGAGACTTAAGCGATCACTCTGGCGGTCACTCTGCTAGTCACTCACCGGGAAGAAGAAGACCCAAGACAAGATATACGCCCGTAGAGAGAAGAAGCGAAAGAGTGGAGGAAGAAGCTTGGACCTAGGCCGCCCAAGAATATTGAATACGTAGATCCGGGAAAGAAAGGAGGGATCTCTTTGGTGGCTTGACCAAGTGGCAAATTTAAAAGTGGCTAAAACTAATGCCGAGTATGCAAAAGAATAGAAGAAGAAAACAAGAGACAAACTCGGAATGGCGGGAGAGACAGAAAGAATAAGAAGAGATGAAGTCATGCCAGAAAGCATATGAGAAGAAAAGAAGCGGTGACGAAAAAAAGAGAAGAAGAGAAGAAGATCTTGATCAAGATGAAAGAAGGAGACAACGAAGGAGATGAAGTGTTGTCTTCAACCCTTCGTGTATTTTATTATGTAAATACATACAATGTAAGTCTTCCGTAATAAAACTAAATTTTTTGTGTGAAGACAATTATATACTACGATACACCTTGTAAAACAAATGTGTTAAGTACAAGAATGATATGATCAATAAAAAGATTGATTCTGCAAGATACATTCTATGTCAATACACTATCTCTGTATGTATCTTTGTTATTTGCATCTTTGTGTGGTTTAAGTTTTGGCATCATCAAAAAGGGGGAAATTGTTAGGAACTTTATTGTTTAGATTTTGATGAATGCCATGTAAAACTTAGAATAGAAAGTTGGCACCCCAATTCTTGTTGTAAAATGCATTGTAATAAATAGAGTGCCAAGCCGAGTTAAGTCGGCCTACGCCCTAACATGCAAGAAGACAAATCAAGATCGAAGGAAAACTCTGTGAGAGGCAATTTGAGTATGGAAAAGAAGAGTAGACGGAACTCTATCAAGAAGAAGCGATGAGATGCGGTGAGTGGAGCATCGGTCAAGTCAACTCAAGAAAAGCCAAGTCTCAAGTTGAAGTGACGGTAGAGTCATCCAATGATTGGAAGTCGACTCTAAGTCACCTGGGAAAAGCAAGGAAATGCGATCAAGTCGAGATAATCAGTAAAAGAACCGTTGCACGTAAATCAAGAGATTTACTTAAACAAGTAATATCTCCATACCACCTTTCTTGGAGTGCTCGATCCCGAAGCGTGCAAAAGGAATGAACCAATGGGAAGCACTACACCGTGTCGAACTCGAAAAGGTGAAAGAACAATTCATACGAGGAAACAATTTCCAAGAATCGCAAGCCAACGATCGCAAAGTGACTTTCAAAAATAAGCCTATCTCTTCAACGGGCAAATTTTTGAAAGTTCACTATAAAAGGTGAGGAGTTTGTTTGAGAAAATGATGACCCACACGTGAGATATACAAGCACATCGAAAAAACTGAAACATTCTCAATCCTCAAGCTGCATTCACAAGTACATCAATCCAACACTCACCGTGAAGGAAAGAGAACTTCTATCGCTTGAAGAGGAAACTTTTGAAAACAAGGGGTCTACATTCCGGAAGGATTGTAGAAAGGTTCAAGGTTGAACCAAGTCTTAAGCTTTTGGAGGGCTTCGTGATCAAATCCAAAGAGCTTGAGCAAGTGAGTCAGTAACAAGGCAAACGCCTGTGAAGAAGCCGAGTCGCATTTGTGTGAGTGATCAAGGCGTCTCAGATCGAGTCCCTAAGGATCAAGTCGGCCGTTGTGATCAAGACTTGTATCTGGACTGCTTACCACTTTGTAAACTCGATCATTACTTAGTGGATTCCTCCAGAGTTGGAGAAGAGAGGAGTAGAAGAATTACCCCATCTTGAACCTCTATAAAAACTTTACCGTGTCATTTACATTTCAAAGATTTAAATTCCTGCACTTTTAATCGCTTATATCTCATTGATAAATTTGCTATCCATTTGATAATTTATAAGTACTAAATCAAGCTCTAAAATCTTGCTTAATCAAACTTAAGGGTGTTAAGTCTTCCAATAAAATAAAACCACAATTGAGTCAAATTATAGCCAACAAATGAGTTACTCCATCAATCAGCTGAAATCTGTTGAGAGATTAACTCTACTGAGTGACTAATTCGACTGTCCATCAAGGACACAAAATGTGTAGAATCAACTCTGTAGATTTAAAAGGACTAAATCGAAAATTTGGTAAGGTTTATTCAACCCCCCTTCTAAACCTTACACTTACACCCCTTGGGACCTACACTCCAAAAAAAATTCAGAAACGGAACTCGAAAACTGAAATTTTTAATCTTGAAATATTATTTATAACCTATTGGACCTACCCCAAAAATTTGAGTGCAATCCAATTTGTAATATAGAAGTTGTCGTGAAGCTTAAAAAAAAAATACAAATTTTGTAAAAATAGGGGAAAATCAGAATTCGAAATTTCGAAACCTGAAACTGAATTTTTAATATCAAAATATTATTTATAAACCTAGGGACTAATCCCAAAAATTTGAGCAAAATCCAAGTTATTAAATAAAAGTTATCACCGAAATGGTGAAAATGCGTATTTCAAAGGAGGTAGGGGCCATTTTTTAATTTCCCGTTGGACCCCAAACCCAAGAAATTTATAATATTTCTTAAGTACTTGGACTCATAAAAATTAATTTCTTGGTCAGACATACCCCGGTTCACCGGCCATTGTTTTATAAAGGTTTTACGCTAAAATTTCTATTTTCCAAAACTAAAAGGGTAAGATTGTTGTTTTTAAAATCTGCTACCGAACCCTCCAAAAATTAAATTCCTACTGGTTTATGAGGCCCAATGGGCCTGAGCTCGCGTCCAACAGAGTCTCGGTTGATTGATTATAAATTTTTAATCCTTAGCGAGAAAACGGGTGACTCCGGCGTAATGACTTGCTTTTGAAATTAAAATTGACATGATTCACACCTTTACAAAACAAAGTCAGCCCCTTAGATATTTTATTTATGGTTATTGACGGATTTTAAAAAAGCCTGTGTGTACCTCTTTGTCGTTTTATGAAAACTCACCCATTAGCTAGTTAAAATGCTTAATAAAATTCTTTTACAAAAATTTACAAGTGTTGTTTTAAGGACCTTCCGTTCTTAAAATAATATCCGAAAAAAATATTTCAACTTACTCGGAATAATATTTCAATAAATCTCAAGAGATCGATCTATTTTTAAAGCCCATAAATCCCACTTATCTCGCCCCATTATTTGCCGCACATAACTATAATTTGGGTGATTGAATGATCCATTGATCAAGTGAATAATTGGTTAAGTGTTTTGTGAACCCTATGTGGTAGTGTCGGGCCTGCGAGGTGGGGAAAGGTTGGGTCTTTGATCGAGCAACTCGGTCTGCTATCGGGATTCACCTTCCCCCACTGGTCCTAATCCCACCACCGGAGGACGGAGTGTCCAATGGACGAAGTGGGTCGTAGAATCGGTATAATCATGATTATGACATTCTCTGGGCAAAAGGCTTGAGCTAAAGAGATGTCGAGCGATAGAGTTATAAGGTAGTAAGTGGGCTTCGGCCAAATTGTGCGCGAGGAGCAATAACGAGAACAGAGAAGTTTCGACGCCTGATCAGCGCGAACCCAAAGTTTAGTGTTTATGTGTTCAACTGTGATGGCACTTCGGTGCAAGTGATTGTTAAACTAGTGATAGAACTTTGGTGCAAGTGAATGATGAACTATTGAAAGATCCTCGGTGCAGTTGATTGTTTTCTTGAGTGAATGCACTACGGTGCTTTAGTGATTGAAAAGTGTTTGATTGTATTTACATTTTTGAAACTCTCTTGCGAATAACTAAGTGATTTTCATATGGCAATTTCATGTGTGCGTTATCGCATAAAAGCTTATTCCACCGCAAATGATTTTCGTCACTTCATGGGTAAATATCATTGATTTGAATGTATTAACTCATTTTGAATGCATTATGTTATTTTAAAGGAAATGAAGAGATTTTTTGACAAAGAAAATTCCACTTGTTGGGAGGCCTTTGACAAATAAATATTTCTATTGCGTCAAGGAAAGCGAGCCGTACTAACACACACGTACCCACCCACTGAGGCTTTTCTCACCCCACCATTTCGTTTTAAACCCTTCCAGCAGGACCGCGGGTGATGCAGAGGAGGCCTATAAGGTGCAAGAGGAGTAGCCGATGTGTAGCTCGGCAGAATCGTAATATAATTTTAGGGATGTTGTCTTATGGCTTTTATTAATTCCGCTATAATGTTAAAATCTGTGTATGGTTATTTTAAGATCGTCTTGGGAATTTAGTATTTGGCTCTTCATGAGCAGAGACTTATTCCGGTTGTAACCCATGTACCTTGGGACCTTGCCGCCATAGTCGGACATATATTGAGCAGACTCCGTTAATCTATTTTATCTCCTTTGGAATGTTAAATGATATTGGGGCGTGAGAGAAGTACTAATCTTCAAGTAAACCCATGCGAATCAAGTAAACCCAAAACTAAAACTTGAACAAAAATAGTGCTAATATACAAATGATCAAGTTAAATTGAAGTACTAATTTCTTTTCCTTCTTTTTCTATCATCAACCATAAAATTCAAGTAAGATATATCTATATTTATAAATAAAACTAAAACCCCATTTGACAAACCCAAAATCATTCCCAAGGGTGGAAAAAGAAAACAGAAAACAAAATGAAGACAAGAAAAAGAAGGAAAATCCCACCAAAGTGATTTAACAAAGTAGAGTCATTTTCTCCAATCACATTACATTTAACCCATACCATACCCAGTCCCCCATTTTCAACAATCCCAAGTTTCCAATAAATTAAACTTCCAAAAAAAAAAAAAGAGAAATAACTCAACTAATTCAGCAACAAATTAATCACAACCCACAAAAACATATACAAGAAAGAAGCCCAACAAATTAAACAAAACAAAAAGTCAGGGGCCGTAAGAAGGTCCGGGATCAAATGTATCCTCGGGGTGTACCCGCAGTACTATAAGAGTATAAATGATTCAGCTTTCATCCGAAGTGACTTAACTATGCTTCTCTCTTCACATAATATCACTTAGTCATTTGCGCCTAACTCGATACAACTGACTTTCCGACTAGGCTATTTCACTTGGCTGAAGTGTGAAACTTGCTTATTTTCCATTCTCTCTTCTTTTGTGTCTGCTGATTGAGTCTTCTGAGTATCCTAACTCAGCTCAATTAACCCTAATGCATTCTTGAGCTCTTCAAACCTTGATTCACATAACATCTTTGTGAATATGTCAGCTAACTGCTTATCAGTTGAGATGTATTCCAAAGTGATGTCTTTCTTTTCAACAAGATCTATTATAAAATGATATCTGACATCAATGTGTTTTGTTCTTGAATGCACATCTTGATTGCAATAGCACAAGTGTTATCACACATAATTGGAATCTCTTTTCTTCAATATTATAGTCTCTCAACCAACCGTCTCATCCATAAAACTTGGGCACAACAAACTGCCGTAGCTATGTACTTTCCCTCACCAGATGTTACTATTGAATTTTGTTTCTTGCTGAACCAAGAAACTAATTTGTTTCAAAGCATTTGACATGTACCTGATGTACTCTTCCTGTCAACTCTGCATCTAGCATAGTCTGAGTCTGAGTATCCTACCAGCTTGAATCCTCATTCCTTTGGATACCATAAGGCAACTTATTGGCATCCTTTCAAATATTTTAGATTCTCTTAGCTACGTGAGTCATGTGGAACATACACCTAGAGCAAAGGTGATGTCTGACCTGCTTGCTGTTAGATATAGTAAAGATCCAATGAGGGATTTATATCTAGTTTGATCAACAGCTTTGCCATCTGCATCCATGTCCATCTTGACTGATGTATTCATAGGAATCTTCACTAATGACTTCTCTTCCATACCAAATTTCTTCATTAAATCTCTGGTATACTTGGTTTGGCTTATGAATATTCCATCCTTCAATTGCTTGAATTGAAGTCCTAAGAAGAAAGTCAGCTCTCCCATCATGCTCATCTCAAATTTTCCTTGCACGAGGTTTGAGAACTTGTCACACAACTCTTTGTTTGTGGATCCAAAAATGATATCATCCATATATATTTGAACAAACCGTATATTCTCTCCATCTTGAATCCTGAAGAGTGTTCTATCAACCTTGCCTTTGGTGAATCAATTGTCAATAAGAAACTGAGACAATGTATCATACCATGCTCTTGGTGCTTGTTTCAATCCATACAATGCTTTCTTGAGCTTGTAGACTTTATCTCCAATAGTTCTCTCGCTCAAAACTTGGAGGTTGTTCAACATAGACTTCTTCTTATAGTCCATTTAGAAATGCACTCTTCACATCCACTTGATATACAATGAAGTTCTTATGTGCAGCATAAGCAAGAAACATCCTTATTGCTTCCAATCTGGCAACAGGAGCAAATGTTTCATCAAAATCTATACCTTCTTCTTGGCAATACCCTTTGGCTACCAATCTTGCTTTGTTGCTTACAACAGATCCTTCCTCATTCCTCTTGTTTTTGAAAACCCACTTAGTACCAATAACATTTTGGTGGGTTGGCCTTTGAACTAATTCCCATACTTGTTCATTTCAAACTGATTCAGCTCTTCTTGCATGGTCTGAATCCAATGTGTGTCTTCCAATGCATGAGACACATTTTTAGGCTCTATTTGGGAAATAAAACAAGTGAACATTGCTTCATGCTGTGCTCTGGATCTGGTTCTTATGCCATCTCTACCATCTCCAATGATTAACTCAGTGGATGGTCTCTCACCATCTCTCACATCAAAGTTGAGTAAGTCTGTTGGATTCTTGACCATCTCGCACCTAAGTTGTCTTGAACAACTTCTTCATCTTCATTCACCAGACCTTCCAAATAAGCTATCTTTGAGATTCAAATTTATGAACTAACTCATCAATGTCTTCTTCATTCACATTAGGTTCATCAAAACCACATGGATAGACTCTTTTGTAACCATAGTCTGTTGTTTAGCACTCTTTGTAGGCTTTACTCTCAACCGAGTATCCCAAAAGATACCTTCATCACTTTTAGCATCAAAAGCCTTCAAATCATCCTTGTCATTGTTGTGGATGAAGCATTTACATCCAAATATCTTGAAATACCCAACATTTGGCTTTCTCCCCGTCCAAATCTCATAGGAGTCTTGGTCAATCAGCCTGTTTATCATGCATCTATTTTGAGTGTAGCATGTTGTATTTATGGTTTCAGCCCAAAATCTCTTACGTAATCCAACTTTAGCTAACATTGTCATTGCAACTTACTTGAGAGTTATGTTCCTTCATTCAAATTACTCCATTCTATCAGGAGTCCTTGCTACTAATAACTTATGAGCAAAGTACCATTTTCAACACATTACTTAGTTATTATCCCATTGACAAACTCCGCCTCAGCTTCCGATCTTATCTTTATTATGGTTTGACTCTTCTCATTTTGAACTCTTCTCGGCAGAAATGAGGTAGCTTTTGCAAAGAGTTTCTTCTTTTACACATGAAAATTGTCCATGTATATCTTGAATAGTCATCCACCACCATTAAGGTGTATTTCTTTCCACCGATGCTAGCCGCTCAATCGACCAAATAAATCCATATGCAACAGATGCAATATCCTTGTTGAATAAGGACTTGGCTTATCCTTGAATGAAGATTTAATTTGCTTTCCCATCCGCCATGCATCACATATGCTTTCTTTCTTAACCGAGTCCGAAATCCTTCCACAAGATGACTCCTTGCAAGCTTGTTAATTGTCTTGAAATTCAGTGACTCAACCTTTCTTGCCACAACCAACTGGATTCTAATTTAAATCTTTTGCTAGCGCATATGTGCTTAGTGTTGCGAGAGACCAATCTACCACATACATATTCTTTTTGCTTTTCTTGCAAAGACAATTTCATTTGATTTAACATCTTTGATCCGCATATCCCCATGTTGAATCTTACATTGTACACTTTGTCACATAGTTGGGTCGATGCTTAACAGTTGAAGTTGATACCTTCAACATAAGCAACATCTGTGATATCCACCATTCTTCTTCATGGATCATGTGCCTTTGATCTCCTCCGAGCTTCTTGATAGATTTCTTTTATTCCCTCGTCATATGTCCGAACAACCACTATCCATGTACCATGTTCCTTGGCACTCGCTTGTTCCTTGAACTCGCAATCAAGGAAATCGCTTTTTAGGTACCCATACTTGCCTCGGGTCTTAAGGGGTTAGTGCTATAAGATTTTCCAACCAACCTATAGCCGGATGATCCGACTCTAAGAGGTTGCCATCTATCAAAGATACCATAATCATAATGCACATTAGCAAATTTCTTGGGGTTTTAGGATCATACAACTGTCTCTTTTTGTCTCAGTATGCATGTGTGTTTGTTTTAGCAATTGCTTACTTGGGACAATTATGAAATTTACGAGTGTAGTGCTTGGGTGCATAAGTGTGCATATAGTAGTCCGTTTTCCTTGGGAATGACCATTGTTGAGGTTGAGGCGTTTGCTATTTTGGCTTGTATCCCATAAGTCTTTTCGATATTTCACATTATTCCAATCACTTGGTTTGGATATTTTCTACCATTCCCATCATATGTTTTTCTTCGATGAAACTTCCGGGGCTTTTTGTTAGTTCTGTTTTAGCTCTTACAGAGTATTTTCTCGGGGAGTCCGTTGATGGACTCGCTGAATTTCTTCTCACTTCCTTTCAAAGATACTCTACATCGCTTCTTTCATTTTCCTTGTAACCTAGGGCCAAGATGATCGTGATTGTGATTTGGTGTGAATGTGGATGTATCATTTGGTGTTTTGCGCTTTTGGATTCCTTCATTGCTTGAAGATACTTTTTCCAAAATCACTCTTGAGTTTGACTATGCACAAAGAAATTAAATCCTATGCATGTCTTGTCTCCACATTCTTTTTGACTATAATAAGTTCATCCAATGATTTGGATGCTTTTGTAAATGAAACAATCACATTTTTGAGATCTTTTCTCTCTTTTTTCTAGCAACTAACTCTTTGCTATAATCTTGCATTTTCACCTTCAACTTAGTGTTCTCATCATCTATGTGACTCGAATACTCAACTCTTTTGTCACCGTGAGTTTTGGGTTTTAAGCTCGTTGTTTTCCTCATTCAAAAGTGTGAGAGGTTTTAATGTGCTCAAAATCTTTCACCATTTTTCCTAATGAATCATAAAGATCTATGGGTGAGGAAGTGTGTATCATAGACACTATCACCTAAATGAGAATGAGATGAGTTAGAGTGTGTACTCATTTTCTTGATCTTGTTGATCTTGTTCTTTGGCCATGAGGCGGATCAAAGCCTCTTCCTCTCGTATCACTTGAGTAGTCACCACTAATGTCTAAGTCTGGGGCACGCTTTGCACTTGGTTGGCTCGGCGGATCTCGGCCAACATGACTTTCTTCTTTTCTTGTCTTCTTTCTCAAAGACTTTATTTATTCCTTATTTTTGTGTTTGTTGACTGGTGGATAGGAAGATTCAACAGCAAAGTGTCCTGGTTGTATGCAATTCCAACACAGGTTTTCAGCTCTTTGATCAGCTCTGTCGGTCCTTTGATTATAAGCTCTCTAATAATCAGCTCTCTTGGGCGGCCTGTCCACATTTGCTTTGGAAGGTGTTGAATGTCTTCTGGAGGTTTCATCCTTGTTTCTTTTATAGTTCTTGTTAAAGAACTTGTTGAATCTCTTTATCATGAGGGCAATCTCCTCCTGGTCAATGGTCTCCTTTGGCTCAACTCTTTTCTCATCACTGGCCAATAATGTAGTTGTCTTTGGTACATCTGTTTCCTCTTGCTCTTTCCTTCTTAGCTCAAACTCATAAGCTTTGAGATCTGAGAATAGCACATGATTGAATGTTTTGAGAGGTCCATTGAATGTCTCAAGGCCATAACCTTCATTTCTCATTCAGCTGGGAGGACTCTTAATATCTTCATGCACATCTCCTTCTGACTGTACTCTTTCCCAAGAGCTGAATGCTCATTTGTTAGCTCTGTGAATCGGCATCCACCGATCCAGACTCTCACCGCAAGCATTTTAAAATTTTCAATTTTTTGAACATCAACAAATTATTCTTCCTTACCCTTTCCGATCCTTCACAAATCGGGGTTTGCTTATCCTGCATTTCTTTGGTGATTTGCACCACTTGACTTTGTTGAACATCGCTTGTCCAACATCTTGTAGAGTATATCATTGGCCATATTGTCCAGGTTATATCTCTTTCTATCTTCATTTGTCCAATCGGTCGTGATTTTTCAACCATCGATGGTCTAGCTTCAATAAAAACTTCCTCTCTTTACCGTTGTTGCTTTTCTTACTGTACCGTATTGACTTTAAGTATTTCCAATGGCCCAATCTCTATCACAAGCCACATTTCATCGTGTAAAGTGGATAGATGAGCTGCATACAAATCTTCCAGTCATCAAACTCTTCCTTAGTGAACATTGGAATACTAGATTTGCTTCCATGATAATAACTTTGCTTTAAAGATGAAAGACTTTAAAAAACACAAGTGTAAAAACCTTTGAAAAAGAATGAGATCTAGTTCAATAACCAAATAAGGCTCAATGAACCAACCTCTTTATACCACTTGTAGGTCCCAGGGGGTGTGGAGTAAAGTTTAAAAGGGGGTTGAATAAACCTTACCAAATTTTAACTCTTAGTCTTTTTAAGATTTTCAACGAGTTGACTCAAATCAGCTGTGTCCTTTGAGGGGACAACTAGGTTGGTTATATTCAACTAAGTTGCCCACTCAAAGACTTGATATAGTTGTTGATAGTATAACTTGGTCGCTCGCTTAAGCTAATCTGAACTTTAGTTGATTTTGGTTTTTAACAAATGGAAGACTTAACACCCTTTAGACTGATTAAAGCTTGTTTTTAACACTTGTTTTAACACTTGTTATTTATCGCCTGGATAGCATTTAACTAACAATGAGAGATATAAAAAGTAAATGCCGAATGTATGTGTTGAAAGTTAATTGACATAAGTAATTTTTATAGTGGTTCGAGGATGGGGTAATTCCTCTAATCCACTGCTTCTCCAACTCCCCGGGAGGAATCTACTAAGTAACATATCTAGTTACAAAATAGTGAACAGTCTAGAGATAGCCTTGATCACACAACTAGCTTCTGCTTGTGACTCGGCCTTCTTCACGAGGCGGATGCCTTGCTACTTACGCTAACTTTTAAGTCCTTGATTTGTTCACACAACCTCCAACAAACTTGAATCTCTGATTCGACCTTGAACCTTTTCTACAACTCCTTCAACTTGGAGAGTATACCCTTTTTGTTCTTCAAATGTTTCCTCTTCAACTAGTTGAAGTTGTCTTTCCTTCACAAAGGTGTGTGTTGGATCGAGTTTCTTCGAGTTTTAGGCTTGAGGAATATATTGATAAGCTTTGAGAATATTGCGCGGGTTAATGTTTGCTTCAATATTGCTTTTTCTTGCTAGGTTCAAAACTTTGTTCTCAAATGATTCATCACGCTTTTATAGTGTTCATTTGAAATTTGCCCGTTGAATAGATAGCCCAATTTCAAATGACACTTCTTGTTCGTTGGATTATCTTTTTCTTGATCGATCGCAAAGATGTTGATTGACCGCAATTCCCTCGTATTAAATGGCTTCGCAGCTTTACGCGGCCTCGATACAAGTTTCGGTGTTTCCCATTGGCTTATTCCTTTTGCATGTTTTCTCACCAAATACTTTAAGACCTGGCACTTGGACATATTACTATGTCGAGTAATATTCTCGACTTGCTTCCAAAAGGATCAATGTCGATTGTCTCAACTGATTGCCTTTACCCCTTGTGACTTGAGTCTTCCAATCATAAGATTGACTCAATTATCACTTCAATCGATAGACATGGCTCTTTTGTTGACTTGACACTTCATAAACCTTCACACGGCTATTCCTCGACTTATTCTCCTTCAATCTAGTCCTTTTCTTCCTTCATGGCCATACTAACACACGAAGAGAGTCTTCACTCTAGTCTCATGACTTCTTGCATTCTTGACTTAGCCGACTTCACTCACTATTTCATCTATCTATTACAATACGTAATTACAAGGAAAATGGGGTACAACTTCCTAGTATATGTTTTACATGGTATCATCAAAATATAACAAATAAATTTCCTAACACCTAAGGTAAAGAAATCAGCACACATATACACCCAAGCACAATGCATATCATGCACAACAGTTCCAATATTTTCCTAGAAAAGCTAATGCACAAACACATACAAAGGCGTACACACAAAAGAGATAGTTGTATCTTCCAAAAGCACCAAAACAATTTGCTAAAATTCACTATGATTATAGGACTGATAGGTGGGAACCTCTTAGCGTTAGATCTTTTGGCTATAGGTTGGTTGGAAGACCTTATAGTGCTAACCCCTCAGGACCCAACCAGATATAGTTACCTAAAGTTTGATTTCTTGATTGGGGTTCATGGAATAGTAGAGTGCCAAGGAACTGGTACATGGACATGGGTTGTTCGGACATATATATGACAGAGAATAAAAAAGAACTTATCAAATTTTAAAAATAAAGAAGCACCATAGTCATATCGGAGGAAATGAAGCTTCCAGGGGAGATGAATTAAAGGCATTGGATCCATCAAGAAAATGGATTAGAAATCACAAATATTGATTATGTTGAAGGGCTAATTTTTATTTGCTAAGTATCATCTAAATTTGAGATAAATGATACAATGTTGATTCAATATGGGTGTTTGCTAAATAAAGGATTCTAAAAACTGATGAAATTGTGCTATCTGAAATGAGAAAGAAAAATATGTATGTAGTGGATTGGGTCCACCGTAGGTCCTAAGGATGTGAGTGTTAAGTCAGAAGGGGAGGGGTTGAATAGATTTAGCCAATTTTTCGATTTTGAACTAAAATTAGAGTTTTTACACAAGTAATCAACTTAGTCCTTAAAGACGATAGGTTCAACGTCAACCAGGATAGTTAACCACTCAACATACTCGAATTGTTGATAGAGTAACTTCGGCTAAGTGAAGTGAGTCGTTTTAAAAATACAAATTACTTACTTGGTTTTTACAAAATGGTTGAGGATGGGGTAATTCTTACTCTCTACTCTTCTCCAACTTGGAGTAATCCACTAATGCAAACATTGTTACAAAATGGATACAATAGTTCAAGTTGGCCTTGATCACACACCGTGGCTTTTCTCCCTGGACTCAACTTCTTCTCAAGACGCCTATATCACTACTTCAGCTCCTCCAAACCCTTCGAACTTGATCACCTGCCTCAAGGATTCGAATAAGGTTCTAACTTGAACCTCACCGCACTCCTTCACTTCGTGGAAGTGCATACCCTTTGTTCTTTAAAATTCTTTTTCCTCTTCAACTGGTTAAAGTTTTTCTTCCTTCACCGAGTGTGTTGGATAGATTCACTTCAAAATTTGGCTTGAGGATTAGAATTAATTGCTTGAGAGTGTTTTTGCTTGCTTTGCTTAGATTGCTTGTGTATCTCGTATGCACTTCATACTTTCTCCCAAATGTTCACTCGGCCTTTTTATAACATCTCATTGGATCCCAAATACTTGCACTCTTTCAAGAAGACAACATTAAGGTTGGGGTTTGTCCCCTTACCATTTCACGTAAGTCTTTGACATTTAATTCCAACGGACTTCTTCAAATTTCTTTGAGTCATTTAGTTTTGCTTTACCCATTTATTAATCTTCTCCATTCATATGGGATGACTCAACTGCGGTTTGTTTCTTTGAGACACATCTTCTTCACTTAACAAATGTTTTTTTAAATACTCGCTTGTAACTCGATTGATTCTTCACCGCATCCTTGATCACCTTCTACGATCTTCAACTTGGGTCGCTTTACTCATCTTATATTTCCTATCTATTACACAAAGTTGAAAATCACAATAAAAATGGGGTTCCAACTTTCTAAGTTTTACATGCATCATCAAAATATATACAAATAAATTTCTCAACAACTTTCCCTTTTTTAATCATGCCAAATGTAAAAACAATTATAACATAAAAGTGATTGATAAAGAATGATTGTATAAATGTGATATTTTATTGAATATCATTCTTTACTTCACATGTACTTAGAGTATCTTTAGGATATTTACAAGTATGTAAAATTACAACAAAATTTTTGCTCTCTTCAACGCCCTCTGCTTCTCCATATTTCCTCATCCTCGTCTCACATGCGGCGATCTTCATCATCCTTCTTCCTCCTTTCTTCGCCTTCTTTCTTCCCGTAATCCACCTGTTCTTCAACTCCTGGAGAAATCCACTAAATATGAAGATCTAGTTACAAAATAGAATAACGATCTAGAGATAGCCTTGACCACACACTAGCTTCTTCTCGACTCGGACTTCTTCACGAGCGGATGCGCACACTACTTACGCTAACTTTCAAGTCCTTGGATTTGTTCACACAACCCAACAAACTTGAATCTCCGGTTCGACAGAACCTTTTCTACAACTCCTTCAACTTAGAGTAGACCCTTTTTGTTCTTCAAATGTTTCTCTTCAACTGGGTTGAAGTTGTCTTTTCCTTCACGTGTGTTGGATCGAGTTTCTTTGAGTTTTAGGCTTGAGGAATATATTGATAAGCTTTGAGAATATTGCGAGTTAATGTTTGCTTGAATATTTCTTTTTTTCTTGCTAGTTCACGTAACTTTGTTCTCAAATGCTTCATCGGCCCTTTTATATTGTTCATTTGAAATTTGCCCATTGTATAGATAGCCCAATTTCAAATGACATTTCTTGGCCGTTCGTTATTATGTTTTCTTTGTCCCATAAAGATTTGATGTTGACACCACTTCGTATTAAATGGCTTTGCACTTCTGGGGGCCGACACAAGTTTGATGTTTCCCATTGCTTATTCCTTTTGCATGTTTCGCCAAACACTTTAAGACTGGCGCTTGGACATATTACTATATCGAGTAATATTCTTGACTTGCTTCAACGGATCAATGTCGCTTGTCTCAACTTGATCAAGGCCTTTACCTTTGTGACTTGAGTCTTCTCCAATCATAAGATTGACTCAATTATCACTTCAACTGATAGGCATGGCTCCTTTTGTTTACTTGACCGACACTTCATAAACCTTCACACAAATTGCTCTCGGCCTATTCTCCTTCAATCTAGTCCTTTGTCTTCCTTCACTGGCCATACTCGGCTAACACACAATGAGTCTTCACTATAGTCTGCTTGACTTCTTGCATTCTTGACTTAGTCGACTTCACTCGGCTATTTACCCTATCTATTACAATACCCGAATTACAAGGAAAATGGGTACAACTTCCTAGTATATGTTTTACATGGTATCATCAAAATCTAACAAATAAATTTCCTAACACCTTAGGTAAAAAATCAAAGATAGATATGCACCCGAAGAAACGATATCATGCACCTAGCTTCTGATATTTTCCTAGAAAAGCTAATGCACAAACACATACACATCTGCATACACACAAAAGAGAGTCAGATGTTCCAAAGCACCAAAACAATTTGCTAAAATTAGCTATGATTATGGGACTTATAGGTGGGAACCTCTTAAGCGTCGAGATCTTTTGGCTATAGGTTGGTTGCAACACCTTATAGTGCTAACCCCGGGACCCAACCAGATATAGTTACCTAAAGTTTGATTTCTTGATTGCGGGTTCATGGAATAGCAGAGTGCGGAACCCGTACATGGGACAGGGGTTGTTCCGGCATATATGACCGAGAATAAAACAAACTTATCAAATTTAAAATAATAAAGAGGAGCGAAAGTCATATCGGGAGGGGAAATGAAGCTCGGGGAGATGAATTAAAGGCATTGGATCCATCAAGAAAAATGGATTAGAAATCACAAATATTGCTTATGTTGAAGGGCTAAATTTTTATTTGCTAAGTATCGACTAAATTAGTGATAAATGATACAATGTTGGATTCAATATGGTGTTTGCTAAATAAAAGATTCTAAAAATGAAATTGTGCTATCGGAATGAGAAAGAAAATATGTATGTAGTGGATTGTCCACCGTAGGTCCCGAGGATGTGAGTGTTAAGTCTAGAAGGGGAGGGGGAATAAACTTATCCAATTTTTCGATTTTGAACTAAAATTTGAATTTTTACACAAGTAATCGGCGCTTAGTCCTTAAAGACAGAGATAGGTTCAACGTCAAGCAGGATAGTTAATCACTCAACATACTCGGATCAGGGTTGAGAGTAACTTCGGCTAAGTGAAGTGAGTTGTTTTAAAAATACGACTTACTTGGTTATTACATGGTTCGAGGATGAGGTAATTCCTCTACTCTACTCTTCTCGAACTCTTGGAGGTAATCCACTAATGCAACAATTGCTACAAAATGGATCAATAGTCCAAGTAGGCCTTGATCACACAGGCGCTCTTCTCCCCGGACTCGTTTTCTTCAAGACGCTCTTTTCTATCACTCTTTGCTCCTTGACCCTTCGGACTTGATCACCTAGCCCTCCTAAAGGATTCGAATAAGGTTCTAACTTGAACCTCACTACACTTCCTTCACTTCGTGGGAAGTGCACTTTGTTCTTTAAAATACTTTTTCCTCTTCAACCAAGTTAAAGTTTTTCTTCCTTCATCATTTGAGTGTGTTGGATAGATTCACTTCAAAATTTGGCTTGAGGATTAGAATGAATTGCTTGAGAGTGTTTTCACTTGCTTTACTTTCATTGCTTGTGTATCTTGTATGCACTTCATACTTTCTCCCAAATGTTCCTAAGTCTTTTATAACATCTCATTGGTTCCATTCTTGCACTCTTTCAAAGAAACAACATTAAGGTTGCAGGTTTGTCCCACTTACCATTTTAGGTAAGTCTTTGACATTTAATTCCAACGGACTTCTTCCACTTTCTTTAAGTCATTTAGTCGCTTCACTGTTTATTAATCTTCTCCATTCATATGGGATGACTCAACCGTTAGTTTCTTGTGACATCTTCTACACTTAACATGTTTTTTTTTCAATACTCGGTAACTAACAACGATTCTTCACCGTGCTTCAATCAACTTCTACGATCTTCAACTTAGCTTTTTTACTCATCTTATATTTCTTATCTATTACACGGTTGAAAATCACAATAGAAAATGGGGTGCCAACTTTCTAAGTTATATATGCATCATCAAAATCTATACAAATAAATTTCTCAACAACTTCCCTTTTTAATCATGCCAAATGTAAAAACAATTATAACATAAAAGTGATTGATAAAGAATGATTGTATAAATGTGATATTTTATTGAATATCATTTCGCACTTTACATGTACTTATCTTTTGGGTATTTACAAGTATGTAAAATTACAACAAAAGTTTTGCGACTCTCTTCAACGCCTCTGCTTTCTCCATATTTCCTCATCTTCGTCTCCATTGCGGCGATCTTCATCATCCTTCTTCCTCCTTTCTTCGCCTTCCTTCCTCTGCCCTCTTTAAGTAGTCTCTTCTAATTATCTCATAATATTCTCTTACCTACCTCGCATTGTCTTATTCATATTACTTTGCAAGTTCATCTCTGTGTTCTCTATAGCCAAAGCCAATATTCAGGTGTCCTTTTTATTGGGGTCAACATACATAACATTATTAGGTCTTTTTGGTGGAGAACTTTTGCCTCTCCACTACACCTAGAGTCTCTTTCCTCTTCCCTTCCCCTAGTACGGCTCCTCCTGCAGGAGTTTGATGGATCGAGCCCTCGAGTCTGCTAACAGCTTTGAAGATTGAGTTGGGCTGGCAGCTAAATTTACAACATCAAGTCCTTGTTCCCACTCTAAATCCCATTCACTTTTTAGGTCCATCCTCACGAAATATCCTTCAAAGTTGAATAGTTTCATAACTCTTCACGATCTTTCCACTTCGGTGGGGTGATGGATTCTTCTGGTTTCTGGAGCATTCATGTTGGCGTACCACCGAACTTGGCTTTTAAATCTTTACTACGCCATGTTGCCTTCGTTAAGATCCTCTATTTCACTTGATGTTTCTTGAAGGCGAGAGCTTAGCTTTTGTCACCGACAACTCTTGTGGCGTACTTAGATTGAAGAAAATGGTAGATGAGCCTTTTAGGTCTTTTGAAAATGATTTTCATGGGCTATTATTAGCTGTATCTTCCCCCTTTTTGGCATCATCACTTTTAAGAAAAGAGAGATTTGGAGTTGACTGGAGAAGGAAGTCGAGTTTCTTGTGTGTAATGGAGTCTATTGTCCTTTGTTCAGTACGGAGTGCATGAAGCTCTGCCTTCATATCTAGCATCTCAGCTCGTAGAGAGTTCTCCATATGTTGCATGTCCTTTTGAATTGCGGCTGAGTAGCTCCTATCGGTCATGTGGTCTCTTTCCATTCAAAATGTTGTCCCACATTGCCTTTTGCCGAAATTGAGCACGTTACGCCACACCTGCGGATCACAAGTTTTGAGAAGAGTGATCTGAAGTAGCTAACTTGCTCCCCTGAAGAGCCTTAGTCATGTGTACTCTATTCCCGATCCTTAACACAACTAATCTAATATCCCTGTGAGGTCATTGCATCATGAATGTCATCCTTTGATTCAAAGCGGCAAATCCACGTTCCATTGCCCTATTTTCGCACATGGCTCAAAAGGCTTTCTAAAGTCACCGGGGAGATGAATATGACCAAATGGGACCATTCTCATGTCGTCTACCGGAGCTTGCAAGTCACCAGATTACATCCACATGATAACGTGCATCTTCCTCTCTCATGGTGTCGACTTCCAATAGGACTTCATCGATAAATGGAAATCAAATCAAACAAGCCAATAGGTCTTAAGGAGGTCCCACTTCTCATTCGGGAGCACTTCCCCTCATTACCACTGGCTACTAGCTCTTTGTGCCTCGACAATTTGAGCATCATAGGCATTCACAACCAGCTTTGGAAACCTCGCTGAGCCGACGAGCTAAGCTATCTTAAAAGCTTCATTGGCACCGGTGTTATCATCTTTTTGTGGAATCGGGCCTCGACTACCTTAGCAACATCACAGCGGTGATGGTACCATGGAGGATGGTCCATCACCAACAAAACTTTTGTAGAGGCTATTTTTAAGCGAGCCTCTTTCATCTTGTTCTCTAATTAACTTTTCTGGATTAGACTTACTGCGTTGTCATAGTCTATAATATCCATGATTTCGTCATCAGAGTCATGTAAAGGCATCAATTTCTTCAAGATCGGTTGATTGATTCTGGGCATTGTGGGAAGGGCCTCGGTACTTTAACATTTCCCTAAAAGTGTTAACCTCCATAGGGTGTTCAACCACCTTAGCAAATCTCAACCGATGAAGGCCTTCAACATTCCCTTCCTCGTGCACTTTGTAGTTGGTCTTCTTTGTTGACATCCTTCAAGGTCTCAACCTCTGGGGATTGCATTTTCAAGACTAAAAGTCTCAACTTGCCATGGTCCTCCTCATTCCATTCTCATGCCTCAATTACATTAGTAACTTTCTCGGCCTGCAATGCGCCTGGCTCATGATTAAGACAATCTTAATCACAAAGTTTCGTTGGTTCCAACTAGCTCTTGTTTAGCTTGATCTCCACCATCGCTTCTAAACTTCCGAATTTTCATTATCTCTTGTAGCCTCCTCCGACCTCGGTTGTAGTGTGATGAGCTTCCCTCTCGGTTGGATCACCAACTAATTCCGCGCAACGGGTCACCGTCACTAGAGACTTGGATGTTTCCTTTGAGTGAATTCACCCGATTGGGCGGTTGTCTCAACAACTTTAGTAGGCGTGGCTCCATTGGGTTGCCCTCTTCTTTCTCATTTCCCAACATCATCGCCATTCTTCCTAGTTTGTCCTCTCCGGTGGAGAGGTAGTTTGATCGAGATCCTCACAATGTCAATCATTGCGGGGTTGGAGAGATAGAGATAGAAGATTATCCAACACAATTGAGCATAGATTGCTCATGGAGCTCACGGGACTCTTGCGGCGCTTGCTTCAATCGAGCCTTTTCCATAAGATCAACACCTTTGAAAATTTTGATGTTGTTTTTCTTTTCGGTGGCTCACACTTGAATTTACTTTCTCTGGGCCTTGATTTTAGCATCTTTCTTCTCATACAGAATTGTAGTGCAATATGTTGCATCGAGGCGGACAATAGCATTTTCAAAAACCCAAGGAGATATTCCTCCTCATCGATCATGTCCGCCCTCAAATCTTGACTCGGTTGGCACTCAAAATGCGCACAACCTTTCTTAAAATGTCCTGGGAAGGAGGGGGATCTATGGTTCATCAACAATGTCATCCTGGGAGGTTCTTCAATTACAACTTCCTTTGCCTTCATTTTGCCTCGGTATCACCCATTTTCCTAAGGATGAGGTGAGTGAGCTTTTGAGCTTGAGCATCGGTGCTTTGTTCACTTTTGTCCGTTCGGGATCCTTGGAATTTACTTTTACTTTCCTCGGATCTTTGGGGGTAGGTGGTTTCGCTTGTATTTATTTGTATGCATAAGCAATGTTTTTGCATCATGCGCCCACAAGCCATCTCTTGAGCTCATCTCCAAAGGGACATACATTTCCTCTAGTGTGTTCTTGACCATGATGGTGACTTCTGCTGGGCCGAGTCTCCGTTTTTGAATAGTCGCTTACGAGGAGTAGGTTGTCTTATATTATTCATCACTTTGGGAGAAACGGCGAGTTCCCGAGAGGGGATCGATGGAGCGTCTTGTCTCGGTACATGTTCGGTTGATTCCCTCTCGAGAAATGGCGATCATCTTTGCATGTGCCTTTTTCTAAGCAAAATGACAGTTGGCCTTGAACATTCTCTTTTTCGCATGGAAGGGCTTTTCCTACGAAGAGGTAAACCCTTCTTCCATCATCAAATAGCCTATAAACGGACATATCCTAGGGAATGCACAAACTCCCCTTCTACCAGACTTTTACGTTCCTGGGCGTTCGGCATAGCTTATCAAAGACGAACTTCGCTCCATTTCACCTCTACTTCCTCGTGATGGTAGTCAAAAAACAATCGACTTAGCTTGAGAGGAGTCGATTGTATGACCCCAAACATCATGTTGATGCATTTAGCCACCACGTCCATCGGCTTGTGGCACTCTTCTTTGATGGCTTCGTGATTCTCGACGAGTGGAAAACATTCCGCAATTGCAAACCACCTCGTTTGTCACTTAGTATATAAAATTAGTCACTTTCTTCATTTATGATTTGAATATGTCATCTTCCTTCATTCTCTTGAATGATACTTAGTTGTCTAGCTAACTTGATTCTGGGGACAACCATAATAGTTGTTTCACTCGGTTGGATGAGTGAAACACTTCTAATATGCATTTCTCTCATCTTTAACTTGGCTGAACAAGTCTTATAAGCATTTTAACATAGATCAATCAATCGAAACTCATTCTTAAGTTCTTCAAATATTGATTCACATAAGGGTTTTGTGAATATATCATCTAACTATTTCTCGGTTGATATGTATTCCAATGTGATGTCATTCTTTCAACATGATCTCTTATGAAATGATATTTGACATCAATGTACTTTGTTCTTGAGTGCAATCTTTGGATTTTGAGTTATTGCAACGTCACTTATGTTATCACACACAATTGGAATTTCTTTCTCTTCTATGTCATAATCCCACAAATGTTGCCTCATCCATGAAACTTGGGCACAACATTTGCCTGCAACAATGTACCCTGTACATTGTGGATGTAGCTATTGAGTTTTGTTTCTTCTTGAACCAAGAAACCAATTTATTTATAAACATCGACAAGTACCATATCTGTTTTCTGTCAACTTTACATCCAACATAATCGAGTCTGAATATCGATTAGCTTAAATCCACATTTTTGGATACCATAAAGAACTTGTCCACCCTTCAAATCCCTCATTTGGTTTGACTTATGAAGGTTTCATTCTCATTTGTTTGATTTGAAGACGTGGGGCGAAAGTCGATTCTCCATCGTGCTCATATCAAACTTCCCACTTGCATAGGTTAGAATTTGTCACCTGACTCTTTGTTTGTGTATCGAAAATGATATCATCCACATATATTTGAACAAGCGTTATACTCTCCCCATCTTGAATTCTAAAGAGTGTTCTCACATTACCGCTTTGCCCCCTGTGAATCCATTGTCTATTAGAAACTCGAGACAATGTATCATACCATGCTCACAAGTGCTTTGCTTCAAACCATCTGATGCTTTTGAGCTTAGGACTTTGTCTCCAATAGTGTTCGACTTAAAACCTAGAGGTTGTTCCACATAGACTTCTTATTCTAAAAAGTTCATTCAAAAAATGCACTCTTCACATTCATTTGATAGACTATGAAGTTCTTGTGTGTTGCATAAGCAAGAAACATACTTATTCTTCCCAATTTGTATGAGATGCATATGTTTCATTAAAATCTATTCATTCTTCTTGGCAATACCCTTTGGCTACAAATCTTGCTTTCTTTCTCTGAATGTGATCCTTCCCTATTCATCTTGTTTCTCAAGACCCATTTAGTACCAATAACATTTTGGTGGGTAGGCCTTTGAACCATTCTCAAACTTTATTCCTTTGGCGATTGACTCTTCCGTAGGTAGAATCTAATGAGTGTCATCCAATGCTTGTGACACATCCTTTGGCTTAATTTGAGAAATGAAACAAGTAACATTGCTTCATGTTGAGTCCTATAGTTCTTACTCCTTCTCTAACATCTCCAATGACTAACTCGGGTGGATTATCTCTCAACCATCTCACATCACGGTTGGAGTAAAATGCATTTGGTTGAGTTTCTTGCGGCTAAGTTGTCTTGAACAACTTCTTCTTGATCTTCGTCATTCAACTACAAGCCTTACCGTCTCAGATTGACTAACTGCGTCCTCATCGGGATCGAATCTTCTCATCTTGCTTGACATAGGGACTCTTACGAATAGTCGGGTGATTAAGTTTTTAAATTTCATCAATGTCTTCTCCATTTAAATTGGGTTCATTTAAAATCACATGGATAGACTCTTCATCATAGTCCTCTTTATTGACCTCTAAAGCTTTACTCTTAGTTGAGTATCTAAGAAGATAGCTTAATAATCTTTAAAGATCAAAAGGCTTTTAAGTTATCCTTGCCATTATTATAAATAATACACTTGCTTGAAATGATATGAAAATCTCCCACATTAGGCTTCTTCTTGTCCAAATTTCATAGGATGTTTTCGGCAGTACGCCTTTATCATACCTATTAGGGTTATGGGTCCCCGAGGGTGATAAGTAAAGTCACAGAAGGGAGGGGTTGAATAGACTTTTACTCAAATTTTTATTGTAGTCCTTTTTATAAATTGAGTATACTTAAGTCAATTGTGTCCTTGGTGGAAAAATTAGTTTACTTACACATGAGTTAGCCACTGAGACTCCCTTTGAGGTTGTTTATAGTATAACTCGATTGATTGATTAACTCTTTTTAAATAATTAGTATACTTGATTTTTAACAACGGAAGACTTTCACTTTTAGATTTAAATATGTTTTTCAACACTATTTAGCTTAGTTATTATCGATTGACTTAGCAAATTAACAAACAACAATAATGATGTGAAAGAAGGTAAGTATATTGAATGTAAAGAGAAAAAGCAATTTTATAGTGGTTGAGGATATGGTAATTAATTTAATACACTATTCTCCAACCCTGGAGGTAATCCACTAAGTAACATTGACTTTGTTATATAAGGATGACGGTCGGACAACCTTGATTACACACTAAATTCTCATAGGACTACTTCTACAGATGGTTGTCCTTCCTACTTTAGCCCGCTTCAAACTTTTGGATTTGTTCACATCCCACCAACAAGTTTAAAGCCTTACGGTTTGATCACGGAACCATCTTGTCTCTTTTCAACCTTGGAGAGTAGACCCCTTATTCTTTGAAATAAGTTTTTTTCTCTTGACAAATGGAAGTTGTCTTTCCTTCACGAATGTGTTGGATCAATTTCCTTCGAGTTTAGGCTTGAGGATATGATTTGAATACTTAAGAATATTAGCTGCGATTCGAAAATGTATCCGTTGAAGAGAGACATATGCATTTCAAACTCCATTCTAGATCATTGGCTTATCTTGTCTTGCTGACTTTGATGTAAATAGACCCGTTGCCTAAATTTAATGTTTTGTAGCCTTTCCAAGTGCAGGGTTTTTCGGGGAACATCTAATTGGCTCCTTGCTTTTGCATCCTTTCAAAGAATCGGCTTTAAAGGTAGGCGGTCTCACATGCATATTTCCGGAAACACTTGACTTTGCTTGATAACAAATCTCTTCAACTTTCTTTGATCCTTTTGCTGCATAAACCCGTTTAATCGATCAACTCCAATGATTTTGGAATGACCTTTAACGTCGATCGGTGACTAAGAGACAACTTTTCCTTCTGTCACTTGGTGATCTTGCTTTTCACTTCACTCACCGCCATACATCGGGTCTTCTCTTCAATCTTTCGAGTCTGCAATCTTCAACTTTTCAACCTGCTACCAGCTTACAAAGTCCTATCTTTATTACAAGTTGATTTAAGAGTTGAATTGGGGTGCCAACTTCCTAATCTAAGTTTTACATGGTATCATCATAATCTATTACATAAATTTCCCAACAATTTTTTCCTTTTTGATTGTACCCAAACTTATAAAAATAGCAAAGTAAATACTATTAACAAAGTATGATTGTATTGAATATATCATTTTATTGAACTTATCATTCTTGCACTTTTCTGAGCTATAAAATATAGAAAAAAAAAGTATACAAAGTACTTACAAATGTATGTGTATTTACCTTTAAATAAAGATGCAACATGAAGGGGTTCACGGTGATCTCTGTTAATTAAGCCTTGCTGGAACTTCTTCATCATCTCTTCATCTGTAATCTTGACTCTTTCTTTTCTTCTCGTCTTCATTCTTCTTTCTTTCATTCTCTTTGTGAGGCTTTCGTCGACCTTCTCTACCTTTCTTCCCACTCTTGTTGTTGCCTTCTATTTTCCGCTCTTTACTGTCTTGTTGTCGCAACTACGGCAACTATGCGTTAGCAAGTTCATTGAATCCAGCCCAGTATAGACGATCTTTCTTTAAAGGAATAACATAAGTGTAATTCATCAAGGCTGGTGAAGTGCTACTCCGCTACCACTTCTTCTTTTCTCTACTGGGGCGTAGCTCATCACCCTCTGAATATCTTGAATAAGTCATGTGCTCTTGGAGTCATTGAAAACTTCAATATGTTCTTCCATAGGCTGATTTGCAGAATTTTAAGCCCTTTTTCCCGTATAGATCACATGCCCTCTTTGAATGGTCATTTTATCAAAAATACTTAGTGGAGAGTTTGGAACTCCTTTAATGATGATCTTTGATTTGACCATGCATCGGAGAGGGAGCTATTTCTTGAGGAGCTTTACTCGGAGAGTTTTCAAGTAACTCTTCTAGGGGACCATCGAACTTGGCTTTCAAATTTTCGATGTGGCCATGTTGCCTTTCCTAACCATGGTAAAGTTAGCTTTGATAGCTTCTCTGGACTTCTTGAGAACTACTTGACTTTCTTTTAAGCGATAAGCCCTAGGGCGTGATGAATGGAAGAGCTGGTGGATGAGGACTTGTTGAGGTTTTCAAGAACGATCTTTAAGGGAGTCGTTTTCACTTCACTTTCTTTCCCCCTTAATACTATCTTCCCAAAGAGGAGTAATTTGAAGGGTTTTCCCAGGATAAGGTCGATTTTTCATGAGTTGTGGAATGTGTTGCTCATGTTACGATGCGTGAGAGCATTCGCTGTGATCATTATCTTCATCATTAGTTCATCATCATCATCTCGTCATGTTGGCTTGTTTTAGAAGGTCGACTTGTGTTGAGCTTTTAGCAACTCCATATCGGTTTCGTATGGTAGTCCATCCGAAAAGTGATCCCTCCCTCTGTTGAAAACATTGCATTTTTATCCTCAAATCACTAACTTTGCAAACAGTGATTTGAAGTAGTGACTTTGTTCGACCGAGTGCCTTTAGTACATCTTTGTCCATTCCCTGGATCCTCGAGGAAAAACGCGTACGCCGGATATCTCCAAAGCGTGTTGCATCATGATTATCTAACCGTTGATCGGAAAGCGTGAAAGCCGCCCGCTCCTATTCTCTATTTTTAGCCACGAGACAGCCTTGAAGGCTTTGCGAAAGTTGGTCAATCAGCGGCGGATTGCTCTTACGGCCATACAACATCGAAGTCGAATCCAAGCGACACAAGCTGTCGATCGTTTGGAGATTCAGTCATCGGGGTATGTTCATAATGTATTTGGCAATTTCGGACTTTGTCTCCAACAACCACTGCGCCACCAATGGAAATTAATTAACAAATAAATCATCTGAATCAACAACGTCTCAAAGATCTGCGGCATTCTTTGTTCATTGGAGCTTTTCATTACTGCCCAGTCTTTGTTTTAGACCCTTACTTACCTTCGCCTTCGCTTTCTCCTTCACTTTCTCCTCGTCCTTTTCTCTCATAAAGGGTTCATGTCGTAAAATCTTCATCCCGCGAGATCGAACACCAACGTTTTCCCCAAAAATTTAAGAAGGAATTTTTATCAATAACCCGCCAAACTCGGCTTCCAAGCTCTCAAAGTCCGTAGCCTCTATTATATTTCGGGATATGCGGGAGATAGCATCATTAAAACATCATACTCCCACATGGGCTCAAGAGGAGCTCTTTCTTCCTCAATAGCCCTCGCATGCATGCGAGGATTGCATAACCAACTCTTTCATGCCTTGTTGTGTGTTTGGTTACATTATCGAGATGTCTCTGCTAACAACAAACTCTTGATGTGTCCGAGGCAAAGAATGAGTCTGCTCAGTGACCATCACATCATCCTTTTATTTCACACTTTGATAATCATCAACAATAGCTTCTTCTTCAACAGCCTCCATGATTGTTCACGGACTCAACCGCAGCGACTAAGTTGGGACTATTTCACCGGTCTTGTATTCTTGACATCTTTTTCAATGGAACTTCCGGTTTCATGTTCTCGAGCTTCTAATTTGTGAAAGTTGTCTCTCTAACTTGCTTTCTTGGTTATATTGGCTTGAGGCATAGTTGAGCACTTTTCTAACAATTGGAGGGAGCTAAAAGATTCTTTCGGCTACAAGGACATGAGTAGGGTCTTTCTCGTCTACATGGTCGGGTGTTGTCTTGAGCTGCTGGCGGTGTCGTCTTCTTCTTTTCGAACGCCTTAGGAGAGGGGCTTTCACGCAGGCGATTGTGCCCGTGGAGACGAGAAAGACTAACGGGGGCATGTGTCTTCTTCTGCTGGGAAGTGCGCTTTGGAGAGGGGCTTTCGCGAAGCGTAATCGTGGAGACGAGATCAACCGATTCCCCCTCACTTGTAGATGTCTTCTTTGGATGGGCTTGGTGCTAGGCAATAGATAGGTTTGCCTTGAACATCCTTTTGTTAACATGGAAGGGTTTCCCATTCGGATAGGATTCGCTCACTTGACAAATGATGCAGACAAGCCGTAAGCGAGGTGAGTCGCTAAACATTCCATCATCGTCCGTGGACTTGTTCAACATATTCGGCACAACTTGCAAAATGAACTCGCCGATTAAAGCTTATTCTCCTCCATTATAACCGCCATCACTATCAACTTAGTCCGGAGAAAGTTTCATTGAAAGATCCAAATTTCATATCGACGCATGTAGGTCCTGAGGGTGTGGTGTAAGGTTTAGAAGAGGTTGATAACTTTACCAATTTTCAATTTTAGTCCTTTTAAAATTGTTCAACACGATTGACTCAAGTGTAGTGTGTCATTGAGACAACTAAGTTTGCTTAATGATAAGTTACCCGCTCCTTGGGGAAAGCTTTGTTGATAGTATAACTCACTAAAAGTAAAATTTAGTTGATTTGGTTTTATAATAGCGGAAGACTTAATACCCTTTGATTGATTTTAAACTTATTTTAAACACTTGTTTTAACACTTTCATTATTTATCAAAGTAAGATAGCAAAATATTAACTAATACTTGAGATATAAAGTAAAAATACAGAATGTAAATGCTAAAAGTAAATTGGCACAAGATATTTTTATAGTGGTTGAAAATGGAATAATTCTTCTAATCCACTCTTCTCAACTCCTGGAGGAATCCACTAAGCAATGATCATGTTATGAAAGCAATGAACAATCTAGACAACTTGACTTGATCAAAGTGAACTTCTCTCAATGACTCAATTTTTTTCATGGGCATTCATGCTCAGCTACTTGACTCACTTCTCAAGTTAGCTTTTTTTATCACGAAACCACCAACAAACTTGAAAAAGTTGGTTCGACCTTCAACCTTTCTACAATCCTTCAACTTGGAAAGTAGACCCTTTTTGATCTTGAATGTTTTCCTTTTCAACCCATTGAAGTTATATCTCCTTCCAACTTGTGTTGGATCGGAGTCTTGAATTTTGTGCTTGAGGAATATCTTGATAAGATTTGAGAATTTGCAATTTGATTGCTTGAATAATGCTTACTCTTACTACATCTGGTGAAGCCTTCTCGAAATGCTTCCTCGAACTTTTTATAGTTACATTTGAAATTTGCGGGTTGAAAAGATAAATTTAGTTTCAAATATCACTTTGTGTTTGTTGGTTGTCTTTTTTGGTCTGCAACCACTTGTTATGTTGACCTTTTCTCGTATTAATTGGCTATTAAACTGCGGTTCGACCGCAAGATGCAATTTTTCCCGTTGGGTTATTCCTTTGCATAATTCCAGGCAAACACTTTAAGACTGGCGACACAATTGTCGAAAGTAATATTCTTGAATTTATTCCAACGATTCGTCCCAGTTGTCTTGACTGACCGCTTTACCTGTGTGACTTGAGTATGCTTCAATCATGGGATTGACTCAACTATAACTTCAACTGATAGACTTGGCTCTTTAAGTTTACTTGATTGACACTTATAGTTGTTCCTCAACCGACTCTCCTTGGTCGAGTCTCGACTTCTAGGCCATGCTTAGGCGACACACATTAGAGTCTTCATTCCACCGTCCATGTTGACTTCTTGTAATCTTGGCTTAGCCGACTCAACCCTTTGATCTATATATTACAATACAGAACTATAAGGAAAATGGGTGCCACCATCTAGTCTGGTTTTTACTGGTATCATCCGAAATCTACCAAATAAATTTCGAGCCCTTCTTTTTATGATGCGAAACTTAAAACATACAACATAAGTAAAAATGGTATTACAGGAAATATCGAGAGAAAGTATTACACAAATTCATATATTTAACGTGTAGTAGCAAATAATGTATGCTTTGAATAATCAATTTATTGATCATACCATTCTTATCCTTTACAAAGTTGTACATCCAAAAATAGTGAGTTATACACAAATTCATATATTTAACGTGTATCTCAACTAAGTTACATAGAAAATGAACATTACGAAATATCGAGATATATTACAGAGAAGACTTACATTTATGTATTTAGCAAGTAAAGTACATAAAGGGGTTGCAGCATTAATTTCAACGCTTTGTTGCTTCCTTCTTCGCTCTTCATCTTCTCTTCCGTCATCTTAGTGTCTCTTCTCTTCTCCTCTTCATCTCGATTCTTCTCATAAGATCGCCTAGTAGCGGTCATCCCTTTGCGCTTTCAAGCCATTCGCGATTTGCTCTTCATTCTCAGCCTTTCTGCCTCCTAATGGCCTTCGAGCGTTCTTGTGTTCAATTCAAGGTTAGCGAGGGTGGCGATATCAACCCAAGATTATCGAGACCCTTCTTTTTGGATCCACATACTCAACATTCTTTGGTCTTGGCCGTGGTTGAGAACTTCTCCCACCGCCACCAAGTCTTCCTTCCCCGACTCGAAGCTCATATTCCTTTGGGAGTATACTATATTAGTGTTTTGACTTTCTAGCCGAGTGGTAGCATTGGAAAGTTAGGCTTATCAACATTTACACACATCCAATCCCTTCTCCCAATCTGAATCCGGGGTTGTGGCGGAGTCATATTATGGAAAATAACGCCCCACCAACCTTCACAGCATGAAATTCCTCTCTCTCTTGAAACATGATAATAATACTCTTGATCCGCATCATAGTCCATGGTAAGAACCTATTTTATAATCTCACGAGCGGGCGGTTGCTTTCAGCGATGGCTTTCCTTGATTCTTTCAGAACCGGCTACTTTTCAATGAGCCGTTGCAGGGTAACTTGTCAGAGAATGGAAGTTGTGACATCACCTTGGTGGGGTTTCGGCATACATCAAGCCGTTTCAAATAAGTTTTTTGGAAATTCTTCCCTCGGCTATGTCTTTATTCGCACCCTCCTTCATTCCCTTTAGGGCCTCATCTTTCTTTTCATCATCAAAAGAAAGGTGTTAGAGGGAACAAACCACTAGAGAAATGGAAGTGGTGACATTTTGCTTTGAATTGTGGGGGGCTTTTGGAACTCGACCGAAATAGCCTTGACTTTCAAATTTCATCTCGGCCAAGGTTTTATGATTCATGTTGTCCCCTCGGCTATAATCACGCCTGATAATCTTTGGTAGCTCCATATCCAACTTATGTGCGTTTCCATCCCCGACCATGTACTCTTTATCCTTTGTTGAAACATTGAAGTATCCATACTAACATCTTGGCAAATAGGGCCTTGAAGCGGACCTACTGCCGAACGCATGGCGGTTTGTTTATGCAGCCCATTCCGCTATTCGAACAATGATCCACTCTCAAATAAGTGGTGAGGTTTGCATCCCAATTGTCCGGACATAGATCCAGGGAGATGCCCGGTATGTTCCATCTTCTTAATCTCTTCACATATATTCTTGTAGTCCATTGGTACAATTGAATCCAGAATGATGGGTTCTTTCAGACCGAATACTTTTCTTTATCTAAAGCGGACTCTTCCTCCATGTCGGCTAGCAAACATCAATGGGAACATGTCTTCAAAAATGTCATTGCGAACAAACGGTATCACAAAGCTCCACTTTTGTGGGGTTTGTCCTTGAGTTTCTCGCAATGATCAAACTCTTTTGTCAGGCTCGGTTGCGGCGTCATCGGCAAATGTTTAAGCTATGGAAGCCTGAGTGAGCTTATCGAGTCAGTTCTTGTTGTAAATTTGTGGTAACTGCGCGGACTTACTCTATTCAATTTGGGCGGTTGAAGGGTGATGCTCAACTGACTAAGCCTCAACTATCTTATGACTTCTTATGTCAGCGGTAGGTTTGTCCATTTGAGTTACTGTCTCAATTGTCGCGTAAGCGTCATGAATTTGATGTGGCGCTAGGGGATGGCTCATCATCAAAATTGAATCTCATTGGATTGTCTTTATCATCGACATAGCTGCGAGATTTAAGAACATCCTCGGCCTTGTCCATTGAAGAATCTTGAGGGTGTGCGGACTAAGGCTTAATCCTCCGATCCCGCGTAAATAATGTGTCAATATATTCTTGGGAATGATGAAGGAGTGCTTTAATCTCCTCTTCAACTGCTCCCCTCCCATTTGAGTAATGTTACATGCCTTGATCCGGTCGCACACAGAAGTCTCAAACTCCCTCAGGCCTCCTTAATCCCAGCCTCGACAAACTCGGTTCTCTTCCCGGTCTTCAACGTTGGCATTCTTTGGAGTCTCTCCATTCTTTGCCTTAGTTAACGTGGCCCGAAATTCCATCGGCTTTGCATAACGGTGGAAATTTCAACAGACAGACTCATATCCGGAGTCATTAATTCCACTGCTTTCTTTGATATTCTCTTCTTTCGCCTCCAAACTTCTTTTGTTTGGTCTCCCACAAACATCTTCCTCACCTGCTGTGGGGGAGGAGTTTCTCACTGTTGGCGCACCACCGATGAACGACGATGGGGTTACTTCCTCTCGAGACACGATCAGTTTCATTTGAGTGTTCGGCCATATGGCAGTGTCCCAACACCTTCGGAGGTTGGGGCTTGGCTTGGGTGCCCAAATTCCTGAACTTCATCGCCATGTCACTGAGAGCCATCACTAGAGTGCACGGGGATGTTGTGTTGCAATAAGCTGTTGCGATCTCTGCGCCGCTCCCAAAGGATCGGACCAGGAGAGACTTTGGAGGACTCTCCTGGACACTCAAGATTTAGCTCGTGCATTGCTTCTTGATTCTCTAGTGCTTTCTAACTTGGCCTTCTCCTAATGCGTAAATTGGGTCCATCTCCTCCCATATCACTATCATTTGACTCACAGAGATGCTCATGAGTCCTGTTTACAAACACATCTTGATTTTCTAAGAGAACACCATTTCCTTCTGTTATCCTTCTCTTATCCTTGATGAGTCGAAGGGCTTCAATGTGGTTTTCTTCATTTAGAGCGAGTAGTTCTTACTCATCTTCGTAAAACTCGGGGTGTGGCTAGCGCCTTGAGTAATCAGAGCTCCATGCCACTCCATTCCACCCCGATGCATCTTTGGATGTAGGGATAGGCTGGAGCAGTACATAATAGAATCTCCTCATCATCATCTTCTCCGGTCTCTTGGATGTGGTGGCTAATGGAGGCTGCTCCTCCTCAAACTCATGGCATCATGCGAGGGGGTGGCGACTTGTTATTCCGCGGGCTTGGCACAATACCAAGTGCTTACGTTTTCATAGAATTGTCTCTCACACAAGCTGGGTCTTAATCTTTTGTTGATCATCATCGAAGGTCTCGTGGGCTTATTCATTTTTTCGGAGACTGCTCTTCTTGAGCATCGGCAATCTCAATTGTCTCCTGCTTGGTGAATCTCTGGAATCGATTATGTACCGAGGTGCCGTATTTCTTAAACATCCGTCTTAACTTTTGTGGCAACCAATGGAATCTCGAGGTTCCACGCTTAGGCCTAGACTTTCAATGGTTAAGTCATTGTGTTTTGATAGAGTCTTTCATAGAAGCAGCGCCCATAGACTTCGATCTCTTAACCTTCCACAGTCTTGGAGAGGAATTTTGGGGTTCTCCTCGGTCTCGGCGCGAGTGAGAACCCGGTACACTCAGGCGTGGCTTTTGGTTTTGGCCTGCGAGGCAAGTGTCTCTCTCATGGTTCTTTGAGGCGGGGCGAGCCTCGATGTGGCGACTCTCTTAGAGATATCGGCTCGGTGGGGAGGGTGGGAGGAGTCCCCAACCGTGTCTTGGTGAGATGGTGATTCCCACTTATTTTAGTATCAACCACTAACATGGACTTTCTTGAACATCCTCTTGTTTTTGCATAAGAATGGATTTCCATGGCGTGTGCGATCCTTCACTTCCATCAAATGCGGTGACAAGGCCATAACCGTGAATATCGAGTCTATCTCGCATAGGACGGAGTTGATCACATTACGCACGCTTCGGTGACGAACTTCGGCCAGTTCACTTTCTTGTCTTTCATGATTACAACCATCATGATGAAGCAATGTTAAACAGGCGGATTGAAACTCCCAGGCATTCAGATGCATTTTGGACCATTGTCCATCCCGACTTATGATAATCGCTACTTGAATCTTTCTTAGTTGCTTATACGAACTTTTATCGCTTTTGGAGCGGGAAAAGCAAATGCGGTAAGGTCGCTGCGATTATTTTAATGGCACTTTCTATGGGCGGATGAGCAATTTCATAAATTGTGCATACCATTCACATGGAAACGTTGCCGACCATCCCGGATAAGTCCATCAATTTGGACTTTTCAGACTTTGCAGGCCTCATTGATGCCTGTTTGATCATGTTTGAAATCCATGGTTATCCGGTCTTGGATGTTCTAGGAAATCTTGAAATCATGGTTTACGGCCATTTGGAGAACTTTTAGCGGATTAAAAATAAAAAGATGGGCTTAGAGATTAGGGTTTGTTAGTTTGCGAGAGAAATTCTTTCTTGCTAAAGGCGAGTAAGTTTGTGTGAGGAGAAATTGAATTTTCGTATATATGGGACGTGAAAGGATGGTTTGAGTTTGAAAAATTTGATCAAAATCAACGCATTAATTACAATTCAAAACCATTAATTTCGCATTAAATGCGGTATTTATATCGATCATGTAATTTCTTGTCACAAGCTTTTATCTTGGCCGAGTCATAATTATCTTGTGATAAATCTTAAAAATATTCCCTCTTCCATAAGTGACGTAGCTTTATGCTCTCTCTTCCACGCCTCATCCACTCGATTTGTCGACTAACTTGATACGATTTAATATTCCCATTGAAATTTGTTTTCATTTATTTGAAATGTGAAACTTGTATTTTCCATTTTCTAGTGTATCTCTGTTGATTGAGTGTTACGAGTAATCCCTTTCGGCTTCCGATTAACGCCTTTTGATGTGAGCTCTTCCAAACATGGATTTACATAATGGGCACTGTGAATAACCATTTAAGCCTTGCTCTAGTTGAGATGTATTCCAGTGATGTCACATGTGCTATGTTCTCTTGAAATGATATCGACATCAATGTGCTTTGTTCTTAGATACAATCACGGATTAAGAAGTGATTACTGTTGTGTAGTGTTATCTGCGTAATTGGAATCTCTTTTAACACAATATCATAGTCTCTTAATTTCTTTATGCAATCCGCTGAAACAGGAAACAATGTCCACTTGTTATGTACTACTGCTCGGGTTCTGAGGCGTAGGCTTTATTGAATTTTGTTTCTTGTTGAACCGAGAAGAAACGACTATTCAGCTTGTTTGTAGTACGAATTCTGTATATCAGCTGCATTGGGCGTAGTGCAGTCCCGAGGTATCTACCGACGAATCATATTATTTGGATGCCATAAGGTGACTTCTGGCATCCTTCGATACCTTAGGATTCTCTGCTATTTCTTGATCATGTGGCTCTCTTTTGATGGAATTGAAATCTTGGCGGCCCTACTATGATGATGCAGCACCTTAGCATAGTTAAGGCAAAGATCAGTAAACTTTATTTACGGTTTGATCATGACTTTGCCATGCAAATCCATGTCGTACTTGACTAATGTATTATTATGAATCTTCCTGAAGACTTCTGCTTCCATGCAATTTCTTCATCAAATCTCTGGTATAATTGGTTTGGCTTAGAAGGTTCCATCCTTTAATTGCTTGACTTGAAGTCTAAGAGAAGAAAGTCGACTCTGGCATCGTACTTTCGTCTCCAAATTTTCCTTGCATGAGGTTTGAAATTGTCACACAACTCTTTATTTATGGAACGAAGATGATATCATCACCATGCTTATTTGAGCAGGCACTATACTCTCTCCATCTTGAATCCTAAAGTGTTCTATCAGCACTTGCACTTTGGTGAATGTTGTTATGGAGTTATAAATCGAGACGATATACCATTACCGTCTACTCTTGTTGCTTGTTTTAATCCATCTGATACTTTCTTGAGCTTGTGGCGCCTCCCGATAGTTTGCTCAAACACGGAGTTGTTCAACATAGACTATTATCTATGATCCATTTAGAAATGCACTTTTCACATCCATTTGATATCATTGATATTAACGACATGCAGCATAAAAGCGAAAACATCATATTATTCGATCTGGCGACCGCAATGATTTCATCAAAATATACCTTAATAACGGCAATATCTATTTGGCGACCAATCTTGCTTTATTTCTTACAATAAGATCTTCCCGTTCCTTCTTGTTTAAAGCCAGCCAAGTACGATAACATTTTGGGTGGTTGGCACTTTGAACTAATTACGTGCTTTGTTTTAACTCAAGCCAGTTGACTCTTGCTTTACGAGAGCTTTGAATCGATGTGTATCTTCGATGCTTGGGAGCATGCTGGGCTCTATTTGGAAAATAAAACGAAATGGTGCAGCTTCTTTGTTGTGCTCTGGATGCGGTTAGCATACGCATTACTACAACATCTCGATAAGCAACTTATGTGGATGGTCTCTCGACACGTCTATCAGTTGAGTGAAATGCATTGTTGGATTCGGTAGTACCGTGCATTTAAGTTGTCTTGTGACTCTTTTTCGTCTTCATTCGGTACATAGCTTCCAGGTTGTCTTTGATTCCATTTATATCATCATCGTCGAGGGTTGAGTGCTCTCGAAACTTAATCTTCAATATAAGCTCTTACCACATGGTTGCGTTTGGGTTAGCTTATTCGGTAACTCGTGATATGATACTCCGTTCACATTAGGTTAAATCAAAATCACATAGATATCTCTTAGGCATGATCCTCTTGTTCGACCTCTATAGGCACTTGCTCTCAGTTGAGTATCCCAGCGATACATTCGGTAACTTTAGCATCGAAACTTTAAATTATCTAACACACCATTATTATGGATGAAACATTTACATTCAAATATCTTAAAATATCACGATATTTGGCTTTCTCCTGTCCAAATCTCATAAGGAGTTGTTGGTAAATTTATTTTTAGATTTTGATAAGGTACCGTATAAAACTTAGTAGAAAGTTGGCACCCGTTTCATTGTAATTTGTATTATAATAGATAGGTTGTATAAGGTAGTCCAGTCGACTATACTAAGGATACAAGAAGTCATTGAAGATTAAAGTGAAGACTCATTTAATGAAGCCCATTGAGTGTGTGGAAAAGAGATGTCAGGGACTAAAATTTGAAGGAGTGCTCCCAGGTGAGACCTGAAGTAATATGAAGAGAGTCAGTCAGTCGACGCTCGAAGCGAGTCTCAGTTGAGTAGCGGATGAGTCTTTCAATCATTGGGCCGGTTCGAGTCACACGGGAAAAGAAGCGGGTTGCAAGAGGTGTTAAGCTGAAAGAATGCTCCATTTACCCGAGTCGAGAACTACTTGTGGTAATACTTCCAGTACGCCATATCTTAAAGTGTTTGATCAGACGTCTGAAAGGAATAAACTAATGAAACCTTTGCACCGTGTAATAGGACTACGAAAATTGAATGTGCATTTAATACGAGGAGATGTCAACATCGAAGGCAACCAGCAAGACGAGCCCAGAACCACAGTGACTTTTGAAAATCGCTTTATCTCGCTAGCGGGCGGATTTTTGAAAGTTCAGCATCAGTGAAGTCCACGCCGAGAAAAGTTATGATTACACTTGCATACCTGAACGAACATTCAAGCGATTATTATTTGTAACTGCAATATTTTCTCAGGATTATTAGAAAAATCCTCGAACTTTAAATCTGACACTACATGAAGGAAAGACAACATCAAACTGACAGAAGAGGAAACTTTTGAAGAGAGAATCGAGGAGTGCTCTAGGAGGATTGTAGGAGGTTCGAGGTTGAACCCGGTCTCGAGTTATTGGAGAGGCAAGTGATCAAATCGAAGGCAGGCAAGTGGTGATAGCAAGGAAAATTTGCCACGTGGAAATCATTTGAGTCGGACGAAGCCAATTTGTGTGATCAAGGCATCTCGATGAGTCTCACAAGGAGGCCGAGTCATTTGTGTGATCGAGGCTTTGTATACGGAGTACATTAACCACTTTGTCTCACGATCAATACTTAGTGGATTAACCAGGAGTTGAAGGTAGAAGAATTACCCCGTCTCCGAACCTACTATAAAAATTTCGACATTTATTTACGTCATCTTATCTCTGTGATAATTTGCTATCAGTGATAATTAACAAGTCTTTAAAACCCAGTGTCAAACAAAGTTAAACGGAATTTTAGGGTGTTAAGTCTTGTTTGAATCTCATGCAGTAAAGTATTAGACTAATGCATTTGAGTTGATATCAAGCGACTCAATCAGTCGGTTGAGTGGGTAACTCTGCTGGTTAACTAAGCTTGGTTATCCATAAAGGCATGGTGTAAATTAACTCTTGTATTATTTTAAGAATTTAAAATCGAAAAGTTGGTAAGGTTTATTGACCCCACTTACAGGCTTTACTCGCACCGCTTGGGACTGAGTATTGTGGAAGCGATTGGTTCATTGGGCCTTCCATGGCAGTTCTTTGAACTAGATACTCAATCTTTAAAAGATTCCTTTAACAACTTGTATTTTAAACTCTTTTTATTGTTAAAGTTATTATCGTGACAATTTGACATGTTCCACATGTTGCTCTTGAGAATTTGATGGTTTGGAAAATTAAATACGAGGCTCATCTATATTTACATGATGAAATGTGGATGAAGCTGATAAAAGGATGGAAGACGGCTGCAAATGCGAAAGTGAACACGGTGTACGGAAGCGGCTTGCATGGTGAAGGTGAAGAAGCTGCTGTGAAGAAAGACGTGGTTGAGAAACGAGGACTAAATGGACAAGCAAGGACATAAAAAGATACAACCTTGGACAATGTGGCGAGCATGCTTTAAATTGTGGACAAATCGATATTCCATGATGCATTATCTGTCAGCTGCCAAGCAAATGGGATAAGTGCTTTAATTTGTGAAGGATACACAGGCAAATTAAAGAAAACAAGATAATAAGATTCTTTGTACAAAAATTTGAAAATTTTAAAATCTTGCAGGATGAAACGCTTGGATCAAGCTGGATGCTCGGTTCAAGTACGATGAACTATCGACTAACAGGAAGGAATATACCACGAGAAGAAGATGTGTATGAAGATTAAGAAGCACCACATTTGAATGGGAAATGAAGAGTCATGGCTGGGAGCGTTCAATGAACCTCGCACAACATCAAATCATAAGCTATTCTCGGGCCTCGAAGCCTACGGGTTTGGTGAGAAGAAAAGATCGAAGGAGGCAGTTGTACCCAAGCAATTTTGCTTATAGTCGAGGATGGGAAAGAGTTGAGGCGAAAGAAATGTCATTGACCCGAGGAGGAGATTGCCTAGTGGTTAAAGATTCGACAAGTTAACGGCAAGAACTACAAGAGAAGCCGAGTGAATCCTCCAGAGAAGACGACAGGCTCCACTCCAGTCGAGGAAAACCAGGCCGCCCCGAGAGAAGTGAGCATCAAAATGTTGAATATCAGTGATAACGAGGATGGAAGAAGTTTTGGCTTACTGTGGTAGAGCTGTAGACAGCAGGGACACTTTCTATTATTTGTCCATACCACCCACAGTCGATAAATACGGGAATGAATAAGAGAAGAAAAGTCTCGAGAGAAGAGAAAGGCAAGGGAATAGAAAAAAGGCATGTTGGGCTGCAGGAAGGCTAACTGAGGCAATTTGAAATTCGAAAAGAAGAAGCGGCCGGACTCGAAGAGTAGCGGGGAAGTATTTGCCAGTGATTAGAAGAAGAAAGCGATGATGCAATACAATTGCTAAAGAACAAGATCAGCGCAACGAGAAGATGAGGGTACACTCACAACCTCGTCTCACTCGGTCCCAGTGATAGTGATTGTGACACACACCTTCTCACCATTTGATCTTTATGATTCGATTAAGCGAAAATGATGAAAGATTTGGGCACATTAAATCGCCCACCTTGTTTGCAATAAATGAGGAAAACAACCCATTTCCAGCCCGAAACTCACGGTGGTAAGAGGCTGCAGTACTGAAGTCATATAAATTTAGGAGAACTTAAGAGTTGAAGTGAGAATGTACTAAGTAATAATGAGGAGAATATTCTTTATGAAAAGAGGAAAATGATCTGAAAATGTGATTTAGCGTTATTATTTCATAAAATTCGACTTATAATGTAAAAATTTAATGACGGTATAAAGAGTCACTCATTAAAGTATAATTTGTTAAGTTTTGTGAGGTAAAAAAACTCCCTAATAATATGAGGAATTCTTAATTTTTCTAGTTATTGGTAACTAATCCCATCCTTTATATGTGTAAGTAATTATAGTTATTGGATGTAAATTTGTAGGAGACTCCAATGCATATTCTTTCAAATATAAAAACAAATTTTATATTAAATGATAGAAAATCCTTTTTATTAAGTAAAAGAATTTAAAATTTATATAAAAATCTATATAAAATAACATTTAATCACAAATTTTCTTCTTCCAGCCTTTCCTAAATCACTCTATATATTTTATATCTGACCTCGTCCGTTCAGCCTATAACCTCTGTGAAGTTCTCGTCGTCCCACCCAGCGCCGGCTGCCATGTAACCCGTGGAACCACCATCGTGTGGCCTAGTATGGACTTGTCACGAAGAAAATCGATTTCAAATCAAGCTGTATTTGGCAGGAAAATTGGTAATTACACAATTATGATTTTTAGTTTTTGGTCAGCATTTTGATTGGTAAATAGTGAAAATTTATTCCACTTGCAAATGAATATGGTGTTTATAAATTCAGTTCTTAGTTACCCATTGGAATTTTTCTTATAATTATTCTTGATTGATTTATGGCAAGTTAAGCGAATTTGAAGGATGGAACGCCGTAAGTCGAAATGAAGTACAGGAGACTGTGGAAAATTTGGTATGGAAGAGAAATGTATGAAAATACCGAAAATGAATACATCGATCAGAGATGGACATATGGATCACGGATGGTAAAGTTGTACATCAGGCAATCTGAGCACTTGTTGGATCGACACTCTTTATCTAACGTGACTAGTAAGGACATCACCTTTGCGATGGAGGTGCTTATGCAAGAGATTTCAATCTGCCCAAGGAAAGTCTACTGTGTGTAATTTAAAGAATCACAAGATACTTGAAGGGATGCAGTTGGCTTATAGTATCAAGGAAGGTGGATTCAAGCTTATTAGCTACTCCAGGACTACATTTATCTTTGGATGTAGAGTTTAATGGGAAAATCTTTAATAATACGTAACT
>JABTTQ020001968.1:0-138513 GCA_016081115.2 Rehmannia glutinosa | reverse complement strand
GTTCGACCGGTCGTCCCTTACTTCAACCGTCGCACAACTTCAAAAACGGGCGGCAAATGTTCTGTTTCAATTTTTGCTTTCAGTACGGGCCGCCCCAGGGGTCGATCGGTCGACGCAACACCGGTTGCCCTATAGGGCGGCGGTTGCCTGACCATTTTCTGCAAACATGAAGTTTTCTGTTTTTCTCAACTTTCGTGCGGGTTATACGGCGACCGGTTGACCTCAAAACAAAAGTGTTATCCAATTTTATATCGAAATAAACTTCAAGAAATACTCCGAAAAATAGTGAAAATATTTTAGATCGATCGGAGTATTAGGACAACATTTAGAAACATTGTTTTGAAGTATAAACATAGAATCATTAGAAGTGTTGTCCAATTTTATCTGAAATAAAACTTGAAGAAATACTCCGTAAAATATTAAAACCATTTAAAATCATTTTGGAGTATTTGGACAACCTTAAAAAAAACATTGTTTTGGTATAAAAACTAAATCATCAAAATCATGATAAAACCATTTGTCAAACAGCTAGGTGGCATTCCATCTTCTCAATTTCTGCGCAAATATCCTTAAACACCTTTCGGGATTCGGCTGTAGAAGCTGACTCTTCCTCAGACCAAACAGCATCGAAGTCAAATCATATAGGCACCATGGAATCAGCTGGAACTTTGGGCTCTTCCTACATAGTATACTTTGCTTGTTCTCTAGCGGACTTGGAATCCAGAGGTGGCAATTCAGCTTCAAAGTGGAAATTTCTTAAAACATGTCATATGGAACAAGAGGGATTCCCATAGGTCCACGTTGTGGAGCATTTCCCTTCTCCTTTGCCCTAGCTGCAGCAGCAACGTCATCGACCTTCATCACAGAGGAAGTTTCAGCTACGACAGTCTCAACCATCCGAGCTTCGCCAACTTCACTCTACTTATCAATTGATTTCTCACCTTCGTCTCCTAACTGCATAGTTTGGTCTCCCACAGTGTCCTCCGACCTAGCTATGGTGAAGAGAGCTTTCCCCTCAGCTGGCTCACCAGCCGATATTAAACATAATGTTATAAAGCAAGAAAGGAGTGGTCAAAGACATCAGCTCTTAAAAATGCCGCTCATACACATCGCTTCACTTAATACACGATGTTGTATAGTATAAGACATCATGAAATTCATGAAACTAATTTCTTTTAAGCGATGTCTTTGAGCGTTTTTCTTATAGTGACTTCTTCATCCTCTACTCAGTTGTCCCTCAGTTGGCTCTCTTCTTCAGTCGAGTCTGTGCCTTCCATCTTGACTACACTCAGTTGACATACTGCTGGGTCTTGACTTCAGTCTTTAGTTGACTCTTGTATTCTTCACCATAGCTGACTTCACTCAGCTCATGCAGTCCTATCTATTACAAATAGAAATACAAGGAAAATAGGGTGCCAACTTTCTATTCTAAGTTTTACATGGTATCATCAAAATCTAATAATAAATTTCCTAACATAAGGTGCCCTCTTCTACACCTTCCTTAGCTTCATCGCCATTCTTCTTGGTTGTTACATCCTTAGAGTGCACAGGAGATGTGGTGGCATCAATTGTTCTCACCATCTCCATTGTATTTGGGCTAGGAGTAATCATTATAGAACAAGATTCTCCTTGGCCCTTTTTTCTGTCTTTGCTCTTGCAGCTCTTTGGATTCTTTCAGTGCTTGTTGCAGCTCATCTTTCTCCACTGCATCAGCAGGGTGCATCTCATCGCCGTCGCTGCTGCTGGCTGGCATAAAAGCACTTTCAGGTAATCCTGCAAAATGGGCAGGGTTAATGTTCATTTGTTTCCTCAATTGCTTTAGCCTTTGCTCTTCGCTTTTCTCCTCGTCCTTTTTGTCAAAGAGGATGGACATGTAGAAATTTGAGTCCAGAGCGGACTGGAATGTTCCTTAGGAAACTTAGAACTTCCTTTTCTTCTTCTATGACCTCTGGGTATGCAAATTGATCTCTTGCATAGCTCAACTTCCAGTTCCTCCATATTTTTAACCTCTCATGTACATCTGGGTACACATGAGATAGGATTACCACATCATCATCCTCATCTTCAACATCATCCTCATCTTCGACATTGGGCATGAGAGGAGCCCTTTTCTCCTCAACAACTCTAGCATCAGTTTGAGGAGAATCAACAGCCAATTTCTCAGGCTGGTCAGTTGTCTGAATTTCTTTTTCTTCAGTTGTTTCTTGTACAGTTGTATCTTCTATAATTTGTTGATCCCTGCCAGCAGACTCTTCTACATCACTAGTGGTTTCCTCACCACCTTTTGTTTCCTTAGACTGATGCTCCTCTACTTCGGCAGTCTCTTTCATAGCTTCAGTGCTGCACTTGGCTAGCTTTTCCAAGGCTGATTGTCTCACAAATCGCCTTCTCTTGGTCTTAACCAAAGGAACTTCGGGTTCCACATCCTGAGGTCCCTCAAATGTAAAAGTTGATTATCCCATTTTCAGCTTTTTTGATGCAGCTGTCTTCTTAGGTACAGTTGTGCGCTTTCTCCTTATGACTGGAGAAGGTACAAGAGGATCCTTCTCGATGCATTCTTGGGCAATCATACACTTTAATAGTGCTTGCTCTTTGACGGCCAAAAATCTGGGCGGGCGGGCTTTGATGCAAAGATCTCTTTTCTTATTCTGCACAGGCTTTGGAGAAGGAGCCTTGGCAGTTGCAACAGTGTCCTCGGGGACAGGGTCAGCTAACTCACCTTCGTTGGTATCAGCCTTTCGTGTGTGGGCTTGCCTCTGAACAGCTAAGAGATTCGCCTTAAACATTTTCTTGTGGACATGGAATGGTTTCCCATGCCTGAGGGGAATGCCCTTCACCTCCATCAAATAGCCAATCACAAGGCCATACCCCAGCAAACTAACGAACAAACCATCATCAGTAATAGTCTTGTTCATTACGTTCTGACAAATTCATCTGAAGATGAACTCAACCACGTTCACTTTTTGTTCCTCCATTATAGCAGCCATGACAGTAAGCTTCGTTCGAGACAATTGATTGAAGCTGCCAAACTTCATGTCTACACACTTGAACACAACATCCATTAACATATGATAGTCGTCCTTAATGTGCAACTTCTTGGCTATGTAAACAGCCTTTGCAGCAGACTTTGGCTTGTTGATCTCCTTCCACGCGGCAGCCAGGTTGATATCTTTTTCAGTAACTTTCTTCAATCTTGACGAAGAAAGGTAGCAGTACTTAGATAAATCCGCAGCAGTAATCTTTATCTCAGTGTTGTGGATGGAAGACCTAATTTCTCTATCGTGAACCTCGACGTTCACTTAAAACATAGCTACCTCTTCAAGGTACGTGTGAGAGAACTACATGGTGTGAAATCCCTTAAGGCCAGATTTCTCTAGTTTATCAGCGAACTTCTTGGCAAGGGCTTTGTCAACCCCTTGCTTCATTATTCCTTCAAAATCCATGGTCAAACCTGAGTGGATCTTCTTAGCCATCTTCATGAAGTCGAAACTTGAAGCCATTTCAGAAAATTAAACTTGAAAAACTTGAACTTGAATGACGTACAAACTAGGGTTTTTGCTTGGTTGCAGAGAGAACTTTTGCCTTTGCTTTGAGAGAGATGAGTGTAAAATGAGGAGAGAGAAATTTGATTTTGGGTATACAAGGTATGTGAGGGGACAGTTCTCAGAATTCAAAAAGGTTGATTAAGATCAATGGTTGAGATTAAAAGCTTGAAATCGTATTAAATGCAACAACATTTATATCCAATCATAGGCTAAACGGGTACAGGCTTTACACTGAAACCATAATTACGCTGACGTCATGCCCAAAAACATTCCCGCTCGCAGAAAACGACTGCATTTTGTCACTTAGCTCATAAATAACTCAGTTATCTTCCAAAAGTGACTTAACTATGATTATCTCTTCATATAATGATACTCAGCTGTCAGCTAACTCGATACAGCTGACTATCCGTCTTGATGGTTTCACTTGGCTGAAAAATGAAACTTTGCTGATTTTCAATTCTCTCTTCTTTAACTCTGCTGATTGAGTTTTCTGAGCCTCCTAACTCAGCTCAATCAATCCTAGCTCATTTTTAAGCTCTCCAAACCTTGATTCACATAATGCTTTAGTGAATATATCAGCTAACTGCTTATCAGTTGATACGTATTCCAAAGCGATGTCTTTCTTTTCAATATGATCTCTTAGGAAATGATATCTGACATCAATGTGTTTGGTTCTTGAATGCAATACAGGATTTTGAGTTATTGAAATAGCACTTGTGTTGTCACACATAATTGGAATCTCCTTTTCTTCTATATATATCATAATCTCTCAGTTGTTGCCTCATCCATAATACTTGGGAACAACAGCTGCCTGCAACTATGTACTCTGCTTCAGCTGTGGATGTAGATATTGAATTTTGTTTCTTGCTGAACCAAGAAACTGATATATTTCCAAACATTTGACAGGTACCTAATGTACTTTTCCTGTCTACTCTACATCCAGCATAGTTTGAGCCTGAGTAGCCTACTAGCTTGAATCCTTCATCCTTTGGATACCATAAGCCAACTTCTTGGCATCCCCTCAACAAAGGTGAAATCTAAGCGTCCTTAAGATTCTCTTGGCTACAGTCATGTGACTCTCTTTTGGTGCAGATTGAACTCTAGCGCATACACCTACAACAAAGGTGATGTCTAGCCTACTTGTTGTCAAATAGAGCAATGATCCAATAAGGGCTCTATAACTGGTTTGATCTACAGCTTTTCCATCTGCATCCATATCCATCTTGATTGATGTATTCATGGGAATCTTCACTGATGACTTCTCTTCCATACCAAATCTCTTCATTAAATCTCTGGTATATTTGGTTTAACTTATGAAGGTTCCATCCTTCTTACTCCATCTCTAAAATTTCCAATGATTAACTCAGGTGGATGGTCTCTCAGCCATCTCACATCTGGTTAGAGTAAGTCTGATGGGTTCGGTCGTCTCGCAGCTAAGTTGTCTTGAACAACTTCTTCATCATCATTCAGTTGCAGACTTTCCAGCTCTCTGAGATTCAGCTATCTCATCTTCATCAGGGTTGAGTGCTCTTACATCTACTTCATCATAGGGACTCTTCTGAACAGTTGGCATGTTCTTCTTTTCAGCTAACTCATCTATGTCTTTTCGATTAACATTGGGTTCATCAAAAACCACATGGATGGACTCTTCTGTGACCATAGTCCTTTTGTTCAGCACTCTATAAGTTTTACTTTCAGCTGAGTATCCCAAAAAGATACCTTCATCACTTTAGCATCAAAAGCTTTTAAGTTGTCCTTGTCATTATTGTGGATGAAGCACTTGCATCCAAAGATTCGAAAATATCTAATATTTGGCATCCTCCATGTCCAAATTTCATTGAGAGTTTTGGATAATTGCTTGCTAATCATACACCTATTCTGAGTGTAGCAAGCAGTGTTGATGGCTTCAGCCCAAAATCTCTTAGGCAAACCAGCTTCAGCTAACATGGTTCTTGCAGCTTCCTTGAGAGTTCTATTACTTCTTTCAGCTACTCCATTCTGTTGTGGAGTTCTTGCGACTAACAACTCATGAGCAATACCATTTTCAACATAATACTGAGTCATAATCCCATTGACAAAGTCAGTTCCCCTGTCAGATCTTATCTTGATAATGGTTTAACTCTTCTCATTTTGAACTCTTCTTATTAGCTGAAGCAATCTCTGCAAGGTTTCCTTCTTTTTATACATAAAGATTGTCCATATGTGTCTTAAATAATCATCCACCACCACTAAGGTGTATTTCTTTCCACTTATACTAGTTGGTTCAACAGGACCAAATAAATCCATGTGTAATAGATGCAATATCGTTGAAGAAGGACTTGGCTTATCCTTGAAAGATGATTTGATTTGTTTTCCTATCTGCAATGCATAACAAATGCTTTCCTTCTTGTATACTAAGTCAAGCAATCCTTCCACAAGATGACTTTTTGCAAGCTTGTTGATTGTCTTGAAATTCAGGTGACTCAGCTTCTTATGCCACAGCTAACTTGATTCTGTTGTACTCTTTGCTAGCAGACATGTGCTTGGTGCAGCAGTTGACCAATCCACTACATACATGTTCTTCTTCCTTGATCCTTGAAGCACAATTTCATTTGATTCACCATTCTTGATCTGGCATACACCCATGTTGAATCCAACATTATAACCGTTGTCACAGAGTTGGCTGATGCTCAACAGATTGAAGTTGAGGCCTTCAACATATGCAACATCTGTGATTTCTAATCCATTTTTCCTTATGGATCATGTGCCTTTGATTCCCGTGAAGCTGCATTTCCTCCAAATATAACTTTTGTGCCTTTCATTTCCCTGAATTTTAATAGATTCCTCTTGTTTCCTGTCATATGTCTAGAACAGCCACTATCCATGTACCAGGTTCCTTGGCACTCAGTTGTTCTCTGAACCTGCAATCAAGGAAATTAAATTTTAGGTACTCATATTTGCCTGGGTCTTGAGGGGTTAGTGTTATAAAGTGTTCCAACCAACCTATAGCCAGATGATCTGACTCTAAGAGGTTGCCACCTATCAGTTCCATAATCATAATGCACATTAGCAAATTGCTTGGGGGCTTTTGGAACATATAGTTGTCTCTTTTGTCTGTATGCCTGTGTATGTGCTTGAGCATTTGCTTTCTTGGGGTAATAATGGAATTTATGTGCATATTGGATTTTGTGCTTAGGTGCATATATGTGCTGATTATAGCTCTTTTGCCTTGGGAATGACCTATGATGAGTTTGAGGTCTTTGCCAGTTTGGCCTATATCTCATATGTCTTGGCTGATATCTCATTTGAATATTCCAATCAGCATGGCTTGGGTAGTTTCTACCATTCCCATCATGTGATTTTCTTTGCTGAAATCTCTGGGGGTTTTGGTAGCTATGTTTAGATTTTACAGAGTATTTCCTATTTGGAGCCTGCTGATGGACTTTTCTGAATTTAGTTCCAGCTGTCCTTTCAGCGTACTCAACTGACTTCTTGCATTTTCCCTTGTATCCAAGGACAATATGATTGTGATTGTATTTTTGAGTGGGTGTTGGTGCAACATTTGGTGCTTTGGATTTTTGGATTCCCTCATTGCTTGAGGATCCTTTTTCCATAACCACTCTTGGAACTTGGGCATGCACAAAGGAATTGAATCCAATGCATGTCTTGTCACCACTTTCTTTTTGAATCATTATAAGCTCATCCAATGATTTGGATGCCTTAGTGAATGAAGCAATCACATTTTTAAGATCATTTTCCCTTTTTTTCGGAGCAGTTAAGTCTGCTTGGATCTTGGCAATTTCAGCCTTCAGCTTAGTGTTCTCATCAACTATTTGACTCAGAGTACTCAGCTCTTTAGTTAGCTGTGAGTTTTGGCATTTAAGCTAGGTGTTTTCCTCATTTAGCAGTGTGTGTGAGGTTTTTATGTGCTCAAAGTCTTTCATCATTTTGCCAATTGAATCATAAAGATCTGTGGGTGGTGAAGTGTTTGTGTCACTATCACTGTCACTTGAATAAGAATGAGATGAGTTAGAGTGTACCTTATCTTCTTGATCTTTTGAGTTTTGTTCTTTGGCCATGAGGCATATCAAAGTCTCTTCCTCTGTATCACTTGAGTAGTCTACTTCACTACTATCTGAGTCTGTTGGTTCCTTGCACTTCGTTGTTTCAGCAGTCTCAGCAGCGAACATGGCTTTCTTCTTTTCTTATCTTCTTTCTCTAAAGACTTCTCTATCCTCTTCATTTCTGTATTTGTTGACTAGTGGATAAGGACAGTCAACAACAAATTGTCCTGGTTGCCTTTAATTCCAACACAGGTTCTCAATCTCTGTAAGTCAACTCTATCAGTCCTCTGATTATCAGCTCTCTGATACTCAGTTCTTTGATGTTCAACTTTCTTGGGTGGTCTGTCCTCCCTTGCTTTGGAGGGTGCTGAGTGTCTTCTTGAAAATTCACATTTGTTTCTTTTATAGTTCTTATTGAAGAACTTGTTGAATCTTTTCACCATCAGGGCAATTTCTTCTTGGTCTATTGTCTCATTGGATTCAGCTCTCTTAGCTTTACCAGTCATGAGTGCAATTGTCTTGGGTACATCTGTCTCCTCTTATTCTTTTCTTCTCAGCTCAAACTCATATGCTTTAAGATCAAAGAATAACTCATGGTTTGATGTCTTGGTGAGATCCATGGAATGTCTCAGGGCCATAACCTTCATTTTCCACTCAGCCGGGAGAGACCTCGGGATCTTCATAAACATTTCTTTCTATGTGTACTCCTCCCCTAGGGCTGAAAGCTCATTTGTGATCTATGTGAATCTGACATCCAGCTGACCCAGACTTTCACCTGCAATCATTTTAAAATTTTCAATTTTTTGGACTCCAATAGTTAATTTATTTTCTTTGATTTGATCAGACCCTTCACAAATCAAGGTACGTTTTTCCCAAATCTTTTTGGCTGTTTTACAAGATTTAACTTTATTAAGTGTGTTGGTCCATTCACAACGAGGTTTTTCCACCATGGCAGGTTTGGGCTCTGCTGGTGCAACATTCTCTCCTTCAGCAAGATCTACCCTTCTCACAATAGTGTTGACCTTTAGAATTTGTAGTGGCCCATCCTCAATCACTAGACACATTTCATCATGCAGAGCTGATAGATGAGTCTGCATACAAATTTTCCAATCATCAAACTCTTCCACAGTAAACATTGGAATGGGAGTTCGATTTGCTTCCATGAAAATAACTTTACTTTTGAAATAAAAGCTTTAAAAACTCAAATGTTGATTCTTTTGAAAAAAAATGAGATCTACTTCAGTAACTAGTGTGGAAGACTCAATGAACCAACTGCTCTGATACCACTTGTAGGTCCCAAGGGGTCATGTGTAAGGTTTAGAAGGAAGGGGGTTTGAATAAACCTTACTAACTTTTCGAATTTAGTCCTTTTTAAAATATATTCAGAGTTTACACAAATCAGCTAAGTCCTTGAGGGACAGCTAGGTTGGCTTACACAACAAAGTTACCCACTCAACAGACTCGACTGAGTTGTTGATAGTATTAGCTGCTTTCAGCTAACACTTAGATTAACAGTTGATTTGGTTTTGTCAGCAAAAGACTTTTCACCCTTATGATTTTTAAACATGTTTTACAACACTTGTTTAACAATAGTTATTATCAGCGGAGTTTAGCAATTTTAACTTAGCACCAGATATAAAATAAATGCAAGAAATAAATGTGCTGTAAAGTAAATAGACACAAGCAGTTTATAGTTGTTCGAGGATTGGGTAATTCCTCTAATCCACTCTTCTCAAACTCCTGGAGGAATCCACTAAGTAACTTGATCTTGGTTACAAAGCAGTTATCAGTCCGAGTCAGCTTTGATCACACAGCCTGCTGCTCATGGGAATCAGCTTCTTCACAAGACAGTTGTCCTGCTACTTCAGCCTCCTTAAAACCTTTGGACTTGATCACTTAGCCCTCCAACAGGTTCAAAGCACCAGTTCAAACTGGAACCTCACTACTTCTCATTTAACCTTGGAGAGTAGACTCATTTGTTCTTGAAAACAATTTTTCTCTTCACTACTGAGTGTGTTGGATTGAATTCCTTCAAAATTAGGCTTGAGGATTTCTTTGAAAAGCTTGAGAGAAATTGTAGATTACTGCTTGCTTGTATGCTTGATAGTCTATGAAATTCGTAACCTTCTCTCACTTGCTTCTGCAGCCTTTTATAGTGCACATTTGAAATTATGTTCGTTCAAGAGATATAAATAAATTTCAAATCACATTCGTAGGTTGTTTTATTGTCTTGTCTTGTCTTGTCTTGCAGCATTGATGTGGATCGTACCATGAATTAAATGCTCTGCAGCTTTTCCTTCATCTCTGAAAGTTTTCAGATACATCTCATTGGTTCCTTGATTTTTGCACTCTTTCAGCAAAACAGTTTTATTGCTGCCAGCCTGACACATGCCTATTTCCAACAAAACTTTGACTCGTCTTGACAACGGATCTCTTTCAGCTTTCTTCAAGTCTTGTCTGTTGCATACCTCTTTGACATTCGATTCCAATCATTTAGGAATGACTTAGCTGTCAGTCAGCTGACTGAGACGACTCTTCTGTCACTTGACTGAGTCTTCACTTCGCTTCACATAGCTATGTCTTCTCTTTGATCATCAGCCGAGTTTTGTAATCTTCAACTTAGCTGACTTCAACTCAGCTTATACAACCATATCTATTACAAGTTGAATTACATAGAAAATGGGGTGCCAACTTCCTAATATAAGTTTTACATGGTATCATCAAAATCTAAAGATAAAATTTCCCAACATTAAGCATACAATTCATTGACCAGATAATTTACAAGAAATAAGCCCATGAATTCATAAATAGATAACAAGAAACAAATTAATATGAAACAATCAAACTAGAATTAACATGAATCCACAGTTTTGATCACGTTCTAGAATCGAAAGATTAGCTCAACATAATTATTAGCAAATTCATAGACAAACTTGAAAACAAAGAGTTAAACATGGAATTAAGAACATAACAAAAGCCCTATACTATGATGATGAAACCCTCTTGAGTAGATGGATCCGTCTTCTCAATCTCGAACCTTCGTGTCTTCGTGGTTGATAGAAGTCTTTTGTTGTTATTCGTTGTAGCTTTTTCTTTCTCTCTAATGTGCATTATTTTCTCCCAAGTGTGATATATCTGACTTTAGGGTTAAGTCTTTCTATTATAGTTGCATTTTAGGATCCCTTGCAGAGTCCTCACGAAATTAGAAAACAAAATCCACAGGCGTAGCAATTCGCACGGTCATCTGCTGATCACACGGGCAGACCGTGTGAAGCTCATTCACTCTCTGAAATTGCACAACACCATTCACATGGTCGTGTAAAATTACACGGGCCAACCGTGTGAATCGTTCTCTGTAAATTCGACCTCCATCCATTCACATGGTCGTGGAAATAACACGAGCTAGCCGTGTGAACTGTATTTTCTTGTTTTCTTCGCGTCTTTGATCATCCCTTGGCTTTCAATATTCTGGTCTGGATCGTTCCACTGATATCCTTGCAAATACAACTATGTTTCATGCAAAAATACACGAGAATACGCAGTATCACTTCCAATAAGAGAAACTAACCTAAACACACTTAATATCTATGCGAATATATCAATTATATGCCCATATATATCTCTAAATGAATGCACATTTCACACTTATCATACCCCATGTTTCGACTATGTGAAACTTATCGATTTAATATAAATGAATCTTATTTTGTATCAAAAATCCATGTAGAAGAGTGGAATTTTCATCATCAAAATTAGTGTAATTACATTTTGAAATGTATAAATTCCTTATTTGATTAATATTGTATTTTTATATTCTTGTGATTAATTAGTTAAATCTCATACTCCTTAATAAGTGTGAGAAACTATGGTATTGCAAGTTTGGATGCGTAATTGAGATTATTTACGCTTATAAGGACTTAATAGCAATTTTAAAACCCTTAAATCTTATATATATGATATTTGGCACTGGCAGACTAGGGAGGGTTTCTTCTTTGACATAAATTCATATGAGACGGTCTCACGAATTAAATTTGTGAGATAGATCTTAAAATAACTCGTATTAGTTAACCTATTTGAATTCGGATCATACTTGCTTTGATTTATATCAGGGTCGTTCCTACGTTATAAAGGCCTGGTGCGGAAAAAAAAATGGCCCTTTGTATTCATATAAAAATAAAGGCAAAAACTTGTGTGAGACCATGTCACGGATCTAAATTAGTGAGACGGATCCCATATGGGAATGACCCAATCCAACAAAAAGGCCCGCAGCGTCACTGTCATCTTATTTAAACTGTGTATCTAAATTTCAAAGGTAGTGTCTAGCTAATAGCCTCAATAATGCTAAAAATACTGTAGGTCCCAAGGGGTGTATCCAAATTTTCGATTTTAGTCCTTTTAAAATTACAACCGAGTTGACTCAAACAGTTGTGTCCTTGAGGGACGGCTAAGTTGGTTATTCAGCTAAGTTAGCACTCAACAGACTCGATAGAGCTGTTGATAGAATAACTCGATTGTTTAACCTAAACTTAACTTGGCTGGTTTGGTTTTATCAGCGGAAGACTTAACACCCTTTGATTAGATTTAAGCTTGTTTTAAACATTTAATTTTAGCACTTGGTTATTAATCAGTTGGATAGCAAATATGATTCCAACATCAGATATAATGTAAATATGCAGGAAGATAAATGTGCTGAAAGTAAATGACACAAATATTTTTAAAGGAAAATAGTGTATACTTGTAAAAGATGTGGTATGTAATACTTTTACAGTAAAAAGTAATACTTTTTTATTAAAAAATGATACTGCAAAACAATATCATAAAGAGTATCAGTTTTTTCTTTAAAAGTATCAGTTTACACTTTAGAAGTATCTATTCAAAAACTTATACTTATGAGAGTAAAACTAATACTTTTTGAGAAAAAATAATACTTCTTAATTATCATCAGAATCGCCTATTAGCATCTATGTACACATGTTCACTATTATTATATGTTTACAAGCCTTATAGTATTAGTCACAAAAGTATTGATTTTCGCTTTAAAAATATCTATTTATACTTTAAAAGTATCACTTTAAAGAGTGATACCTATAGGAGTACAAAATTGAGTTCTCTGTGTGTTAGACATGTTCTGGTAGACAGCCCATATGTACTAAAGGTGATAGAGCAATCTGTATATCTTTTTTTAATTGTTTGACAATTTTCAATATCAAAAGACTCATGACTTTCATTTTGATCCATAAGAGTTGCAACAACTGGTATATTATGTACATCACCACCAAGCTCCACCCTCTCTAGAAAGTTACTTGAAAGGGATCTCTCACAAGCATAAGATTCCATTTTTCCTCAACCATGTTGCTGAACCAAAGGAAGAAAAAAATCGAAGTCCTATTGAAATTCCACTTCATTAATTTATTCAGATTGAAGGTTGCAATAATCACACCATCATCCTGAAATGAACATTGTTGCAATAAGTATGCGACGACGCAGTGGCTACAAATCTAGTGCGATAATGTGCAAGAGTTCTTAAATAAGAAATCAGATTTTTCTTTTTTATTCATTTTTTTGGGGGGTTAAATTTGGTTTTGGAGTTGGGGCTCCGTCTCACGGATTTAGATCCGTGAGACGGTCTCACAAGAGACTTGCTCAAATATAAATCCTAAAAGAATCAAAAATAAATACAAATAAAATTCTTGTTAATGGTGAAAATAAAAAAATAAATCTAAATATATCTTAAATTTTAAAAATAAATTGAGAAAGAACCCTAAGCAAAATAAAATAAATATTGATACAATTTATGCTAATGGTGAAAATAGAACAACTAATGATGAAATAAATACAGCTCAATAGTTTTTTTGGGAGATGGAAGCTTCTTTTTTTATTGGACAACACAACCTATTTTTTCTTTTATTTGACGACATAGTAATTTAATTTTTTACCAAAAATAAATATTGATTGATAGTTTTTTTTGGGATGGAAGTCTCTATTTTTTTTAATTGACAATACAAGTAATTTTTTTATTTTATTTGACGACATAGTGGTTTTAGTTTTGGGGGCTTTGACGAGTAATTTGGCTTTTGTATTTAAAAAGTTGAATAAGATTCTCAAAAAAAAAAAAGAATGAAGTGAACTGGATAAAAGCTGAATGGGGGGGGCACATAGTTTGGGGGAAAAAAAAGAAAGGTGTTAAGATTAATTAAGAGAAGGCCAAATTTGGTGTTAACGCTCGAACTCGCGACCTCCATGGGTGACAAGAGCAAGTTAACCACTGAACAAAGAGAGTTATTCAATTAAATCTGTTGTCTTTAAGTTACATCGACCAATTTTAAATCATTAAAAAAATAAATAACAAATCTGGGGCGGGTGTGATAATCAATTTTTTTAATTAATAATTTAATTAGAGGTTAGTATAGGGGTTATGTTAGTGGTTAGTTTAGGAGTTTAGTTTAAGGGTTATTTTAGAGTATTTAGGGGTTAATATTAATTACTATAAATATGTATAACTTCATACTCAAATTTTACACCAAATTTCAAATAATTATAAGGTAATGATATTTTTCTACTTATTATTCAAGTTTCCTATGTGTGTGTGTGTATATATATATAGGGATGGGATCATCTGAGACCGCCCTCCTAGGTTAGTCCATATGACCAAATCTACACCATCCAAATAATAAATTAATGGCCAAGATATATTACAATATATACAACATTTCATAAGTAAGTATACAACAGAAGGGTAGGAATCCAGGAAATTAAATATAGTAACCGCTTCCTAAAAATTAGGGACGTGATTTTGTATTGATCACGTCCCCATAATCAAGCGATTCACCTTTCCTTTCTCTCCATTCCTATTCGAACCTGCAAATTATTCAAATATGGCAACAAAATCGTGCAACAATTAATGAAAAGTATACAATTACATTAAACTAACTATACATTAAAACATTACTAAGTATACATAAACAATTAACTAAGTATACAATTACACTAAACTACATGTACATTAAAACTTTACTAAGTATAAAGAAACATTTAACTAAGTATACAATTACATTGAACTAACTATACATTAAAATAATACTAAGTATACAGAAATATTTAACTAAGTATACAATTACATTGAATTACTTATATAACTAAGTATACAATTCCATTGAACTAAGTATACAAATCCACAGAACTAAGTATACAAATTCACTAAACTACTTACTAAACTACTTATATAACTAAGAATACGATTCCACTGAACCAAGTATACAAATCCACTGAACTAAATATACAATAAAACATGACTAAGTATACAAGTCCACTGAACTAAGTATACAATAAAATGATTGTTCACAAATATAGCGGAAAGAATTATCAATTTTGAAAAAAACGCTTGAAGTTGATGATTTTTCCTCCCTAAAAATCGGGTAACTGAAAAGGTAGGATTATGTTTCCTTAAATATAGCTAATAACCGTCCAATTAACATAACTAATTAAATATAAAAGTACAATTATACCATTATATGCCTAAATTAACTAAAATGATCTACACCATCCAAAATTTCAAATCAATAGTCCATAAGTGTTCTTATGGACTAACCTAAAGGGATTGGTCTCATTTGAACCAATCCCTATATATATATATATATATATATATATATATATATATATATATATATATAATAGGAATGGATCAAATGAGACTACATAATTAGAGTGAGACAGTATGGACTAATCCTCTCCATAATTCTATAATTTTAGATGGTTGAGATTTACCCAATTTAATAGCTTTTTTAATTTATTTTAAATTTGTAAAGGTTAATATTGTAATTATATAATTACACCAAATCAAAATATGTCAAATTGAAAAGGCAAACTAGAGAGAAATCCCACGACTTTTGGTTTGGATGCTGACGTTCGATTCAGCTCAGACAGTGATGATGAAACCTTTAAATCAAAAAAGAGAGGAAACATAAGGGGCTTTAATGGAAGGGGCAGTAAAACCGGAAGAAAATCTAGTTTCAGAAGCGAGTCATTTTCTAAAGCAGATTTCGATGATGAGCCAAGTTATCATAGGAATAAGCATAGAGATAATAAAGCAGGTCACAGAGGCATGACAACCAAGAAAATCTCTTTTAACAATGGTTTCAATAGATATTTAGGTCCAAGCAGAAATAATAGAGGTAGTCGTGATAATTTCTATAATGGGGAAGCAAGAGTAACAGAGACATATCTCTTCCATACTTTGAGGGGATTTTAAAATTTTCTTTTATTGCGTGTTGTTGTGTTTTGGGGAGAATGCGATTGCGAGTTGAAATCGTTATCGTAGGGTTTAGTTTGTGTCTTTCATGAATTTTTCGGTGATGGTGGTTAAGCTTTTATTAATGAAGGTTCTAGGTTTTTTTCTAGGTGAAGAATACAGGTTTATATGTTTGATATATACTTACATTTTAGTAGGTTATTGTATACTTATATGTTTTTCGATGTATACTTAGATGTGTTTTGCTGTATAAGTAGTTAATTTTTTATGTATGTATTTATGTTGTTGTATACTTATTTTTTTGTTGTATACTTATATGTGGTTTGTTGTATACTTATATATGTTTTGTTGTATACTTATATTTTTGTTTGACAATTGTAATATGCAGTAAAATTATGTTAAACATACAACAAAATAGTGTTAAGTATACATCAAATATATGCTAAATATACAGCACAATAATGAGCGTGATTTTCTCTCTCTCTCTATAATTGATTTACTTAATCCATGGTCCCCACATGTTAATAAGCGTGATTCTCTCTCTGTATAACTGATTCCTTAATTAATGGTCCCCACATATTTTTGTTTGACCATTTTAATATACAGTAAAATTATGTTAAACATACAGTAAAATAGTGTTAAGTATACAACAAATCATTGATAAATATACAGCACAATAATAAGCGTGATTTTCTCTCTCTCTCTCTCTCTCTCTCTCTCTCTCTCTCTCTCTCTCTCTCTCTCTCTCTCTCTCTCTCTCTCTCTCTCTCTATAATTTATTTACTTAATCCACGGTCCCCACAAGTTAATGAGTGTGATTCTCTCTCTATATATAATCGATTCCTTGACTCACGGTCCCCACATATTTTTGTTTGACCATTTTAATATGCGGTAAAATTATGCTAAACATACAAAAAAAATAGTGTTAAGTATCGACAAATATATGATAAGTGTACATCATCTTGCATGCGAGCACATGCGTGATTTTCTCTCTCTCAAATAGCGATTTTCTCGCAATTTTCTCTCTCCCCACGTAATTTTCTCTCTCCTAATAACTGATTCCATATTTGGATGGTCCCCACTTGTTAATTTGACAATTATACCCTTATTTTGTTTTAATTAAATGTTTAATGTAATTTAAACCCCTATTTATCTTAGCCATTGATATAGATGAGGGAGGGTTGGGATGAGTCCACATTGTCTCACTATAATATGTGGTCTCATTGTATCCTCCCCCTATATATATATATATATATATATATATATATATATATATATATATATATATTCCCAGATTCAAAAGCTTCTTTCAATATTTTATTTTTACAAATTATTTCATTAATTAGTTCGATTTATTAAAATCACATATTAATTATATAATTTTATTTTATGTGGAAAACGAAGGGGTTGAGGACTAGGACTTTTATTGTTCATTTTTCTACATCGAATATCTGCAATTATTAAGGTAGAATTTTTATATTATTTGTCTTTATTTAATGTTCCATGACTATACTTCATTGATTGCAATATATGTCAACAGGAAATAAATTCATATAAGCTAGGGGCCATGAAAAGGGTCTGAGATCAAACATATCTTAGGGGTGAACCCGCAATGTTATATGCGATGAATCGCGATCGAGAAAAAAAGAGGAAATTAATGAATTTATTGTTGTAATTATGTGAATGTTTTCATGTTATATTAAATATTGACAGATATATCCCTATTGAGCGAGATGAAGCTCACCCATATTATTATCATGACTTTCACATTGAGGAATAGATATGATGTTATGGATGGTGGAATAAATCATGCTATATTTATATTTTTAAATAATTATGATCGGAGAAAATTTTGGATTTATGTCTTTAATTTTTTTTCCCGATTTATGCTTGGGATAATTGTTGGATATTTAATTTGGAAGATGTAATATTATTATTATTATTATTATTATTATTATTATTATTATCATCATCATCATATTTTTTCTTAAGAATTAAAAATTCTAAATTGACTTTTTGATTATTATTGGGATCACTTTAATTTATAAATTCGTGTTTTCTTAATAATATTTTAGAGTACTTTAATTTAATAAAATTGGGTCGTTACAAGTGGTATCAGAGAAGGTCTACGGTTCTGTAGACTTGGAAAAACAAAAGTTTCTTTTCAAATTTTAAAAGAAAATAGTCTAATAACATCCATCTCCATCATATCTCGCCGAGTTTCTCAAGGTATGCAATTTATTATGTCATGTTATTCCATTTATTTATGAAGTATCATTTTATATTATTATGTTTTAGAAGTACATTTTTATCAATTCTTGTCATCATTCTTTTTAAAATAAAAGCATAATTGTATTAAAGAAAATTCATGACAAGTACATTTGTTACCATATTTTATATTAAAGAAATTTTACGATAAAACCGTATGGGCTTAATTACATAAACCTAGATGACCAATACTTATTTGATTTAGATTATTAGGAAGATGATTAGTTTGGGATCTTATGTTAACGAGAATGTGCTATTGAGGTTAGTAGAAATTACCAGCAATTTTGAGGTGATATATGGTGTTGGTTCTCATGCCAATATTTTGATGATACTTGAGGGAGAGTAAAAAAACCCAAGAAGCGGAACTTGAGAAAGATCCGGATTATGAGGAGACCTAGTGTCTGGGAACTTCATAAATTGATTAATAAACCCATTATTATTGATAGAGATGAACAGTGAGATAAATTATACATAGTAGAAGATGATAGGCTAATCGCCATTAGGCTTAAGTTAGTTTCTAATTATTTATTATTTAGTTAACTTTTGATAGGTGATTTTTATTTTTAAGCATGAATCATGGTTGTCAGTGAATTATTATTATTAATAAGATTTTGATCTTCTTTAGGATTGCACGTCTTGATTTCGATTATGAGAAATGTTTGGTAATTTTAAGTTGATAGATGCAAAAGGATAATCTCTTGATTTTAGTTGTACAAAATTTGATTAAATTTTTACTAACCCTGTGATACAAGACTCAAGTCTAGGTTTGTTTTGATGGAGGCCTAGAAGGACTTTACTACAATCCAAGTTAAACAGACAAGTGATATAATTAGCCTCGTATAGAATTTGTGATAAACTATTGCTATTGATTTTCATGTTTAATTATGAGGCTTGTCGCCTAAAGCTTATAATGATTTATGTGTTGGTGTAAATTAGATTGCTACTGGTGAGTTGGTCGATTACATGTTATATGCTTATTCCCAAACGAAGGTGATAAAGTTTACCCAGTTATACCTGAACTACTGGTTATAGTGTTTTTCTTAATTAATGTTTGAGTATATGGTTTACTCTATAAAGTTTTAGTTATTGAATATACCCTTTTTTCTATGAGGTTTGAGATATTGAACACAGGATTTGCCCTATAAAATTTGAGTCATTGAATGTAGGATTCTCCCTTAAAGGATTTGAGTTATTTGAATATATCCTTTTTCCTATGAGGTTTGAGATATTGAACACAGGATTTTGCCCTATAAGATTTGAGTCATTGAATGTAAGATTCTCTCTTAAAGGATTTGAGTTATTTGAATATAGGGTTATCCTGTGTATTTGAGTGAATGATTTTTCCTAATTATCGTTTGAGTATTTGGGCATATTGAAATATAAAGTTTTTTTCAATAATGTTTGATTATTGTAGTTGTGAGTTGACAACACATAAGGTTAGTTATTTGATCAAAAGCTCTCCGACTAAGGGTTAATGTAAACAAATTTGGATTTGAGATGGATTTTCCCTAATGAGATTTGAACGTAGGATTTCTATAAATTACGTTTTGAGCATGTACGGTTTCCTTATTTAAGAGTTTGGTTGTATTGAACATAAGATTTACCCTAATTACGATTTAAACTGTGAGACCAAGGGTGAGTGACTTGTTTGCTCACGGATCAAGAGCAGTTGATAAGAGAGTTATTTTGGTGGCGAAGTATGAAAAGAGATATTGGAACTTCTGTGGAAAAATATTTGACTTGTCAGCAAGTTAAAGCCGAATACCAAAGACCATCTAGTTTACTCAAACCACTTGATCCAGAATGGAAATGGTAGCACATAACTATAGATTTTGTGGTAAGGCTTCCACCATCAATCAAGGGAAATAAGGCCATATGGGTTGTAGTAGATCGATTAACAAAGTCAGCACATTTCTTACCTATTAAGATGACGTTCAAAATGGAGTGATATGCACAAATTTACATTGAGGAAATAGTGAGACTTCATGGAGTTCTTGTGTCAATTGTTTCCGATGGAGATACGCATTGTACTTCTAAATTTTGGAGAAGTCTACAAAGTGCTTTGGGAACAAAACTTAGATTTAGTACGGCTTATCACTTGCAAACAGATGGACAGTCTGAAAGGACTATACAAATATTGGAAGATATGTTGAGAGCATGTGTGCTCGACTTAGGAAGTAATTGGGAAACATTATTATCCTTGGTAAAATTCGCTTATAACAACAATTATCATGTGACTATTGGGATGACTCCATACGAGGCGCTCTATAAAAGAAATTGTAGATCACCATTATATTGGAGCGAAGTTGGTGAAAGAAAAATTTTGGGCCCTGAATTAATTTGGCAAACTGTTGAAAAGATAACTATGATACAAGATCGAATCAAGTTGACTCAAGATAGACTAAAGTCATGTGCTGATAGACGGAGAAAACATATATAGTTTGATGAAGGAGAAAAAATATTTGTGAAAGTAGCTCCTATTAAAGGTGTTATTCGATTTGGCGAAAATGGAAAGTTGAAACCGAGATATACGGAACATTTGAAATCCTTACATGAGTTGGAGATTTAGCTTATCAGCTAGTATTACCACCGAGTCTATCAAGTGTGCACAATATTTTTCACGTCTCTATGCTAAGAAAATATGTTCATAATCCAAGTCATATCGTGAATTATAAGGATCTAACAATCAATAATTACTTAACTTACGAGGAAGCACCAGAAGTTGTTTTGGAACGCAAGACTCACCATTTGAGAAATAAAGATGTTGCTCTAATCAAAGTACAATGGAGACGTCATGGCAGAAATGAAGCTACTGTGGGAGCGTGAAGAGGAGATCTGTGTCAAGTACCCAAAATTTTCAATTCCAGGTAAGATATCGAATTTCGAGGATGAAATTATATTTAAGGAGAGTAGAATGTGATAATCCATTTTTTTAATTAATAATTTAATTAGAGGTTAGTATAGGGATTATGTTAGGGGTTAGTTAGGAGTTAGTTTAGGGGTTATTTTAGAGTATTTAGGGGTTAATATTAATTACTATAATATGTATAACTTCATACTCAAAATTTTACACCAAATTTCAAATAATTATAAGGTAATGATATTTTTCTACTTATTATTCAAGTTTCCTATGTGTGTCTATATATATATATATATATATATATATATATATATAATTCCCAATTCACAAGCTTCTTTCAATATTTTATTTTTACAAATTATTTCATTAATTAGTTCGATTTATTAAAATCACATATTAATTATATAATTTTATCTAATGTGGAAAACAAAGGAGTCGATGACTAGGACTTTTAATGTTCATTTTTTGATATCGAATATCTGCAATTATTAAGGTAGGAATTTTTATATTATTTGTCTTTATTTAATGTTCCATGATTATACTTCATTGATTGCAATATATGTCAACAGGAAATAAATTCATATAAGCTAGGGGCCATGAAAAGAGTCTGAGATCAAACGTATCTTCGGGGTGAACCCACAATGATATATGCAGTAACTGGCCAGTCAAAGGAAAAAGAGGCAATTAATGAATTTATTGTTGTAATTATGTGAATGTTTTTCATGTTATATTAAATATTGACAGATATATCCCTACTGAGCGAGATGAAGCTCACCCCTATTATTATCATGACTTTCGGGTTGAGGAATCCATCAAGATATGATGTTGTGGATGGTAGAATAAATCATGCTATATTTATATTTTAAATAATTATGATCGGACTAAATTTTGGATTTATGTCTTTAATTTTTTTCCAGATTTATGCTTGGGATAATTGTTGGATATTTAATTTGGAAGATGTAATATTATTATTATTATTATTATTATTATTATTATTATTATTATTATTATTATTATTATTATCATCATCATCATATTTTTTCTTAAGAATTAAAAATTCTAAATTGACTTTTTGATTATTATTGGGATCACTTTAATTTATAAATTCGTGTTTTCTTAATAATATTTTAGAGTACTTTAATTTAATAAAATTGGGTCGTTACACGGAGCCCCTCACGGGAGGGTCCCGTCAATGGCAGCTTGCTCGACCGCCCCTGGGACGGCCCTGATTTGTATTATGGGTTATATCCGTCTCATTAATTTAAATCTGCGAGACGATCTCACGTGAGACTTCCTCGTTCTTCTTTTAGTTTCTATGCACAACAAATTCAAATTTTCAACGGAAGCCAATAAAATCTCAATTCCCGACACCATCTCTCACAAACTCACACCAATAGACCACCATCAATTCCTTCTTATTCTTAATTGCAACTTATTAATCGGGTACCCTAATTGGAGCTCGAGCTTTGGACTGGGAAAGAAAGCAATAATTGGGGGAAAATCTGACATGGAATCAGGGAAGGAAATCAGTCCAAACGTTACTCAAAGCACCAGTTACATTAAAAGTTTCAGAAACTAAAAGTGAACCCAGGTGAGTATTCACGTGCACATAGTGTATATTAAAAAAAATAATTTTAATTGTAAGAGATTTGTTTAGTATAATTGGGGATAGTAAAGGAAGAACACATACTCATATAAGATCTATTTGGGACAGTCAACAATACAAGCAGCTTCTACCACTAAAGTACAAGGTTAATCCTCTATTAGCAAATATGGGTCGAAACATAAATCACATATTTGCACATATAGGGTGGATCGAGTATACCTATTTGCAGCGGAATTATCGATCCACTTAGTCAGGATTAAGCCCGTCTACAATCCTTCTTTTGATTCATGATTAAGCCATCTACAAGCCTTCTATATTTTGAATCGCGAGCAACGAACAAATCCCATAGATTGGTTGAACCACGAACAGAATCACGGACCGCCTTTCTCGTTTGTGTAAATAACTACTAGAGTTATTCACTTTAATTTGCACACCTTAAACCCTTGGAGAACTTTGGTGATGCTCCAAGAAGAACGTAGAGAGAAATTTTAGGAGAGAGATTATTCTTTTCTTATGTGAGGGAACAATTTTTCTGTTGTACTGATATTGTAGGGAGAGATATCAATATATTTTAGGGAGAGATATCAATATATTTCTCAATCCCATATCTCTATTAGAGTCTTAATGGGAGAGGTTTCTAGATAAAACTCATCTAAATAGGACTCCCTATTATCTCAAATATGGATGCAACCTAATTGCACCCAATATCTCCCACTCATACATATTTGACTCTGCTTATTCGAATCACAACCAAGTGGTCGCACCCAGTCAAACATCTCTATATTCCTCAATGAAATACATAGAGCATGCTCGACTCACTCAAATATATTTCTATATTCATGACTAGTTAAATACATTTCGACATAGTCGCCCGGGCTATGAATCATAGAACATAAGTGTGTTATCAACTTAATTCTTCCTCGGCCCCACATGCCAATTAGCTTGGTCTTGACAGCTTTCCTAGACATGCTCCGACAGACCGAATCACACATGGCTATTGGATACATGCTAAAGTAGCGCCATCAAGCTTACACCTCATGACATGGTCCAAAGTCCCAAATGGTACAAAAAAAATATTACGGGCTCACACAGTGACGAAGCAGGGACCCATTCAGTCACTTTCCCATAGACAGTCGACTCAAAGTACATGTAGTATGAATACATGCTATAATGGAGCTCCCACTCAATTTAGGCATGTCACGCTCGAGACATCATACAAATCTTAGTCCAGTCGCTATTCAAGCGCCTGACCTGCGCACTACTCGTAGTCACTCCCAAAGTGTCATACGATAGTTTGCACATTCGGCTACAAACAGGCTTTTATGAAGTTTGGACATACTTCATAATCGATCAACTCGGATCGCATCTTAACCACTAGTTAAGGCGACTGTTAATTATACTTAATAACTTCCTCACTGCTCTAGCGTGAAGGTGATCACTCGCAAACCTCCATATGCAACACAATCTTTTAATTCTCATCCTGCTCGCTCTCTTAATGCCAGGGCGATTGCCCGTGTGAGAGGGCCAATCAAAGCCTGGTGACAACTCACAAATTCAGTACCAAACATATAATGAGAATCCAACATATCTCATTAATCATAATATGTTCTCAAAGGCCACATAATCAGTTCTTACTTAATCCCTAATGACTCACATGCCTTTGGAGCATATCTCCAAACAAAGGCTCGTAAAAGGGATGAGCGCCCACACCGCTCGTAAGTATGCCTGAGAACAATATTAACTATGCGCAAAAACTCTTAAGTGAAGTAAAGCCTCGAGTAAATATATTTGGTCTACCATCCATGTTTGACGCGCAAACCATACACCAAAGTGGTTTTACTATCACAAAGACAACAAAATACATCATAGATATGTGCGCAATGTGCATCATTTCAAGATGCCAGATTGCCTCTAGCAAATCATAGACCAATCTATTAAAATATCTAAGTATCCATTTATCGGCATCACAATAGCGCATGGATCACTTCGATATCCACTGACCAATCACACTGCTAAGTACTTGACTTACTGAGTACACACATAGCGCACATGAGACATTCAACAGTGCTTACATAAACTAGCTAGCATTTCTTTTCATCTTCCGAAGATATCGTTTCTTTACTAAGAATATGATCTTTCACCATGGAGTGTAAAGACAGCCAACACTAAGTGGCGATAACTCCATGTTCTTTCCAGTCATCACATTTTTGCCATATACAGTGAGATATAACTCTTAACATATGTTCAGTGAATTAATTGACCATCGTGGGCCTATCAAAATGATAGCTCGATGAAATCAGTGATGATTCAAGTCAAGTTCGAGCTTCTTGACCAAAGAATCAATGCGCTCTTACTCCACTCTTGAATTCAGCGGGTGATCCACACAGATCTCCTTATTCAACTTTCACTGAACTATGTCAACATCAATCATTCAAGACAACACTAGATGAAAGTGGCAATAATAGATAACATATCAGGCGAATTGAGGCAATCTCACCACTTAGAGAGAACATCTCAAAAAATAATTTACGCTCTTCTAACAGTCGTAAATATTTCGTCCTTAGTCGAGCTACACACATGTTAATCAACCCATCTATATTGCACTTGACCTTCCGAAACCACATGTTTCAAATGGTTTTGCATCTAGACGGAAGATTAACAATCTCTTATACTTTATTCTTAGTCATTCGACTCATCTTTTCCTTCGCAATCAACTATCCACTTAGGGCATCAAGTGAAGTCACATGTTCTATCGACTCATCAACACCCACAAAAGTAATTGTGAAGGATACCCACTCAATCTCATATAGATGATGGGGAATATTTCATATTCACTCCTTTTACTCGTGGAATTTAAGAATCCTTTGCGTGTGAGACACTAGCTCCCACTGACTTAGTGTCGCTCCCACTATCCCAGCGATTACTAGATGAGTACAAAATACAACATCATCGCTAGAGAAACGAGCGCCTCCTAAGGATCTTGCAACTCGCATAGTTTCAAGATTTCTTATGACTTCACATGTGCTAGGGAAATCCCTTTGAAGGGAAACCTAAATTGTGCGACTTGATTCTCCACTTGAGAACACATATTCTCGAATTTACATAGGCACAAACCCACTAATTTGGGCTTGTTACCAAACTAAAGCTCACACAGGGTTGAAGAATCATTTGGAGACACATATTTTATGATGTAGGCAGCAACAAAACACACAAATTAATTTGCGCCATCATAAATCTAACCATTTTGAAGTGATTGTCCCTTCTTTGCGAGCTCATATAGCTGCAAAGTATTTAGAACCATCATTCAACTTGCAACTTTATTTCCTTCAACTGTGTGTCCAAACTAGTTAGACACACTATTTTCGGTCCCTATTAGCACATCTCCATCTGTTAAGAATCGCTCAAAGCAATTTGGCACTTCTAACTATTGAGAGTGAGAATGTACTAACTTATAGCGTAAATAGCAATGAAAAAAAATATAATGCGTTAATTTGTGCCTCCCACTCATAAGTCTGCACTCAATTTAGTGGACTTAACTTTATAAGAAAAGTAGTCATCTTACATTCTTCCAGCAAGCTTATCCCGCTGGAAAAATAATTATGCAGAGGGAGATTGACGTTAGCGAGTTAGACCATAAAGCCTCCTCGAGCTAATATAGTCATCCTCCTAACCTCACGTTTCACAATATCTTTAGAAGATCTAAAAGAAATACTATCTAAAGCCAAGCATCACAAAAAAATAGACAAGTCTTCTCACTTAACAAATATCTTACAAGTGCATTTATCCGAGTAAGACTATATCGACACATCAAGTTGCTCACACCAACTGTTGAGCTTGAGGTGACTCTTTTTAGCCTCCTTTTGTGCGCTCTATAGCTGCACAACCCGATAATAGTCATACACATTTGCTCAATCTCAAAACCACATGCTAAGTCAACCAATATCTACAATCCACCCATGGAGAGATTTGGAAATATTAGCGAAAAAATAAGAGAGCAAATAATTAGTCAAACTTCATCTCAGTACAATTACGAGCGAAGGTATCAATCTCATAAGTGCACTTAATAATTGTTGATACTTAATTGCTTCATTCAATAAGGTGACACGACTTATTGTCAATTTATGGATCAATCTATAGTTCTAGTTTTAGCTTTTGCTCTTGCCAAGCTACATTATGCTTGTTTCAATATTCACTCGAGTTGGTTTATATCGGTCAGCACAAGCGACAAGTGCACTCACTTGTGTATTTCTCAACTTTTTATAATCAGCCTCTAGATAGGCGATTTTCATTAATAATAACACAAGTAACTAATATTCTTGATTCAACTCAAATAGCGAATTTGGATAACTAGAGTATTTACTTGGGAGTAAGCTCAAATTCCAAAACTAAAGCTTAAACCTTTTTATTAAATTCGCAGCTTAAACAAATTAAAGCGTAAAATTAATTCTTGATCCATAAGTATATCATCGGCATCTCAACTGCGATTATTTTGGACAATTAAGTTCTTATATTTGCGGCTTAAACAAATAAAGCGCAAATACTTTCTTTAATCCATAAAAGTATTGTCCGCGTCTAAGCCGCGACAATACTGGATACTTTGTCTATTTTCATGCTAAATTGGCTAAACTAAAGTAGGTGAGTTTGGTCTAAACACATCTCAATAAATTGCGCAAACAATTAGGTACTGATCTAATAATTTTATTCTGGATCCAAGTAATATTTATTATTTTCTTCAATTCAATGAGATCGAAAATTTTCCACCAAGGTTAGTAATCATGTCCCACCGAATTGAAGATCACAATAAAAATTATTGATCTATGAATAAAATTATCAAAGTCCATAAATACATCATGCATGCATCCATGCGATATAAGCAATTACGAAAACAAATATAGCCCCAATGGGCGACATTGACATATGGTGCACCATGTGGAGATAATTTAGACCTATGGTGGTAAAACAAAAACATCATCATAGAATTGATGTTACATAGCCTCCAAAAATCGGCTCAGTAATTACATGCCTCGAAAAATAAAAAAAAATACATATTTTCAATGCCTACTACATCAATCCAGAAAAAGTAAAAGAAATAAATAAGGATATCGAATTACCACTATTGTCATAACTTAACTCCCACAAAAATATTAATATAAAACAGTAAACATTCACATAAATGAGCACCCATATGTCAATGTCCATAAGTTCCAACAAAATTAATTGCAACACAAAAAAAATTGCATACACACAAGCAATTAATAAAGCATGCAACTCATGAATTAAAAATCACATAGAATATTTTTGTTTGCACCTCAATGCGCAAAAAATATAATTTTTTTTACGCACCTTATGCGAAAAAAAAAATCCATGCACCAATGTGCAAAAATAATTTTTGCATGCATCACAATGCACCAAAAAAAAAATATTAATCTGTTGCAAGCATCTTAATGCGCAAAAATAATTTTTCTTTCATACACCTAATGCGAAAGAAAAAAAATGGCATTATTACATATGTGCAAAAAATAATTTTTCATGCATCATATTGCACAGTTATAATTTTGCAAGCATTCTAATGCACAAAAATAATTTTTGCAAGCACCAAATTGCGCAAATTTTTTTACATGCATTAATACTATAACAAAAAGAAATGCACAAAAAAATAATTTTGCAAGCGTCCCAACGCGCAAAAAAAACTTCCTATCCAGTTTCTACATAAATAGAAAACAAGTTGGGATAATAAAAAGAAATCATTAGCCCAATGGTAGACATTAATATGATAAATCAAAAGGTCTTGGGTTCTAATTCATGTTAGACCAACAATCCAATATTTTCTTTGATAGCAAAGAGGATATACTATTTAGACACTACTCAGTGCCACGTCATAGCCCGTGTGGCGTCCAAATAGATGACACGTCAACTACCCGCGTGGCAGCCGCGTGCGCCATGTCAGCACCCAGAAGGCCAACCAAGCCCCAGCGCCACGTCAGCGACATACATTTTAAAAATAATAATAATAATAATAATAATAATAATAATAATAATAATAATAATAAATGCCGCTTCAACAGCGCTGCTACACCGACAAAGCGCAAAGACTCATACGCTTACCATACGCGATGCCTCCATACAAAACAGAAACACCGGAATAAGTTTAACAAATTTGCGAAATCAGTTGCAACAAGTCTGCAAGAGTTCCCATGCAAATATTTTATTTTAGGCTCAAAAACTTTGAATCGCCATAACTATTTCGTTTCTTATCCGTTTTGCAAGAATAATATATCAAATTGATCGTCTTTCCGAGATCTATAATTTGACACCAATATTGCATATAAAAAACGAAAAAAACAAATTTCAAATTTTTTTAAAAAAAAATAAATCACATGTATCATAAACTCAAGTACATCACATAGGCGAGATCCAATTCCAATGGCTTTGATACCACTGTTAGCAAATATGAGTCGAAATATAAATCAAATATTTGCACATATAGGGTGGATCGAGTATACCTATTTGCAGCAGAATTGTCAATCCACTTAGCCAGGACTGAGCCCGTCTACAAACCTTCTTTTGATCCATGATTAAGCCATCTACAAGCCTTCTCTATATTGAATCGCGAGCAACGAACAAATCCCATAGATTGGTTGAACCATGAACAGAATCACGGACCGCCTTTCTCATTGGTGTAAATAACTACTAGAGTTATTCACTTTAATGTGCACACCTTAAACCCTTAGAGAACTTTGGTGATGCTCCAAGAAGAAAACCAGAAATTTTAGGAGAGAGATTATTCTTTTCTTATGTGAGGGAACGATTTTTGTGTTGTACTGATATTGTAGGGAGAGATATCAATATATATCTCAATCCCATATCTCAATTAGAGTCTTAATGAGAGAGGTTTCTAGATAAACCTCATCTAAATAGGACTCCTATTATCTGAAATATGGATGCAACCTAATTGCACTCAATATCCTCTAATTTCCAAAAGATTCAAATGGATGGCATCTATATAAATAATTAAAATGTAAAAGTAAATAAAAGGAATTAAAAAATAGAATAATAAATCTTAAGGCCAACACAAAATATCTGTTAAAGAATTAAAAACTTTTATTTTTAAATAAAAGAGGACTTTAATAATACAATCGAGCATCAAGGAAAAGATTATTACAATTTTTTGAAAAACTTCTTTAAAAAATGGTCGTTGACACTATACACGATCATTAAAATCATTATTACAAATCAAAATTTTATTGACTCAAGAATTTTACTTTAAGAATGAACAAAATTTTCAATTGTTCATTGTAATTGAAGAAAGACACACTATGATGCATTTTTTTTTACAAAGTAGCATCTAAAATAAAGCCACGTCTTTTACGTATAGAGTAATAAACAGAAAAAAACTGAGTAGTTTTATTACTTTATAATAACTTTTACATTATTATAAATAACCAACTATTATAAACATCATGGACAAAAAGTCATCAACCCTATATACTAAAAGAAAAAACAAACTGCCACATGTCATAACCTCAGTAATTTGGTCCATGTGTCAACACCTTAGTCTTTCAAATCCACGTGTCAACTTCACATTTAACCACGTGGCAAATTGTGCCAACACTTTATTCTTCCAAATATAAATTGGATTTTTTTTTTTTGGATGAATTGATTTTCCGTATATAACTATCAGTTATCAATTAGATCACTTACTTTGATTTTTTGGCTTCTAATTATACATTGATTTGCTTCCATAACTCAAGTTGGCTAATTAAATACCAATTTTATGATTGACAACTAACTTAGAAAGATTGACAAATTGAAAAAGGATATAAAATATCAAAATACAAAATAATAAGCATTTTCCGGATTCTCACCACCTTAATTCCTTTTCGTACAAATATTCATGAAAATTCAATATCATAATATTCTCTCAAGAAAAAAAAACGTCATAATACAAAAACTGTCCACCTATTAAAACATAGTTTTTGTGGAATGCCTAATTAATTAATTATCCTTTTTATATATATGAAAATTAAAATTATTGAGTAGTTACCAATTTTTAAAAAATTCAAATTTCAAACTTCTATATGATGCCTAATCAATATACCGCATGATCTGGGGTTATAGATAAAATTAAATTTTGTTTGCTACTCACATAATTTGGATAAAAAAGTGATATGATCAAAATTAATTGGTCGTAATTTGTATTTTCATATATAAAAGAATAATTAATTAATTAGTCATACAACAAAAGTTGTGTTTTAGTAGTTGGATAATTAATTAATTAATTGAGCGTAATTTGTATTTCCATATATAAAAGGATAATTAATTAATTAATTGGTCATACTATAGAAGTTGTGTTTTAATAGGTGGATAGTTTTTGTATTATGATGTTAAATTTTCATTAATATGTACGAAAAGGAAGGTAGATAGAATCCAGAAAATGCCCACTATTTTGTATTTTGATATTTTATGTCTTTTACAAATATATATTTTTGTTAATATTTGAACGTAATCCCAGAAATAAAAAACGTCTGAAGGTACGATGTGAGCAACTATGGTAAACTCATTTGCAATTCAAGCCTGAGGAGAAGAAAAAGTATGGAACTCATTCTTTTTGATGTTCCGGTAATGAACATTTCCTTATCGATTTTGAATCGCTCTTTTTTATTTATTTTTAATTAGAATTAGAACCAGACTATCTTAAGTTTGTATGACAAGTCGTATATGAGAGAATGACGATTGAGGGAAGCCCATATGACTGCGTCTTTGTTATATTTAATATATTAGGGACTTTTATGAGACAAAGATAAGTCATCAACAATTTTGAGCTTGCCTTAGATGGTAGAGTTGGTAATAGAACCACTAATGTAGTTTACAAAGAAGTTTTCAAAATTTAAAATGAATTCTTTGTATGATATTTTTTTAAGTTTTGAATTTCTTTTTTAGTTTTTATAATTAGTATTTTCGATCTCTTCTAACTATTACAAACAAATTTGAAACACTAAAATTTTATCTTTTGGACAAATCTTGTGTAACATGTCAAAAAGTAAAGTCAGTTTTGTAGACTATTATTTGTCAAAAATTGTGGGCAAAACTTTGACAATTAAATTGGCATGTAAAATGTGATGGCAAAACAATTGTTGAAGGTCTTAGCAAATTAGGTATAATAGTGAATTTGCAATGCCTATAAATAGTCAATAATGGAGAAGAAGAAAATCATCCCAAGCAAATTATCAAGTTCTCAATTTTAGTTTGCCAAGTATTTCCTTTATAGAGTATTAGTTTCTCCTATTTCAAGAATAGAAAAGTGATATAGTTTCTCCTTGTATTTAAGAAAGGTGTTGTAATCCCTATTTTTATAGTGAATTGCTCCTACACTTGCCCGTGGTTTTACCTCAAATTTATTTGGGGGTTTTCCACGAAAACTATTCGTGTTCATTTTACCTTTATTTTTCTCATATCACTATTGTCATGGCTTTGTTCCGGTCCGTAATTTCCTAACAAACATCGAGCCATTGGTTTGGGGGTTAATAATCACGGGTACTATTCGCGCACTATTCACGTGAATAGTGAAATGATTCAAGTAAAAATCAAAATCGGTGTGAACAAAATGACGACGAAAAGTTCGATGTAGAGAAGTTCAATGGGAATAATTTCTCTTTGTGGAAAATGAAGATTAAGGCTATTTTGAGGAAAGACAATTGCTTGTCGGCAATTGAGACAGTAAAGATATCACCGACGATGCCAAGTGGAATGAGATGGATGGCAATGCAATTGCTGATTTGCACTTAGCACTAGCGATGGAGTGTTATCCACTTAGTGTTGAAGAAGACTTGGAGATATTACTCACAAAATTATACGAGGCAAAGTCACTTCACAACAAGATTTTCTTAAAAGAAAATTATATACTCTTCGTATGGCGGAAACCACTTCACAAAACCATATCAACACCTTTAATAATCTATTTTCGCAACTCACCTCAATGGGTTACAAAATAGAAGTTGTTGAACGTAAAACTTTTACTCCAAAGTTTACCGAAAATTAAAATCAACTCATCATCAACTGAGAACAACGCCCTTTCGGACTATCTAGTCTTCGATGAAATTGCAAAGACTATACTAGAAGAGGAGAGCAAAAAAAAAAAGACAGACAAACAAGTTCGCAAATGCGGAAGCTTTGGCGGTGGTGAGAGAGGAAGATCTAAGATCAAAATCCAGGAGTAAAAAGAACATCAAGTGCTACAATGCAAATTAGCAAAAGAGGACACTTCAAGAAGGATTGTTGGAGTAAGAAGAGTGGCGACCCCCGAGTCATCAAATGCTCAAGGAATATTGCAAGTACCTCTCCGAAATGGAGAAGTTTTATATGGCGAAGCAACAACCAACGGCCAAGGTAAAACTATTTTTACGATGTTTGGCTTTTAGACTTAGGAGCAAATCAACACATGACCTCCCGAAAAATGGTTTCACACATACGAACCAATCTCTGGAGGATCTCGTATTTATGGGGAATGATCATGCCTTGGATATTGCTGAATTGTACTATCAAAATAAAAATGTTTGATGGCATTCGCACCATTCGGAGGTACGACATGTGAAGGGCCTACGTAAGAATCTTTTGTCTTTGGGACAATTGGATGATGTTGGATGTAAAACTCGTATTGAGGATGGGATCATGAAGATCGTGAAAGGGGCTATTGTAGTAATGAAGGCGGAGAAACTCGCTGCGAATTTGTATATGCTTAAAGGTGAGACAATGCAAGAGAGGAGAAGCTTATGTTGCGAAATTTCAAAAGAATCAACGATAATGTGGCACCACAAACTTGGCCACATGTCGAACAAGGATTGAAGATTCTCTAAATCAGACGAAACTACCTGGTCTTACAAAAAGTATCTTTACCATTTTGTGAGCATTGTGTTACAAGTAAGCAACACAAATTAAAGTTCGCAATCAACATCTAAAAGTAAAAAAGCATCTTAGAGTTGATTCACTCTGATGTTTGGCAAGCACCACTATCATCCCTAGGAGGGGCGAGATACTTTGTATCTTTCATTGATGATTATTCCAGGAGATGTTGGGTGTATCCTATCAAAAGGAAGACCGATGTATTTCCAGTCTTCAAAGTATACAAAGCTCAAATAGAACTTGAATCTGGGAAAAAGATCAAGTGTCTAAGGACTGATAATGGAGGAGAATATACAAGTGATGAATTTGAGTCTTTTCTCATTGAAGGCATCAAAAGACAGTTCACGGTGGCGTAACACCTCAACAAAATGGAGTGGCGAGAGCGAATGAATAACCTTGTTAGAAAGAACAAGAGCAATGTTGAGAACTCGCAAATCTACCCAAGACATTTTTTCATCAAAACCGTTTTTATTGATCAATTTTTATCAACTAGGATTGATCCGAAAACACCCAGGAGATGTGGATAAGTTTCTGATATTATTCTCGCTTATGGAAGTCCTGTATGTGATGTACAATGACCAAGAAAGAACGTTGGACCCAAAGTCCAAAATGTATCTTCTTGTAGGTATCTTTGATGGAGTCAAATCGCCTGTGGGATCCCACTACCCACAAGGTCGTCATCAAGATGACTGATATTTGCGAAGATAAACTGCAAATATCTTAGCAACACATTAAAAGAGAAACCAGAGACTACTACAAAAAGACGAATCTACAGAATGAAGATTTGAAATCTTATTTTGTAGCGATCAACACGAGGTACAAGAACAAGTTGAGTCCGATGTTCAAGAATACGCCGTCAACTCGTGAGAGAAAGCCACCACCTTGGCAATCGTAGTATGTTATGGAGAGCAATGTTGCATACTGTCTTTTAACGGAGGATGGAGAGCCATCAACTTTCCATGAAGCTACAAAAAGCTCGATATCTATGGATGAAATGAATGCATGAAGAAATTGAAGCTCTCCACAAAAATCAAACTTGAAACTTGTACCGTTACCACACCAGAAAAGCCATTGGTAATAAATGGGTCTAAGATCAGCGGGATAGAACGATCAAGTAGAGCGCGTTCGTAAGACCGGTGGTAAAAGGATATGCTCGAGAAAGAGGGTATTGATTTCAATGAGATATTTTCCCGGTGGTTCGACTCACGACAATTAGAGTAGTCCTGGCGATGTGTGCTACTTTTGACTTACATCCGGAGCAGCTTAGATGTAAAACGCATTTCTTCATGGAGAACTTGAAGAAGAAATTTATATGCTTCAACTTGTTTTTTTTTAAACAGAAAGAGAACTTTGTTTTGCGGAGTTGAACAAATCTCGGTCTCAAACAGCGCCGAGGTGTTGGTACAAGAGATTTGATTCCTTCATAATGAGCCTTGAATACAACAGACTTAGTTCGGACCATTGTCGTTAAAAAGGTTTGATGATAATGATTTTATTATTTTGTCAAGTATGTGGATGATATGTTGGTGGCAGCCCCAATAAAAATCGGATCCAAGAAATGAAGGCACAAATAGGGAGTTTGATATGAAGGACTTGGGACCAAAAACAAGATTCTAGGGATGCAAATTCACCGAGATTTAATAGGAAGATCCCTTTCTCGGAAGAACTATAAAAATTTTCGACGCTCAACATGCAAGATTGTAAGCCGCTTCTACCCCTCTTCCTATTAATTTCAAGTTATCCTCAAGTATGTGTCCTAGCAATGAAACAGAGAGGATGGAAATTTCTCGAAAAATATGCATCAAAGAAATGGGAGTCTAATGTTCGCTATGATATGTACAAGACCGTCATTGCAAGCAAAAAGGGAAAAAATGATATACATGGCGAATCCTAAAAGAGAGCATTGGGATACAAAGTGAAGAGGGTTTCGAGGTACATCGAGGAACCTCGGATGTTGCATTATGTTATGGAGGATCGGATTTTACCGTCGGGGGTTATGTTGATTCGGATTTTGCTGATCTTGATAAAAGAAAATCCACTACGGGTTATGTGTTTACACTCTTTTAGGAGTCAAAGTTAGTTTCAAAATCGCAGATCGTTGTAGCTCTTCTACAATTAATCATGGCACTATTAAAGAAGCTAAAGAAATTTGGATTCAAAGGTTACCGGAGGAGCTCGGGCACAAACAAGAAAATATTGTTCTATTTTGTGACAAATGAGAGTGCTTTGCATATTGCAAAGAATCCACCTTACATTCAAGGACAAAGCACATAGGAGTTCAAGATTCACTTCGTCGAGAAGTAGTGGAAAATAGAAGTGTGGATATGCAAAAGATCCATACCGATGAAAACCTAAAGCGATTACATGACCAAACCAATCAACACCGCAAGTTCGAATGGTGCGGATCCTCGTGTGGCCTAAATAAACGTAAGCAACATGAGTGGCAAGTGTAGAGAATGATGAAAGAGTTACAAAATGACTTTAAGTGAGAGAATGTCAAAAAGTAAAGTCGGTTTTGTAGACTATTATTTGTCAAAAATTGTGGGCAAAACTTTGACAATTAAATTGGCATGTAAAATGTGATGGCAAAATGTATTGTTGAAGGTCTTAGCAAATTAGGTATAATAGTGAATTTGCAATGCCTATAAATAGTTATTTTAAGAAGAAAATCATCCCAAGCAAATTATCAAGTTCTCAATTTTAGTTTGCCAAGTATTTCCTCATTATAGAGTATTAGTTTCTCCTATTTCAAGAGAGAAAGAGTGATATAGTTTCTCCTTGTATTTAGAGAGAAGGTGTTGTAATCCCTATTTTTATAGTGAATTGCTCCTACACTTGCCCGTGGTTTTTACCTCAAATTTATTTGGGGGTTTTCCACGTAAAACTATTCGTGTTCATTTTACCTTTATTTTTCTCATATCACTATTGTCATGGCTTTGTTCCGGTCCGTAATTTCCTAACATAACACACGGGTGTTATTCTAGTTATAAATATACATAATAGCAATAATATTTCCATAAATGTATTTATAACTATACAAAACAATTTAATTTGTATGCATGTAATTTGCTTTAAACAAATATAAGGAGTCAAATAATGGAAAAGAAATTTAAAAAATTAAAGTTCTGGATTAAAAAACAATCATATAAATAGAAGTCATTGTGCTACAACAAATAAAAAATATATACAACAAAATAAAAAAATATGAAAATATAAGAATAACTTTTATTTTACATTTGAGTTGTAGACGACTCTTAGAAAAATGTCTTTTCTTATTCTGAATGATACTAACGGAAGTGTTAGGACAATCTCGTCGTTTGTTTGATTAATAATCACATACATTCGTGTGGCATTAAATGATGACAATCATGAGAAATAATAGTTATTTGTAATTTGTAATAATAGAATACCTGCGAAATAAAAGTACCAAAAATATCATGGCATGCCATTATGAAATAAAAATATTATATATATATATTAATAAGTAAAATGAATAAAAATATTGTACCATGCGTAGACTTAGTGTTGAATATACTTGATTTTCATAGAACTATCACACCGTCGAAATTCAACACTTTCTAAAATAATTGAATTACAAATTATGAAGTAAACAAACACAAAAAAGCTTATATAAAAGAATTTATCATACTGTTTGCCGTATCAATAAAAAAGGAGAAAATGATGTCGGTTATAAAATGCTTTCCATAGAAACTTTAAAAACAATACGTTGAGAAAATAGAGAATTAAACAAAGACTAAAAAATAAAATATAATAAGTCTTAAAAGAAAAAAAAAATTCTCAAGAAAAGGTTGATAGTTGGACTGCAAATTAGTAAGACTTATTTGCATTAATTAATGGTATAATTTGTTTTTAGGGAATTAATGGTATAATTTGGACTGTGTAGGACAAAAGAAAGGCCTGGTGAATTTTTACCTATTGTTGGACCAACATTTGTGAAAATCAACCCAAATTCAATTCAAAAAAAAAAAAAACTGGACAAACACACACAAGAATTGTTTGCGACACTATATAATGAGACACAAAACCCTAAACGTTAAGTTTCATATCCTCTTATTCTGGTGTGCAGCAGTCTCCCAACAAAATTATCTTCTGAAATTCCATAAACATTCAACAATACACACAACCCCAGGTATGCCTTGTCTTATTTCTTATGCATAAACAGACATGATTCAAAATTATTTTAAACAATAATCTCAATTTTCGTTCAATACCTAAAATATTTGTAGATACTCATCTTTATATTGTTATTTTTATAAATCAGACGAAAATATAGAAAAGTTTTTCTTTTCCTTGAAAAAAATGGGTAGCATCCAATCAAAATATACAGAGATGACTTTTTATCCCCTTTTTGTAGTGATATCTTCATGATAACGATTATTTTTCGTTTTTTGTTTTATTTTTCATTTAAATTCTTCTTTTATGTTTGTAAAACCCAGATCTATAATTTTGTTTATATAATCAGGTATATTTAAAACATTGGGATTTTTCATGAACAAAAATTCATAGTTTCTGATACACACTGAACATTCGGATTTTTCATTATACAGTTTTTTATTTTTTTTTATTATATAGGAATGAAATAGAAACCCTAGAATATAGTTTCTGATACACAATGACCATATATTTTCAAATATTATATGAATTGTCAAATGTAGTCAAACTCGAGCCTCAAACTAATGTAGTCAAATACTATATGAATTTTGCAAATATCTTGTGCACGAATGTAATCACTCTATAATATTAAAAAAATATTCATCAGTTATATAATTATTTTATTTTGTAGTCAACGACTCAACTTAAAATACCTCTGTCAACATATATCTATTGATTTCTTAAATTCCTCCAAATCATCTACGATCAAAACTAAAGAAAATTCACAAAATTTACTGTGAGACCATCTAATAGGTCTTTTTCGTTAAGACGGATCCAATCTGACCCAAGTTTTTAGTAATTTCCTACACCAGTGGCATATTTGTAATATTTTGGGACAGTGCATCCAAAAGTAGTAGTCATGGAGAGTATTTTACTAGTTCTCGTGAATATAATTAATTTTTTTCCCGAAAAGTATTAGCAGTCCCTCAAAAAGTATTAGTAGTAACGATGAAATGTATTAGTAACTGTTTGAACAGTTTTTTCAGTAATCCTCTTAAAAAATATTTACTTTTTCCATCAAGAGTATTAGTATTTCTACTAAAACGTATTAGTAGTCTTATTTAAAAGTATTATATTTTCTGATTAACTGTATTTTAGTATTCCTCTTGAAATAGTTTTCCTCATAAAAATTAATAGTAGTTCCCCCTAAAAGTATTAGTTAGTCCCTCAAAAAGTATCAATAGTCATCCTGAAAAATATTTGGTAGCACCCCTAAAAATATTAGTTTTCCCTCAAGAAAAGTATTAATAGTCATTCTAAAATGTATTAGCAACTTTCCTAAAATGTATTAGCAGCGGCCAGTGGATGTGGTATTAGTACTTGTACGGGCTGTTGGTGGACTAACGGGTCGGATATTTAGATCTGTCTAATGAATTAGATTCGTTAAACTGTCTAATAGGAGACTAACCCAAGAAAAATTTGGACATCTTTTAAAAACAAAGTTAGAATTTAAGTCTATTCATTAATCATTCACTATTAAAGAAATAAAAAACCAAATTTTGTTTGTCATGTTCAAGGTGTTTTTTTTAACACGAAACTCCTGTCAGACCATCTAATGGGTCTTTTCTGTTTAGACGGACACAACCCGATCGGTTTTTTTTTTCGTAATTTCATGCACCAGTGGCATGTTTATAATATTCTGAGACAGTGCATCCAAAAAGTATTAGTAGTTCCTCGAAAAAGCATTTGTAGTTCCCTGAAGAGTATTTTAGTAGTTCTCCTGAATATTATTAATTTTTTCTCCCGAAAAGTATTAGCAGTCCCTCAAAAAAGTATTAGTAGTAACGATAAAATGTATTAGTAATCTGCTTGAACAGTTTTTTCAGTAATCTTCTTGAAAAATATTTATTTTTTTCCACCAAGAGTATTAGTATTCCTACTAAAACGTATTAGTAGTCTTATTTAAAAGTATTATATTTTCTGATTAAATGTATTTTAATATTCCTCTTGAAAAATAATAATTTTCCTCATAAAAAGTATCAGTAATTCCCAATAAAAGTATTAGTTCTTCCCCCCAAAAGTATCAGTAGTCCTCCTGGAAAATATTTGGTAGCACCCCAGAAAATATTAGTTTTCCCTCTGAAAAGTATTAGTAGTCCTCAAAAAATGTATTAGCAACTCTCCTAAAATGTATTAGCAGCGACCAACGGATGTGGTATTGGTACTTATGCGGGCTGTTGGGGGGCTGACGAGTCGGATATTTAGATCCGTCTGATAAATTAGATTCGTTAGACCGTCTGAGAAAAGACTAACCCTGTTTTTAACAATCAGTATATGCGATAGTAAATACATATTAATTTACATGAGTAATTAAAAGTACGACAATTTGTACAATCAAAACATTGAAAATCTTTTCCTCAAAAAAAAAAAAAAAAAAAGCATTGAAAACCTAAATCAGATAATTCTACTAACTGGATTTGCCTCTTGTATAAAGTGCCTTTATCTTTTGGGCCATCTACCATGTAATTTACTTTGGGCTACTGGATGTGGATTGAAAATTAATTTGGGTCTTCGTTGATAGAACAAGAAGGATATGGCCTGAATAATCTAAGCGCATTAACATCTGGGCCTTCGGAAAATCTCCCATCACGTTCCCAACATGGGTTCCCTTGAACTAAATGAGATGGGCTCATTTCCCTTTTCGAGTTTCTTGTTAAGATGGAATTAACCTCATTTTCTAGTGGGCCAAAGTAACCATCTACAACAGGCAAATTTGTATTGTTGGGCTTCTTCAATAGATCTTAGAAATTTTTTAAGGACAATTGACAGAAATACCCACATTTTTTAAGTCAATGTCAGCCTTTTACGTTTTTCGGTGCAATTTTATCTAAATTTACGCTTCCAATTTTACCTAAATTTATGCTCCCGCTCTTTTTTACACAACAAAATACTCCAAAGAAAAATTCCCGAAAAAATTTTACGCTTTGTTTCAACATTGTCGACATGTTTCAAACATGTTTCGTGTTTTCAACATTGTTTTAACATGTTTTTTTTTGATAAAAATAGGTAAAAAATTGTATTTAAACATCGAAAACTTCATTGAAACAACAAAGAAATATCAGAACAACATTAACAAGGGTATGGAAACAACCCTGAAACAACGTAAAAAATATTTAAAACACAACATGAATAAAAAGAACTTAAAAATAAGTAAAAATTGTATTTACACATTGAATACTGCATGAAAATAACAAAAAAAATTATTAGAACAACAATAAAAATATTATAGAACAACAACGAAACAATAGAAACAATGTACAAAATAATATATGAATTAAAACAGCATAAAAAATAGGTTAAAATTGTTTTGAAACATCGAAACAACAAAGAAACAACATAGAAACAATAAAGAAACAAATTTAAACAACATCGAAACACCTTATATAACATATAAAACAATGCAGGAACAAAAAAAAAAAAAAAAAAATAAAAAGAATAAAAAAATAGCAAGGAGCGTAGAAAAAAATTTAGGTACAAAAGTAAAAAAATAGGCACAAAAGTAATTGGAGCGTATTGTGTGGCAATGGTACAAAAATCAGCGTATTATGTGTAATTTCTCCTTTTTTTAAGCATAATTTAGATTGAGATAATAATTCAAAAAAAAAAAAAAAGAAGAGTACGAACTTTATTTTTTATTATTAGAATTAAATTGATTTAACAAAACTCATAAACACACTAACCAACCAAAGTCTGGGTAATATCCTTACCCCATGCATGTACCGATCAATAAGATTGACACGGGTAAGTACTTATCTTCTCTTGAAGTAAATGAACATTTCTCATGGTGAGTGAACTCTTTAGGAGATGAGTTATTGTTTTTTGAATTATAGGTTTTATATTATCAACATTCAAAAACACATATTTATGTATGTATTCATATTTAAATATGCAAAACACACCTAATTATGTATAGAAAATCACACGTATCAATCAATAATTATATACATAAATATAATTATTATTATTGCATCAATAATTAAATGCATATATATCATTAGAGAGAGATAAATATTAAATAGAAACTATAACAAAAACTAAAAAGTTTTACACGTTGAACAAAAAAATATCACTTATTCTTTAAATCATGTCAATTTTCTTGCCGTGAGCTACTATGTGGAGCCACTGCATATTTCTGTTATCTTCAACACCATATTTAATAGTCTCACAGTTTTTTTCATCAAAAGTATTATATGTTTTAAATAAAAGTATTATTTTTGTACTCAAAATTATTACTATTTCTTAAAAAGTATTAACGCGCTAATTTTGGCGGACTGTTGACTTTTTTGATGATCTAAATGTTCCTGTTGACTCGTCGATTTTCTGTTGACTGGACTCGAACTGACCCAACTCATAGATAGAATTCGTGAAACGTTCTCACAAAAGACCTTAATATCTCCAAATACGAATAGAATATTATTATTATTTTCAAATCAGGGTTCAGGATTTTTTATTTTAATCAAACACCAAAAGAGTTAAATTTTATTAATAGTTCAAAAATTACAAGAGTTTCAAACAAAATAGCCAAAAGTGTTATTCCAGAATGACAACTTTAAACAAAACTAATAGTCAAACGTGCTATTTGAAATTGAACCCTAAAAACATAGTATGTAGGCGACGGGGTAGAATAAATTGGCACTCGAAGTGGTTATTTTCTGAGGAATGATGCGTTGTAGTTTGTTTCAGCTGCTAATTCAACCTCATTTACCCAGTGTATCTGTCCTCAGCGCATCCTTTCGCTCAACAAAACTCTACAATTTCCGTCAGCCAACAGTACGAAACTTTGCGATTATGGCAGATGAATTTGTCAAGGGGAATGTGCTCCCGAACGGCGTCGCTCTCATCACTCTTGATCGCCCCAAAGCCCTTAATGCTATGAACCTAGGTTTGACCTCCGTAACCTCTGCGTGTATTTCTTTACTAGTCTACTCAGCAAAAAACAGAGTTCTGTTGTTTGCTGCCAAAACTATGGGTTGCTAACTGAGGATTGATTGGACTTGTTGCAGATATGGACGTCAAATTTAAGAGTTTTCTGGATGAATGGGAAACAGACCCGAGGGTGAAATCTGTCTTGGTTGAAAGTAGTTCGTCTCGTGCATTTTCAGCAGGTTAGATATTAAATTTTTATTTTTCAATGCATTCTATTGTTCTCTCTGCCAAATCTTATTTTCCCTAACTAAATAAACTTAATTATGTCTTCTAGTTTGCAAGTTCAATTTACTTGGAGTTTGGTGTGTTAATGATGTTACATTAGGGGTTGTAGTTATACATTTTCATGAGTGTTTGGCAAGGTTTTGAGGGTAAACATTCATGACCAATGCAGGAATGGATATTAAGGGTGTTGTTGCTGAAATTCGAAAAGACAAATCGTCTCCTCTTGTTCAAAAGGTTCTCCTATTAACATAAAATGTTGCTACAAGTACTTGTTACGTGTTTTGACCTCCTCTGATAGTTGTTTATGTGGAAGCAGTGTGGAAATTTGGCTCTAAAAATTCAAAAATTCTATTTAACTTGTTTATTGCTTTTATGGTTGTATAAGTGGTGAACCAGTTTCTGAGAAATTGATTGTACTAGTCTGGCATAGCGGTTTCTAGGAGTCTTAGTTAACTACTTCATGTGCAGGTGGTGATGTGAAGCAGATTACAACAAAAAAGCAACAATCAGATATGATTGAGGTCTTGTAGCGTCGATAACCAAATAAATTCACTAATAATAATCATACAGATTTTTCCATGTCTAGGAAATCATTTTGCTTGTAAATGTGACTGTTGAACATTGTAAACTAGCACTGTCAACCAGTTTACTGCTTAATACAAATATACAATGACATCAGGAGGACTTTGTGTTTCAAAGAGGAAAATATTGGTATTCCATACTTACCTGTAGACAGGTTTTTGTCAGTAGGCCATGTGTGGTTGTAGGCTTTAAAACCTTGAACTAGAGACTACTTGCGTATATTTCATAGGATGAAGTCATTCAAATAAATAATAAACAAATAAAAAGCAGATGGAATTTCATAATAGATTTAAAAATACTTGTAGGCTCTTGTCAGTCACGCTCGGTAGAAGTTTTGGCTATGCCATGAATTTCTTAGATTGGCCTTTACTTACAAAACAATGATGCATAGAGCATGAATTTTCCATTATGGATAAGCCTTCTAATGTCGAATTTAAATGGTGTTATTATTTTAAAATCTTAGATTATTTCTGGGATCAATAATTGTAGATGAATCATTTTTGAAAACTTTTATATGGATATAGGTTGTTCAATGTTGTTGAAACTTTTCAGAATTAGTGAGATTGTTGTAAATTGGCTCTTTGCTTTTGTCACAGTATGTCCATCATGCAGAGATCCAATAATTAGGATAGTTTTGTCTATTTTCTTTCTTCTTTTTTCCTTTTCTTTGTTCTGTTTCTGCCATGCTATGCCAATTGGCAAAAGGTTTGATGTAGGACAAGTATCTTGTGAGTATTTCTCTTCAAGAAGCTGCTAAAAATGTTAATATGGCTGGAAAGTTGACAAAGCAAAAGGGATGGGGTTTAAAACTAGAACGTTGGAATTAGATGAACAAAAATTATCTTTCGGCCTAGTGTTTGGATTGTTCACAGCCTAATAACAAATTATACTATATCCAATGTTCTGCACATTGATGAATAGTAAAATTCAAACCTTTGTTTTATCTTTTGGCCGTCAAATATCAATGTTAGATGGCTGAAATTAGTTCAACCTTTCCTGAAAATTTACATTACGGTTATCAAACTGACTTTCCTGTAGGGGTGTCAATTCGGGTTGGGTCCGGGTTCGTGGGTCCGGGTTCGCGTGTCAGAAACAGCCGACCCGGACCCGACCTGTTTAATTATTCGTGTCAGAATCTTGAACCCGGACCCGACCTGTTTATTTCACAGGTAACCCAGACCCGACCCGTGTAACCCGTCTAATAAAATTATTTGCATATATATTTAATAGTTTTAACTGAATAAATTTATTTTTTAAAATCAATAACTATCATACACTATTCGATCAATAAAAGAATATCACAATTCACAACATACAAAAAGAAATAACATAATTGTATAAAAAACATAACACACTGATCATATTTTAAGGACAATATTAAAAAAAACATGCATAATAATAACAAATACATAATTAAGGAGGTTTTATCATTTAAGTGTTAAGGATATGTCTTATTTGTTGTTTTTTTTCTTACAATTAATTATTTACTTAATTTTCTTTTAAATTCACAAACGGGTTAGACGGGTTAAATGGGTCGTAGTAGGTTGACACGAACCCGACCTGTTTAATTGGCAGGTTATTCGGGTTCGACCCATTTTCGACCCGGACCCACGAAGCCTGGACCCATACCCATTAATTTCGTGTTAAGTTCGTGTCGGGTTTGCGTGTCGGGTCCGAAATTGACACCCCTACTTTCCTGGATGCATTCTGGTAATAATAATCTGCATTTTGTTAAAATGCAACCTTCTATTACAAATTTTTCTTCAAATGTGCCGCTGAGAAAATATCATTTGTCATTTTGAGTTCTTCACTAGGTGTTCGCTGCTGAATATTCTCTAATATGCAAAATTTGTGAGTACAAAAAGCCTTATATCTGCCTTATGGATGGGATAACAATGGGATTTGGCATTGGTCTATCTGGTCATGGTCGCTACAGGATCATCACTGAGGTAAATCGATATACTACTCCAGTATAGTTTTGGTGTCACAGCATTATAGATAAAGATCTTTGTTATCTGATATTTCTGTATGATTCTGTCAGAAAACTACCCTTGCTATGCCAGAAAATGGTATTGGCTTGTTTCCAGATGTCGGCTTCGCATATATAGCAGCAAAAAGTCCTGGAGAAGGAGCCGTAGGTCAGACTTCGCTGTTTAGTTGTTTTGCTTGGCTCTGAGGTTTCCTATATGACAATTTATTTTCCAAACACTAAATCATGTGGTAACTGAACACGTGAACACTGAGAATAACTACATATTCATAAGTGAGCTTAGAAATCTTGTAAGTATATCTCGACTGTTTACTAGGTAAACAATATCAAATTATTAATACGAACCCCACACCCCCCAAAAAAAAGGAAAAAGATACAAATTGAGGATCTTATTTGCTATGATTTTGCATTTTATGCATTCTGTTTTTGACTCACTGTTTTGCAGGGGCCTACCTTGGATTGACGGGAAGTAGGGTATCAACGCCAGCTGATGCTTTATATGTTGGTCTGGGAACACATTATGTGCCTTCTGAGAGCTTGGCTGCATTGAAAGGAGATCTCTTGGCAACCACCTTGTATGCCTTTATATATATATATATATATATAACTTGTTATATGCTGAAAATGAATTTTTATTTGCTATTTCTAATAATCTCAGATTGGGTTATATTCTGCATTCAAATAGAACTTAAACTTCTGCCTTTATGATCTAGTATTTTGGAACAAGAGTATTTGTTCTCATTTGTTGATCGTTCTTTTCTTTTTTTAGTGAAAGAAACTCTATACGTTTAATATGAGTATCTATGTATTAGTTGAAAATGATTTTGTATTATTGCTTGCTTGGCATCTATAAGGGATCCCATTGTAGATAAGAAAAATATTGGTTGTTGTTATTTGACTTGCGATGAAAACATTATTTTTAAAGACATTCCCTTATATTTGTCTGTTGTTTGATGTAGTTCAGAGGAACCTGATCAGGACATCAGAGCACTGTTGGAAAGATACAGCAGAAACCCTGAGTCTGAATCTCGCCTCAAGTTGCTTTTATCTCAGATAGTTTCAACCTTTGGAAGTAACAAGTCTATAAAGGAGGTTATGGAGGAGCTGGAAAATCTTCAGCTAAGTGGTGATACCCTGGGTGAGTAGTAAGTTCATGGTACTCTGACATCTACTGATTATTCTTTACTCTAATTTCCAACAATTTTTGGCAGTGGCTGAGTGGGCGAAGGATGCATTGCAAGGGCTTAGGAAAGGAGCCCTTTTTCTCTTAGCCTCACAGAAAAGCATTTTTCAAGAGTTAAATCCGCCCAAGGCAAGAGTGATAATGATTTATCTAAGGTAATTACTTATCTTACAATTCATTTCCTCATTTAATTCCTCAACTCACTCTAGGGGGGGGGGACAAAAGCTCGTCTTTTACTTACTCTGACATTGACCTTTCTCCAATTTCTTTCACATATTCCCACATTTACGTCTCTCCTGAAACATGTTCTGTTCAGCTGACTGGCGTGATGAAAGCTGAATATCGAATTGCTATAAGGTCTGCTCTTGAAATGATTTCACCGAGGGTGTTTGGGGCTGTCCTTGTAGACAAAGACCAGGTTAGTGCTTCTACTTGAGTATTATCTATTCAAGTAATTTTTGGCTTGGATTTTCTTTCATTAAATAGTAAATAATTTAAAGATGAAAGACCGACCAATTTTATGATACATCCACTTTTCTCTTCAATTAGATTTTTGTTCCTTGCGTTTCTCTCAGTTTTTGCATCTTTCGGGTGTTATTACTTCCCAGGTTAACCATCCTCTTTTTGGCTATTTTTCATGAGTTAGCAAAAGCCATTCTTGGAATCCATCCTTATTTGCCTTGGTTGATTTTTTTAGGTCTAAGTGCAAAGACTTCTCTTGAAAACTTGGTCTATAGGTTCCCAGTGTGCTCGAAACTAAATTTTCACCTCCTCTAAAGTTTGTTGTTATTTTACATACATACCAACAGTTTTCCTCGAGGGATAGAAGAAGTTGTCAGCCAATTTTCTAAAGGAAAACCAGCAAGTTTTAAATCACTTTGTGGTTCGCCAAAATATACAAAAACGTCCTTTGGAGTTTGTCCAAATATACTCTTATGGCCCTAAATTTCTCCAATTTACTCAACATCCATGATGATTTATATTTCCACCTTTTTTTTACCATTTTCATAGTATGCTCTGTAAAAATAAAAACGAATCACATATTTAAAATTGCTTTAGTAAGCATATTACTTTTTTGAGAAGTTGATAAATATTATATGTTTAAATAAAAGAGTAGCGCTATTAACACCCTCAAAACTTATTAATACACCCCCTTTTTAAAAGTAATTTATTTAATACACCCCTAATATTCTTCTCGAATTTACCTTTCCCCCAATTAAACCCCACAATTGAATATTCCATGTATGATCAAACTAGTTTTATTCGTCTCAAGGTACAATTATTGTCGTGACACTAACTCTCTACTTAAGCAAATTCCAATGAGGGTAAATGTTTTGTGGCAGTTTTGTTGATTACTAATATATTATCTTCTTGTCAGAACCCCAAGTGGAGTCCATTGAGCTTGGAAGAAGTGAACATCACCGAAATAGAAGCTCTATTTGAACCTTTGGGCCCGGAGGTTGCGGAATTGAATGTCTGAGTGACAAGTTACTATTGAACAGAGCAACTACAACTCACTTGCAATCTTATTTCAATAAAAGAATAGTTAAACTATCCATCCCTATTCCCTACATACCTGGTTGCCCAAAGTAATTAAAATATGCATTTGGAGTTTATTTTACCTTTTTCTTGTGGAACTGCTGTCGTACTACTATAGGTTTTACTATGAGGCTGCTTGTTTTGTACTTATATATTAGAAATTTATATAGGCTAGATGCTAGACTAAGTACGAAAGTAAGGAATATAATTACAATAATTACCTGGGGTTTAGCCTAATTACAATAAGTTATAAGGTCCAGTTATCGTTCAAAATTACTGATATACCCTTAATTATTATAAACACTTCTTTGAGGTTTGTATTTAAACAAACATCCCCATTCCTTTTTGAGGGTGCAATTTGTAATATAGATACAAATTTAAAAGAGTATTCATAATTTTAAAAGATAACTAGGTTCTTTGGTTATTAGCCTATATATTTGTGAGGCAGAAATGTGAATCCACGTTTCAATGTGTTTTCGTCCCTATGAGTTGGGTTTGCATGTTTTAGGATATGTTAATGCATCGTAATTTAAATGTTATTAATAACAGATCATACGTGATAATATAGGACTTAGGATATCTAGCAATTTGCTCAGTTGTGTCTTTTAATATGTAATGTTGAAAAGTTTGAAAAATCGCACCAGATGTTGAAATTGAAGATGGTGCATGAAAATGACTTGAGTTTATGATCATTTTCACGTTGTCTGCAACAAACACAATTTTTTGTCAAACGTGATATTGTCGCAACCACAAGACTTCTTTCTTCACTGATGTCTTAACACAATTACTGTCTTCAATGGATTTCTTCACTAGCGACGACACTGCTAAACTTAGCTACTGCAATCCAAATGGAAAGGCTTGCAGAAGTCTCTCACTTGAGTAGCAACAATTCTATAATTTCTTGTTGGTGATGTATCAATTTTTTCTTCAACTAATTCTTTTTATCTTATTTTGAGTGTAGAAGTGTAATGTTGGTGTACTCATGAGCATTATTTACAAATAATTTGCATTACATGATATTGATCAAATGTCTTATTTAATTCAAATACTTTATTTACTCTCTTTGCATTTTATTTTACGAATCAGGAACCGGCTGTACCCTTAACTTGAGTATTCGGACGATTAGAATATGGTGAATATTGAAAATTGCATCCATATCTCCTAACTTGAGGAAAATTTGTGTCAAATCAAAGGAATCCTTTATTGATGCTAGCATGCATCTGGGAATTGGATTTAACATGGTAGGATTCAATTATGATAGAGATTCAAATATATTACAATTATAAGATGATCTCTTCCAGTATTCCAAAAACACAGATTAATATCACAATCTCGTATACATAGAATTTTTCTCTCTATGTTTCTTGGGGAATCGCCATTCAATGTCTCAAAAGGGTTAAAGGTGTGGAACAATTGTTAGCACTGCTCTGGTAGTACTCACATCTAGTAGAAAGGAGAAGAACGACGTATATTCAGGTGCAATTTGAGGGAGACTTTAAGACGATCTATTCACGATCAAGGGCTGACAACAAGTAAATCAGTGAATTTCTTCCACTACTTGATTGAAAGGTATCATCGATTTCTAATTACGTGATTATGTGCAAATATACGTGCCTATTTGTTGATGCACCCACACACAGACATACGATTTTTCTCGTGTTAAGATTAAACAGTAGCATATTTCTTTTGTTTATTTTGCTAATGTAACATTGATAAAGTTATTTAAACAATTATGCCTAATTATTTGATAATTGGATGTATGTATTAATTGCAATATGTGATTATGTATTGAACATTTCTGAATGATGTTTATGTGATTATCTAGTTACTTATTTGAGAGTTTTTTTTTGGAGATGATGGTGATACAAAGTCTCAAATTAATTATTTCTAGATATTTTGTAGGTCCATAGTAAATTGCAATTTCAGTCTTTTTAGGGCTTATGTATTAAAGCGGTTATTTTTAAGGCTATGTATTTTGGGTATATTTTGTTTATCACCACTATCGCCCAAACATTATCGCGACTTGAGCATCAAATATCACTCAATTATTTTATTATATGTGACCCTAGCATGTATGTTTATAATGGACAATGTTATTATTAGTGGATTATTTAATTTTTTTATTATTGCCTTTAACTTGGTGTGAGATGATTATAAACCTTCGTGGCGAATTTTCGATCTCATGATTTGAAGAACATAATAAAAGTTTATTCGAATTCGAATAGAAATATTTTAATTAGATCAATACCTAACATATTGTACATTGTATACATGGATGGATGTCCATAAAGATTTTTCTGATCTTTATGGCTCTGGCAAACTTGAGGGCTAAAACATGACGTTGCATAAAAAAGCTGAATTTTTGTTGTACCATATGAAGATCCTTGACCATCTCACCACTACTATGGCTATGCCAACTGAGCCAGAAAATGGACAAAAAGTCCCTGTTCGTCGCGATAAGGATGCATATAATAAATGGATATATCATGATAGGAGCGTGTTCGCCAAAAAATGTTTTGGTTTATACAACTGCAAGTGTACAGTGTAGTTTATAGAATAATGGCAAGCAAGGTCGTATTCCTCAGGGATTGAAGCTCAAAACACTTAGGCTATAATAGCATCGTATTCCAATTTTATTGAAGCGACCGAAAATCAAGTTACTAAAATAAAAAATAAAGAAAAATAAATAAGAAATAAATTTGTGAACCCCACAAGTCTTTTCAACATTTTTAGGAGCAACCTTAGGCACATAATCTCAACATGCTTCTTCAATATTAAATGCGAATAAAGATTTTAAAAACCAATTCATGCAATTCTGTGGGTTCAAATTCCTAAATTCATTTACTCCCCTGGTCAGGTGGTGCGCAAACAGTTGATTAATAACAATTGTAGTCCTCTTGGATCGTTACAATTCTTATTAACTTCCAAAAGATTTGTGAATTAAATGACTCCCCACAAACACGCTTGTCACACATGTTTCATGTCTGAATTCGATTTTCGTCTTCTAGAACTCACTTGGTCGGATTATGGACTAGAAGTATGACATGCAAATTATTGGTCAAATAAAAAGCAATTATAAATAAGCATTCGAATTCATAAAATGGAACGCATGAATTAATTAAGAAAACAAATAGTCATATTTAATATAAATCCACAGTTTTGATTATGCCCCTAAGATCCGAAAAATATGCCAAACATTGATTACAAACTAATAGACAAATCCGAATCAATATTTAGACATCATATAAGCACATACAAGAGTTCTTAGACATAGAAAGAAAACCCCTTCTTTTCAGGATGGATTCCCCTTCCAAGCCCTCGAAGCTCTTGTGCTCTCTAGATGCAAAAGGCTTGTGGTGTTCTCCGCGGCCTAGCCTTTTGCTCTCAGAAGCTCTTTGATTCTTTCTTTCCTGTGTTATTTGATGTGTTTTCTATGTAGAGAGTGATGTTGGATGATGCTTTTTTCGTGCATAGCCTTGGGTCCCTTTTATAGATGCTTGGAGAGATCACTTGCAGAGTTTGAGTAGGAAAAGGAGACCAATTCAGCCCCAGTTACGTCGCACGACGGTGTCAACCCACACGGCCGGGTCGTGCGATCCTAATTTGATCTCGGAGTCTGCATGAAAGTTGTAGATCTTTCTCTTAGCTTTCCATGGCCACTTGAATCACCACAATATAAATTTTGTAGAGGAAGTTACGGCCAAAATACTGAACCATGCCTGTGCTGGAAGCTGTTAGCGCGTTTCGACATTTTTGAAGGAAAATTCCTTTTGTTTGACCTTCCATGCTTCTCTCCTTCATATTTTTGCTCGTACATTAACTCTTGACCTATACTTTAGAACATGATATATCGTTTTATCCAATTTAGCTCCATTTTCTGCAAAATTCACAAGAGTACGCAGTATCACACCCAACAAGGGAAACCAAGCAAAACATATTGAATATGCGTGCAAATGCATCAAATATATATCATTTTAAACCCTCAAATGCACGTATATTTTACACTCATCAAAATCCCCCAAACTTAAAGCATTGCTCGTCCTCGAGCAAATTAAAAAAATAATATAAGGGGTAAAAACGAAAGAACACCCAAGAACACTATAAACATTAAATAACACTCGACTCCATACTCAAGGAAACCATGTAACTCATCATCAAGAAGTCATCATTCATAAACTCGGCATAATCAATACTCTCTTGGGTATTCGACATCGCGACTCACAAGAAGATAGTGTATCACTCGACTCTCATAAGTGTATGGATAGTGTTTACGCTCAAATTCAATTCAGTGAATGTAGAACTACCATAAGCTTGCAAATCGTCTAACATCTCTACCACTTTTGTGTGCACAATCTAAGAATCAAAAAGGACTTTTATTAGGTTGTAATGTAGGCTCTTTGGTAAGTGTAGGAAAATTTAGATTAAATGACTTGACTTGAGCAAATGGAATTTAAGCATACAGACTTGCAATTCACCAACCCAATTTTAATATGATATCAGTTTTCTTTTTCAACTCAATTCCACCCTTATTTCTCCTTTTTTCATTCTTAGGCCTTTTTTTTAATAGCCTCAAGCTCTCTCTCTCTCTCTCTCTCTCTCTCTCTCTCTCTCTCTCTCTCTCTCTCTCTCTCTCTCTCTCTCTTTTTTCCCAGAATTTTCTTTTGCTCGATTTTTCTCTTCTTTTTCAGAGATATTTCTTTCTTTTTCGAGCTTCATGTATTTTTTTCCATTTACCTAGATACTGCTCATCCCTCATTCTTTTGCCAACTTCCTCTTTTTTTCATAAATTTTTCACCACATCTCCCCCAAACTTATTCATTTTCTATAAGCTCAAGAATTTGTAGGGATTAAAAACATGTAAATTTTATAGATCAATGTGGCTCTGAATAATAGTTTTGGCCCAAACTTGGCTAACTAGGGAATCATGAGTTCATAGGTAGGCTTTTTAGGCTAAGTAGGCTAAACAAAGATAGCTTTAGATCATTTTCAAAAATTGCACACACATGGCTTCAATGAAGATACCAGAGCAAGTTCTAGAGTTCTATCAATCATGAATGACACACTCAAGAAAAAAATAATTCTGCATAATATAAAGCAGTTTAAGACCCAAAAGCTCACAGGCTTATTTTTCGCAACATGCTCAAATACCCATTTTTCTTAATAAATGCCAAGCAAATAAACTTTCTCCTAAGAATTTATTACATTATTCCCACAAGTATGTTTCTCATGCCATAAAATATTCATAGTAAAATCATAGGGAACTGGGCATACGAACTGGATTAAAAAAAAGCACACAAAAGCAATTAAACGTGCTAAAGCGGTAAACGTGCTAAAACAAAAGTAACTAAAAATCGAAAAAATAAAGCAAAAAATGTTTTTTTATGCAAGTGCTCTACGTGCAGTCCTAAATGCAATGCAAAATGCAACAGTACGATTATGCATTCTTGACAACCCCCCAAACTTAAAATATGCATCGTCTCGAACATATGAGGAAATTATCAAAAGAAAGAGGAATGCGTAATAAATACTTACATGGAAAGTTCCGATGAAGCCGGAAGCTCGTCCGTCAATTCGGAAACTAAAGGAACATATCGTACGGTTGGGTCGCGTGCGTCCACATGCCCGTGTGCGTCTGTTTTTTTTCCATTTTTTTCGTTTTTTTTTTAATTTTTTTTCGTTTTTTTTTCAGATTTTTTTCTTCGTTTTTTTTAGAATTTATTTTTGTTTTTTTTTTTCGATTTTTTTTCCAATTTGTTTTTACTCCCGGGGTTTTTCGCGACGTTTGGGTTGCCTCCCACAAAGCGCTAAGTTTTTCGTCTTCGGCCAGACTCAGATTTATAGCATCGCATTCGTTGAACCGCGTCGGTTGAAATCATTGAACCCTCATATTCTGTACCATCCATCAGACGAATGGCGTTGCTCTGTTTTCTCGGATTAAGTATCGCCTGGGAATTTGCCCTTTTGATGTTGGCCTCCCAATGCAGCATCGATTCGAGCTTCTTGTATCTCCAAAAATTCCAGTCTCGCACTCAACAAAAATGATGTTAGAAACGAAGAAGAAAAAAATAAAATAAAATAAAATAATCGAAAAAAGAATAAAATAAAAAATATTTACAAAAAAATATGCTTCAATTAAGATTGGATTACTTATTACTATATCTAAGTAGAATCTAATCAATCCCCGGCAACGGCGCCAAAAACTTGTTCGCCAAAAATTGTTTTGGTTTATACAACTGTAAGTGTACAGTGTAGTTTATAGAATAATGGCAAGCAAGGTCGTATTCCTCAGGGATTGAAGCTCGAAACACTTAGGCTATAATAACATCGTATTCCAATTTTATTGAAGCGACCGAAAATCAAGTTACTAAAATCAAAAATAAAGAAAAATAAATAAGAAATAAATTTGTGAACCCCACAAGTCTTTTCAACATCTTTAGGAGCAACCTTATGCACATAATCTCAACATGCTTCTTCAATATTAAATGTGATGAAAGATATGATAAGGGAGCATCAAAATGCTGTAAATGAGTTTACTGATGAACAAGTTTTGCCAGTTGTAAGGACGCTACCTAAACAGACTTGGAGACATGTTAAGAGTGTGCTCACACACAACGAGCAAATCTAAAATTTTGACAATGTTGTCAGTCATCTTATGCTTGAGCCTGACCTTCAAGAGGTGAAGCGAGCACAAACGGACAATGCACGCCCTTCAAAGCAAATGTTGGAACAAGCAAAATGGTGCTAGGCAGAGTGATGGCAAAACGAAAACTTGCACCCACAAGGTGAAGAAGCCATGAAACATCAACATGGTAAAAAGTGGAAGAAAGAAGAAAAATATATGCTTTAACTTTGGAAAGTGGGGCACTTTGCGCGTGATTGCGCTGAGCCAAAGATGGTAAGACCCGCTCCTAGCTCTTTCGACTCTTTTTATTGTTCACATATTTTTATCATTAATTGGCTCCATAGATGGACTGTAGACATTGGACCAACCAAACATGTGATAAGTGATAGGGCATGATTTGTAGATAACCATCGAATGCTAGCATGCAACCATCGGATTGCTATGAGGAATGGCACACGAGAGGAGGTTATTGGAGTTAGGTCATTTCAACTCAAGCTTAGCACTAGGCGTGAACTATTTCGTAGTGATGTGCTTTATTCACCTAGCATTCGATGTAATTTACTTCCAATTTCAGTACTTTTAGGGCATGTTTTTCTTTCTTGTTCGATCAAGCTAAGTTATCCATTTTCTTGGAAATTATCTTTATGGCATAGTGTTTATGAATAATGGACAAACATGTTAGAATTATCCAATGAATACATTTCTTGTGTTTTTTTTCATTTGTTGATATATTTATGATTCTGTTAAATGGCATCCGCCATTAGGGCACATAGGATAAGGAAGATTGACTAGGTTAGATCGAGAAGCCTTTTAGGCCATCTCGCTAATGTTAGTCCAAGTGGCTACGATAATGTAGAGGGGGTGAATAGATTATGCCGATTTTTTGAGTTTTGCCCTCTTTTTCGAATATGAAGATGATGGCAAGAATATAAATGCAGAAAATAAACAACACACAATGATTTATAGAGCTTCACCCCACCTAGGGACTACGTGCTCTACCACCCCAGTATCTCCGGGATGGATTTCAAAAAAGAAAAAGGATTTTATTAATAGTTACCACAACTATTACACCACCACCTTTGAAGATTACCACAATCTTCTTACAACACCTCTTAGAAGATTACCACAATCTTCTTTCACCTATGAAGAGTACCACACTCTTCAACACCTAAGATCACCCAAGTGTGCTCTTACCACAAGAACAACAACAAGGATATCTTGTTTTGGATGATCGACAAAATTCAAGATTATAGCTTCTTTGAGCTAAAGAGCTTGTTTCATGTTTCTCTCCCTTTGGAATCATCAAAAGGAATGTTAGCACGATAAAAACATCATATATTCATATCAAAGTGCGCAATATTATATATATCAAGCTATTCGAACATTTGAGCTTAAACTCCAAAAAAAGGAAAAAGTCGATCATTTGACTTGCAAAAGCTCATTTGATTAGCAAAACATGATCTTTATAAATTTATAAGACTTTTGAAATCGAGAGAATAGTGTAATTGAAGAAATTTTCATAGAAATATTTCATCGAACACTTGGCGTGCGTCGAATAACAAAGAAGATGTATATAGTCCTTGTAAATGTAATCAAGCCCAAATTTTCATCACCAAATGCAATTTTATAACATCCAATCAATAATGATCAATATACTCATCACAAATATATATGAATTATATCAAGACATGAACATAAAACCAAGTTCTCAAGGGTTCAACCCAATTGAGATTAAGGAGAAGAATTCTTACCAATTAATCGATAAAGATGAGCAACAATGATGATAAACGAGCAATATGAAGTCCAAGATATAGAAATTATACAACAAAATTCATTTTGAGTGAATTGTGTGTGAAAATTGCAAATGGGTTGAAAAATGGAGGGGAAGAGCCAAAATAGCTAAGTCTGGGAACAAAATGCATTATATCCGAAAAATTGGCAATGTCGACCGGTCCAGGGAGATGTCGAATGGTCCAGGGAGATGTCGACCGGTCGAAGATGAGGTTGACTGGTCGACCTCACTCAGGTTGATCACTGGAGCAGTCTGTTATAATGTTTTCCGAAATTTGATCCAAAAATCCGATTTTTCGCCCTTAAGTTTGAAAAACGAGCAAATGGCAAACATAAACCTCATTCAATATGCATTATGCCTAACCGAACTCGTATTGAAGAAAAAGACTCGGCGGATAGTGGGGTATAAAAATATCCGCGAGTTGATCTTGAGACGGAACAAAAGACATCTCAATTTTTTGTTTGGAAACACAATCCCATAGAAAATGATGATGAACATCAATATGTTTACTACGGTTATGAGGAACCGAGTTTTGAGCAATATTTATAGCGGACGTGTTATCACAAAAAATAGGAACATTTTCAAAAGAATATTTATAGTCCGCTAAGGTTTGTTTCATCCAAAGCAATTGAGTACAACAAAAGGCCGCGAGAAATATATTCGGCTTCGGCCGTTGAATGTGAGACACAATTTTGTTTCTTTGAAAACCAAGACACAAGGCATTCGGCTAAAAATTGACATGATCCGGAAGTACTTTTGCGATCATAAATATTTCCCGCATAGTCCGAATCACTATATCCTTTAAGAGAAAAATTTTCATTCTTTGGATAAAATAAACCATAAGAGATAGTGCCTTTTAAATATCGAAAAATCCTTTTAACGACACTCATATAAGATTCTTTGGGATTGCTTTGAAAACGAGCACATAGGCATACGGCATGAAGAATATCCGGTCTACTTGCGGTTAAATAAAGTAAACTACCAATCATACCTCGATACTTGGATTCATCAACTGACTTGCCTTTTTCATCTTTGTCTAAGTTGATATTGGTTGCCATTGGAGTAGTAACGGTTCTTCCTTCTTCAATGCCAAACTTCTTCAAAAGTTCCTTTGTATACTTTGATTGTGAAATGTAAATACCTTCTTGGTATTGCTTAATTTGAATTCCAAGGAAGAAATTTATCTCCCCCATCATACTCATCTCGAATTCACCTTGCATTAACTTAGAAAATTTCTTGCACAAGGATTCATTAGTAGCATCAAATATAATATCATCAACATAAATTTGCACTAATAAGCAATCTTGCCATTTTTCGAAAACAAAGAGAGTAGTATCAACTTTACCTCTTGTAAATCCATTTTGTAAAAGACAAGAGCTAAGCCTATCATACCATGCACGGGGTGCTTGTTGTAAACCATATAAGGCCTTCTTAAGTTTATAAACATCATTTGGCCTAAAAAAAATTTCAAACCCCAGAGGTTGTTTTACATAGACTTCTTCTTGAATAAAACCATATAGAAAAGCGGATTTAACATCCATTTGGTAAAGTTTGAAAATTTTAAAACAAGAATAGGCAAGTTAAATACGAATAGCTTCTAAACGTGCTACGGGTGCAAAAGTTTCATCATAATCAATACCTTCTTCTTGACAATAACCTTGAGTTACTAACCTTGCTTTATTTTGAACAATATTGCCTTGGTCATCAAATTTGTTCCGAAATACCCATTTTGTACCAATAATTATTTGTGATGGAGGACAAGGTACTAATTCCCAAACATCATTTGTTTCAAATTGATTCAACTCCTCTTGCATTTCTAAAAACCAATCCTCATCTTCAATAGCTTCCTTAACATTTTTAGGTTCCTTTTGAGATATAAGAGCTTTTTCGGCAAATTTTCTTGTAGTCATCACTTTATCAAGGGGATCACCAATAATGAGATCTTTTGGGTGATCTCCCTTAAATTTCAATGCCACGGGAAGATCCGAATTATCACCTTTGTCTTCTTGAGGAACATTTGATGTTGAAGGTTGATCATTTTAAGCATAATTTTGAACAATTGGTTCAATAATATCCTCTTCATTACTTTCATCATTCGGTATCCTTTCGACACCCGAAGCTTCAATAAATTTGACATGGATAGATTCTTCAACAATCATACTAGTCTTATTGTGAACCCGATATGCTTTGCTCTTGATAGAGTACCCCATAAATATTCCTTCATCGGCCTTAGGATCAAGTTTGTCCAATTGATCCTTAGTATTCAAAATAAAACACTTATATCCAAATATTTTGAAATAACTAATATTTGGAGTTCTTCCTTTCCAAAGCTCATACGGTGTTTTATTCAATTTAAGACGGAGATAAGCATGATTAATAACATAGCATGCGGTACTTACGGCTTCGGCCCAAAAATATTTTGGAAGTGAAAATTCATTGAGCATAGACCGACTCATTTCTTCAAGTGTTCGATTCTTCCTTTCGACTACTCCATTTTGTTGAGGTGTTCTTGGAGCCGAAAAATTATGAGCATATCCTTTGGTTTCATAAAAGACTTTAAATTCTCCAACAAAATTCACCATCTCGATCACTTCAAATAAACTTGATACTATCTTCCTTTTTATTTTCAATAAATCTACACAACTTAACAAACTCATTAACGGCATCGCTTTTATTTGCAAGAAAAATAGCCCAAGTATATCTAGAAAAATCATCGACTATAACAAAGGTGTAATGTTTTCCACTTAGACTAGCCGTTCCAATATCCCCATACAAATCAAGATGAAGTAATTGTAAGGGTTTGGTTGTGGAAATTTCATTTTTGGGCTTAAAACTACTTTTAACTAATTTGTTCTTTTGACAAGTGTCACATAAGCCAAGATTTTCAAAATTCAATAGGGATGACAAAATCCCCGCGGGAAACCATCCCCGTTGGTACCCGAGCAATATGGGATGGAGAATCCCCGATTAATTCGAGGATGGGACGGGGATGGTGATTTCCCGATTCTTTAGAACCGGGGATGGGATGGGGATGGTATTTATATCCCCAGTCCCATCCCCGTCCCCATCCTCGTCCCTGTTTTGATAAAATGGAGATTCCCCGTCCCCATCCCCATTCCCCTATACATATATATTATATTTATTTATTATTATATTAATTATATTTATAATATTTATTTTATTAAATTTAAAGACTAAACTCTTAAGTATTTATAATTTCCATTGTTCTCATTATTTCTTTTATGTATTGTTTTATGTTTTTTTATTTATTTTAATTATTTTATGTAATTTATTTTACAATTTGTTTTATTAAAAATTACAAATGGGGAACCCGATTCCCCGCGGGGACCCCGATCCTCGAACGGGGATTCCCCATCCCCGTCCCAAATGCACAAAACGGGGAATGGTATGGGGATGGGATTTGGTATGGGATTCCGGGACGGGGATGGTATGTCCAATACCAGCCCCGTCCCCGCCCATTGCCATCCCTAAAATTCAATTTGGGTAGTCCTTTTACATGTTGGTTTTTGTAAATAGTTTGCAAATTTTTGTATCCCACATGTCCAAGTCGCTTATGCTATAGACTAGTTAAATCATTATTGGCGACAAGACAATAAATATTTTGACTAACCAAATCACTTGTGCAAATTTTGTAAAGATTGCCTTTTCTATTTGCTTCACAAATAATTTCATCATTTTTAACAATAAAGCATTTTTCTTTATTGAAAATAACATTATAATTTGAATCACAAAGTTGGCTAACACTTATCAAATTAAACTTAAGTCCTTCAACATAAAGAATATTACTAAGAGAGAAAGAAGAGTTACCAATTTCTCCATTTCCAAGAATTCTTCCTTTGCCATTCCCGAACATGACCATACCCTCTTCTTGAAGCTTGATGTTGGTAAAAAGTTCTCTCCTTTCGTTCATATGACGCGAACACCCGCTGTCCACGAGCCATTTTGAATCCTCAATTATTATTATAACCCCTATTACCTCATTATTTTCATCGTTTATAGCCATAAGACCATGTTCGGTTTCTCCTTCATCGTCGGATGTGGCGAGTAGTTCATCCCAAGTTTTGACATCCGCATTTAGAGCTTTTTTTTTTGGAAAAGACTTTTTTCTGCTTTTGCTCCTCCTCCGCTAGTTTCGGGCAATCGGCTATGTAGTGCCCGGATTTTTCGCATTTGAAACATGAGTTGTCTCTCGGTTTTTTTGCCTTATTTTTATTCACAAATTTTGCAAATTTTTGGATAAGTGCGGTCGTCTCCTCATCATCTTCGTCACTAGTATAATATACATTATTAGAAGAAGATGCTAAGCCTTTAGGAATATTTTGCGTACCCGATTGAGAGGTGGATGGTTTGGAATTTTTCCTCTCTTTAAGATAGACTTCATATATGAGGAGGTTCCCAATGAGCTCATCGAACTTGAGTGTTTCGAGATTTTGTGCTTTCGTGATAGCCGTTACCTTTTCGGACCATGAGCCGGGAAGAGCGTTGAATACCTTAGTCACCTTGTCTTCTTCGGAGATGACCTTCCCGAGAACCAAAAGAGGATTGACAATGTTGTCAAGCCTTTCCACCATTTTTTATATGCTTTCAACATCATGCATATTGAAATTTTCAAAGTCTTTCACAAGCATTGTTTTTCTTGCTTGCTTTACTTTTTTTGTGCCCTCATAGATGATTTCTAATTTTTTCCATACTTCATGTGCGGACCTTATTCCTTGAATACGGTTATACTTGGTGGCGGTGAGTGAACAATGTAAAATATTCAAGGCCTTACCGTTTAGAGAGAATGACTTCTTGTCGTTGTCATCAAATTCCTTGAAGGTCTTTGGGGCCGTGGTACCATCTCCCAATTTCTTGGTTGGTTGATCTACCCCTTAAATAACCGCATTCCAAATATCGAACCCGTACCTTTGTAAAAAGCACTCCATTTGGTCTTTCCAAAATGCTAGTTATTGGCGTCGAATAGTGGTGGGTTATTGGTTGAGGCGCCGGTGGTGAGGTAGGCTTCATTCGTAGCCATGGATCTTTCCTCTTTACTCGCGATGTGAAACGAGCTAGCTAAAGAGTTTAGCTCTGATACCGCTTGTTCGTCCAAGTGGCTACGATAATCCAGAGGGGGTGAATATATTATGCCGATTTTCCGAGTTTTGCCCTCTTTTTCGAATATGAAAATGATGGCAAGAATATAAATGCAGAAAATAAACAACACACAATGATTTATAGAGCTTCACCCCACCTAGGGACTACGTGCTCTACCACCCCAGAATCTCCGGGATGGATTTCAAAAAAGAAAAAGGATTTTATTAATAGTTACCACAACTATTACACTACCACCTTTGAAGATTACCACAATCTTCTTACAACACCTCTTAGAAGATTACCACAATCTTCTTTTTACCTATGAAGAGTACCACACTCTTCAACACCTAAGATGACCCAAGTGTGCTCTTACCACAAGAACAATAACAAGGATATCTTGTTTTGGATGATTGACAAAATTCAAGATTACAACTCGATAATGAAGTATACAATCTTTGAGTGCAAGTGTAATCAAGAATAAAAGCCTAGACCTCAAAATGTGCAAGTGTAAGAGCTTAGGCTATTACAACAAGAATTTTGACAACGAAGAACAAAGTGTTTGCTTGTATGTATTTGCTTGTGTTGTTGTGTTGTATCTTGTTGCTTCAATGCTTCCTCTATTTATAGGAGAGGTCTTGGATTGATTTCCAGACATAGGCTCCTTCTTGGAAATCAACCCCCTAAAATGAGGAAAAACTGTTTGCAGGCTCAACGGATAGTTTGCTGTCAAAACCATAGGGCGACCGGTGGACCTCTAATACAGAAATGAATTAAACTTGAAAACAAGCCTGCTAGACCGGTCAAGAGGGGGTCCGACCGGTCGAGCAGGGGTCCAACCAGTCGGCCCTCTATTGGACCGGTCCAACCTCTTTTTTTGCAATACAGAAAGTCAGTTTCAATTTCAGGCACCGGTCGACCTCCAGGAATTTTTCAAACATCTCGTTTCTATTTTGGAAATCATCTTTCAAACACAGGTTGCCCTATAGGGCGACCGGTTGAACATGAGACATACGTGTTGTCCAGTTTTTGTCGAAAATAAACTTCAAGAAATACTCCGAAAAATTAGTAAAAATATTTTAAATCGATTGGGAGTATTTGGACAACATTTAGAAATATTGTCTTGGTGTAAAAACCTTTAAAAACAAAATCATCAAAATCATGATAAAAATATTTTTCTAACAGCTAATGTTAATCTTCCTATGTGTTAATCATGTCTGGCAGGAAAAGCCTATCGAAAACCTTTTGGGAAAGGCAAAGAGGGGCCAATCATCCTCTTGAAATAGTCCACTCGGACATATACGAGCCTATGAACATAAGGGCATGACACGGTGCATCATATTGTCTCATTTTTATTGATGATTAATCGCGCCATGGGTCAGTATATCTCTTGCCTCATCGATCATAATTGCTTGTTTATTTTAAGCAATTCTTGGCTGACGTTGAGAACCAAAGAGAATGAAACATCAAAGTTTTATTACTAACAAAGGGCAAGAATATCTGTATAATCAGTTCAGACAATTTTGTGAAGAAAAATGGATATTAGATAGTGGCAATTACATTTACTCAGCAAAAAAAAAAGGGGTTACAAAGTGGATGAACATGACACTTTTGGAAACGTCCGGTTCAATAATGGCGCAAACTAATCTTCCTATATCTTTATGGGAAGATGCGATTTTGTCTGCTGCCTACATACTAAACTGTGTGCCTTCAAATTCAGTTCCTATAACACCATATGAGTTATGGCATGGAAAAAAACCTAATTTAGAAGGATTGCGCCCTTGGGGGTCAACTGGGTTTGTTCACAACACTTCTCATTAGCGTGAGAAGTTTGGTCCTAGAGTGATTAAACATGTCTTTATAAGATATTGTGATCACTCGAAAGTCTATGTGATATATTAAGAACACCCTGATGGAATAATGACTGAGATTGAATCCACGATGTTAACCTTCTTGAAGAGGTATTTTCAACATTTGGAGAAGTAAAAGAGAATCTAAAACTATATGAGTTGCAAGATTCTAAGGAAAATACTACTCTTACTAGTGAGGGTGAGACTTCACAATCTCATCTAGTTATCGACGGGGATAACGAAAGCGGCCATAGAGTTAATGGGAGCGGCCCACTGGAGGAAGGCTCTCAAAATCCACATATGCATCAAATCAATCATGGAATGGTACCTCGGTGATATTTTGAAACTGATGGGGTATCCTTAAATGTGTGCTTCTCTGGGTGTTGATGAACCAACCACTTACCAAGAGGCTATTACTTCTCCTAATTCTAAAAGGTGAATAATTGGTATGGAGAATGCGATGAGCTTGATTGCGACGAACTAAGTCTAGGAGCTAGCTGATCTTCCGGCTGGACGCAAGGCCATTGGAAACAAGTGGGTTTTAAAAGTTAAAGAGCAAGATAGATGGTTCGATCCACAAAGTATTAATCATGTTTGAAATAACTTTAGAATTTAATAAAAGAAGTAACAAAATTGTATTAGCAAAACATGTTCAGAACAACTCTGAAATAATCAGTTGAAGAAACTAACAAAAATGACCAGATTTTAGTTGTAATCATCAATTTCAATGAGGTTCAAATCAAAAGTTGTTGCTTACATTGAATATTTTCGTTTTTTTGGTTTTTGCTGTGAGCCTGTGACTTTCTACAACTAGTTTATTTCTCTTCTTCTTCTTACTTTATGCAATTCTTCTTCTTCTTTTTCTTTTTCTTCTTCTTTCTTGCGATTTTGCTTTGTTCTTCTTCTTATTTGTATTTTTCTTATAATTGTTGCTGGATTTGTTTTCTTCTTCTTGTTCTGCATTTTTTGTTTTGCTATTGATGTTTTTGGAGATCTATGTTGACGCCGATAAGACACATGATATCTGTTGTGAAGAAAACATATGAGCATATATGTTATGGACGAAACAGGGAAACGTAGCTGTTGTGAAGAAGGGAGAAAGCGTATCTTCTGTGAAAAAAGAGAAAATGTGCGTATCTGTTGTGAAGAAATGGAGACAAGAGCATATCTTCAAGAAATTTTAGCAAAAAGTAGGTTAGTTGTGTCCTTGTCCCCAACTACTAACCTGGCCAAGGCATCTACTTGGACTATGAATCGGCCTATAAGTACTATGGTCGATTCATTAGGGTCAAGATAATCCTAGTGAACTTATTTTTCACTGGTATTAATTTAACATAAATGGTTTTTAACTTATAAATGTCTTTAGATGGTATTAAATGTCCACCTTATCTAAAAGCTTAATTTATTAGAGGTGTCAGTCACATACCCACTCACATATAGACAGTTGTTTATGGAGCCTTGCACGCACGTGGGAATTGTTTTATGGTTGACAGTAAGATTTGCATTCATGAAGAAGAGCGGAGAGCCTCCTTTTTTGTCTGACTCTGATACCATATTGAATGGCCACATCATCTTAAAGCTAAAGTCATTTAATATTTAACTAGAACAACCCTTGTGCATTACACCGAATTTGTCAAAGGACAAAATTTTGGTGTTGCAAATTTGTGATGGTTACAGGAGATCCAACTATTACATGAGATTCAAAATACTAATTATAAATATTAAAAATGAATTCAAAATTTAGAAGAATATCATACAAATTGTTCAAAAGTATCCAATAATTTGTTTTTTTTTTTTTTTTAATTTTTATAAGATTTAAATAGGCAAGTAAAAATATTTATTTATCTTTCCACAAATGTAGCAGAGTAAACCACTTCTATTAATTTCAAAGATATTTGCTAAGCCACAAACAAATTTATTATTAATAAATTGGAGTTATTTTTTGTGTCTGTTTTTAGAGCTGGCAAAATAAGCCCGGCCCGATGGGCCGACCCAACCTGCCCGGTAATAGGCTGGGTTGGGCCTTGTTTTTTAAGGTCCAAAAAAATTCGGGCCTAAAAAGCCCGATCCAGTAGGCCCGTCGGGCCAATCAGGCTCTGGCCAAAATAGCCCTTTTTGTTCGGGCCAGCCCGAGCCCGATACAATTTAATTAAAAAAAAACATATTGCAATTATGTTTCTGACTTTCTGTTGCCTTTTGGGCCTTTCTTGGTCCAACAAAATTAAAAGAGGCCCAAGTCTACAGGCTTGTACTTTGTAGACCACAAACAAAAATAAAAAGTCATAGTCTGAGAACCGTGAAGGACTGAGAACTGAGAATTGTATAAACAAAATTACACAACCAAAAAAAACCCTAGTCCCTGCTTTGAGCTCTCACATGAACGAACACAATTTGCTGCCACCGCTATCTCCACCGTTCGCCGCCACTCCAGCCACCTCTCCCGCCATCGCCGCTGCTGGTACAGGCGTATTGGTAGACATGCCGCCATTCAAGAGGTTTCAAGCTATCTGTTCCAAAATTATCTATGGAAATATCTACAGAAGTTTTGCATAAGGAATTTTCATTTCTTTATTGCATCTAGAATCCAAGTTATTCAATGTGTTGTTGTTCATAATAATATTATGGTTGCTGTAAGCCTGTAACCCATGAAGTTGTTAAAAAATCTGAACATGAGTTGTCTCCATTAAGTTCGAATTTCCATTTTAATGTGAGGCTGCAATTTGTGGATTTTAAATTTTTTGATAGTTTTTTGTTTTGGGTTGGTTTGGCCCGGTGGCCCGTGACTGGGCTGGGCCAGGAAATTAGAGGCTCGACAAAACTCGGACTGGCTCGGACTGGCCCGGCCCGACCCAATTTTTTTGGTTTAGCCCATTGGGCTTGTATTGGGCCGGGCCAGCCCGGCCCATTGCTAACTCTATCTGTTTTGTCTTATTCGAATGACTTGAATTTTTAATTCTTAAATACATTATTACTACCATTTTCACATTAATTTTCACATATTAATTGAATATTGCAGTGATTGATATTTAACTTTTTGGTATTGAAAGAATCATTAAGTTAATTATGCTGAATTTATTAATAAAAAATAGACAATAAAGATATCTTCCATTTTCCTTTAGAGTAGTTTATTTATTTCTATTATATATATAGTTTTTTTGTTTTTTACTATTTATATTATTTTTTTACCTATATTAGATTGTATATAGAGAATTTGGAGGAAAACAAATAGTTAACCATGAATAAATGTGAAGGCGACCACGTGTCTTTGGGAGATGGAGAAGTTGTCATATATCTTGGAATAATGAGGTGATGACATGTGTCCTTACAGTTTTTTCTTTTAGTATATAGGGTCGATTACTCTAACATAGGATATCAATCACGCCTTCATGGATGTTTTTACGATGAGTGTTGCTGGTTTATAACTAACCCATATTTTTTTTACTGGTTTATAACTAAACCCATATTTTTTTTACTGGTTTATAACTAAACCCATATTTTTTTACTGGTTTATAACTAAACCCATATTTTTTTTACTGGTTTAGCATATTTGTGATAGTAAGACTGCAAATTTAACTAATTAAACAAATTGTCTAACTTAGTGGTTGGTGCTCTCATCCTATTTACTAGGTTGTGAGTTTGAGTCTTCTAGACGCGAAATTACCGTTTTTTTCCAACCCCAAATTATTACATTATTTTTTTCCCACCCCAAATTTCACATTTTGCCAGCCTTTCAACATCCCACGCTTTTCTTAGCCCTTTTTTAAGTACAAGGTCTGGAGGTGGGATTGGTAGGATTTGATCCTAAGTCAATGATTTGGGTTATAAATCCCAACCAACTACGCTACAATCAATTCTCTGTTTCCAGCTTTCTTTTAAACGCAAAATATTTTCTAAATTATATTTTCAGCCCACAAAATGTTCTCTAAATTATTTTAATATTGTTAACATTAAATTATGTATTACATGTATTGATAAAGTACAACTTAAGTAATTGAGTACTTGGCACATTTAATATATATAGTACACTATTTTGGCTTTGTTTGAATAGAAAATCACAAATGCTTTCTACTTGGAAATATCCATCTAGACATTGAAAACCGTAAGATTTAAAAGCAAACAAGCAGAAGAATTTATTGAGTTTCAAAGAGGGATATTAAGTAGATTTTTTATGAAGTCGGCAAATCCATCACATGAAAATTTAGCTAATGAAAAACAAAAAGGTGGTGATGAACAACATGAAGACTTGACATTTGAAATTGAAATATACTGTTTTATAGTTTGATTATTCGTAATATTTAGGGGTGTAAACGAGTTGAGTCGAGTCGAACATAGTATTATTCAAACATGTTTTATTTTAATCGAGCTTCAAATAATCAAATCGAGCTCGAACGATCTTTGGTCGAGACGAACACGAATTGAGCTCAATATAGCTTGATATTTTTACACATATTTTATTCTTTTTTACTAATCGAGTCGAGCTCGAGCCGAACTTTACATCTTATCGAACGGAAAAATATGTTCAAGTTTGGTTCGTTATGTTAACGAACCGAGCTCAAACGAGCTTTTAGCAATCGATCTCGAATCGAGTAATTGATAAAGTACAACCTAACGTAATTGAGGACTTGGCACATTTAATATAGTACACTATTTTGGCTTTGTGTTAATAGAAAATCACAAATGCCTTCTTCTTGGAAATATCCATCTAGACATGAAAAGCGTAAGATTTAAAAGAAAACAAGCACAAGAATTGACATTTGAAATACAACATTTCATCAATAAAATTGGATACATTGAAATTGAAATATAATGTTTCATTATTTTATATTTTAATTATTCGTAACATTGATTAATTTATTATTTTTAATTTTTGCTATATGAACACAAATGACCCCCTTTTATTTTTCACACTAGACCCTTTAAACATAGGAACGACTTGACCATATCGTAAAAGTCATCCTCAAACACCCATTACCATCCATAAATACAACATTTCATCATATACGTTCGACGCATATGCAAACTTCTAAGAAGAAGAAACACTATTTATAGTAAATTATCGTGCGAATGAGCAAGATTGTTGTGGCACCATCCATTGCTAATGTTTCAACTTTTAATATAATAAAAAACATAAAAATAAGGAGAACATTTTGGCATAACAAAAAATATAATAAAAAACAAGAGAACATTTTGCCAAAAAAACAAAGCCCATTAACAGAGCGCTTTCTTCTTCTACATTGATTCTCTTTCACCGGTCTTTTCTTGAGCTTCAAGAAAACAAGGTGAAAACAAAATCAATGTCTTTCTCCGAAAAGCAGCCGAAGAGGCTGGGTGGGCCCCCACCGAAGCTGTCGAAGCGATTGGGCGAGGCGTTCGAGCGGACGAAGGAGCTGGCGTCGGCCGGAATGAAGAAAACAAAGAAGAAAACGAAGAAGGCAGCTAAAAAGGTGAAGGAAGGAACCTCAAAGGGTATCCAATGGATCAAGCTCATGTACCAGACAAACAAGCTCCTCCACCCCAAAAAGAAAGAAACTAAATATGATTTTTAATAGAATATTTAAAAAATGAAAAAATGATAATTCAGTTATCAATCGTTAAGGTTGTTCATTTCATGCATGGCTTTGGTAAAATTATTGTTATTGTTATTTTTGTGGTTTTCATTTTTGTTGTGTTCGTAGGTAATTGTTATCATTATATTTTAATGAATAAAAGTTTTTTTTTTTTTTTTAAATCTTTGTGTGTTGATGTAACATGGACATGCAATTTCCCCTTCTTATTTCCTTTTCGTGTTGTTCCAATGCCTTAGTTTGAATTTGTGTTTAATTCATATTTTATTTCGTATTATAAACAAATCTTAATTTTATAAATATATAATGAAATATAAATTAAAATAGACAATTGAAAATGACTTTTATTAAGGGTACTTCCATCCTTTTCAAAGTACTTTTGTTTTGGAATTTGACGTGTTTATCTCCTCGGTTCTTTTGATAACATAAATCTTTATTACATCCTTGATTTTTGGATTCGTGTCTTAGATTCCAGATGAGATCTTCTATTCCAAAACTGTGTTTCATCTCATATTCCAACCGTATGGATGATTGACACGTGTATAACATAGTGAATTGATAAATTACATAGTGAATTGATTTTTTTTGAAAAAAACATTATTCATTTACGCATGATCAATCTGGGTTCAGTGAGAGATCATTAAGGTGTCACCACCACAATAAGCACATTGCAGGCGCCGATTAATACCAAAAATTTTGGATTGTTAGAGAGAATGCATGTCAAGTCCAATAATAAAAGTTGTAATAATAAGTTTTTTTCTAAAACATAGTCAAAACAAAAGGCATTTAATTTTTTGTCTGGCATGGCGAAAACAATCTCAAAATGAAAAATATATATCATGACTAATTGATCATGTAACATAATTTTTTTTATGGGATACATCAATATCAATATTAGTTGCGCTAACACCTAATGCACATAGATCTCTTTGATTAAATGAAAATTGAAGAAAAATGCATAATTCCCCAAGGGATGGATGATCCCACATAGGTGTTATACTCCTTTTTGACTTCAACTGATAACCCAACATAACCTTGGGTCATCATTAGGTAATTCTAAATGTCAGCACCTGATGATCAGTCTAATTTCATCCACGAAAACAACTAGTTAAACATGTGATATATATATTATGCGAATGTTTTTTCCTCCAGGATTTGCACTGATCAGAAAAATTAAAATGTTTTCTTATATATATATATATATATATATATGACTCAAACTATGTATTATTACTAAGTTATAACTTAAACTATCGACAAAAAAGTCTATTAGTTGGAAAATATTTTTCCACTTTGTGTTCCATCCTAATGTTTTATATCGTTACATACTCCTAATTAATGATCACTATTCACATCCTCCCAATTCCCGCTAACTACTATCCAAACTAGTTAGTATATATTAATTTTATTGAACAAAAAATATTATATTTCATATATATATAGATCAAATATGGATAACATTTGAAACGTTAAGAGATCCACAAAACTAGCATACGATCAATAAAAAATGTTTAGTGATAGAATTGAAGAAAAAATCGTATTTCATCATATACAATTGAGTAGAAGAATTCCTCATGAAATCGCAACCATACATCCGAATAATCCTTAGCGGTATAGAGTACGTTTTTGAGTTCCAACAATCACAATCTTTTGTATATACTCAACCTTATAATACGACCCAAATTTTATGATCTATTAGTCTTAGTCATAATGATTTTGCTTAGCGCAACAGTACCGATCTTCAACTTTAATTCATTGCATGTGTTTTTAGCAATAAGAATGTGCAAACAGATAATTAAGTTATTGGTATATCATAGACATTAATTAGCACTTGATTGGATTCAACTGATAAAAGGAAAAACTAACAAAAATATATGGAATTTGAAACAGCGGAATGTTAATGATGAAAAAATATATTAATGAATTGGCACACATGGATTAGTATCGTATAACTAAATAACTTGAGCTCAAATATGTACTAATTAGCTGTCCAAAATTCTGTTAATTTCCATATATTAGAAAGAGCAAGCTCCCAATTCAAGAAGGTAGAAAAGAGGAAACTTTAATACCAAAACCCCTCTGCAAAACCACACTAAAGAGATGAGAGCAGCATAATGCCATTTTTCAAGGAAAAATAATTAAGAGTTCACCTAATTAAATACAAGAACGTACCAAACCTGTCATATATACTGAATAAGTACTTATTAATATAGTAACCAATAGTTTCTCATTTCCATGTTTTGGGAAAGAATCACTGCAAAAATATAATTTGATACGCTCCACAACAAAGGGACCGCCCTTACACTAATTAAAGAGAGAAGGGCTAGCTATTAATAATGAGACTTTAACAACACAATGGACTTCAAATCCTCAAACTCATATATATATAAAGCAATCTATTCGAGTATTTGTGGTGGATTTTATATCCATTTTAAATGAAGTTATCTGAAATCATTCTACCAAATTCTTTCCTCAAATCCACATCTTTCAATCCAAGAGATACTGCATTAATTTTTCATGATCATATAAAATGTAATTCTTCAAATTGATCATAGTTAAGTCGAACAATGAGCAGATACAATAATAAGTATATTTTATTGACGCAAATCAAACTCTACATATACTAAGAAACTAATTAATAATAGTCTCTTTACCATTTCCCCGTTCTCTCTTAATATAGAGAACTACAAGCAGTTTACATATTATGCATGTGATCTAACGCCTTAACCAACACTCACACACACACACACACACACACACACACACACAGCTAGTAGGTCTTTAAACATCCGAAAACTCCAACATTACATATTTAAGCTGCCGGCGCCACTTTTGAGGCATCGTCGTCGTCATCATCATCATCGTAATCAGGTTCTGTATATATGTGAAAATTACAAATCGCGGACTCAAGTTCGTCTGCGTAAAATAAACTAGGGTTTTGGAGCTTGTCTCCACTAACAATAACAACCATCTTGAGTAAAAGAAAATTAAGAATGTGAAAATATATATGTTATAAGATAGCTCGATCGAATTCTACTTTGGTTTGAGCGGATCTCATGATAATTTCCGCCCTATTTATAGCTTCAACAAATACAAATTATTCTAATCCCTTTTGCCAAAGATGCCATAAATCTTGTGTGTCGTCACTAGTCAGATTCACTTTTATGAGAGCTTGGCCATCGAATATATATAATATATGGATACGTTTAGGGCAGCAGAAGATGAAAAAGGCGAGTAAGTATTGACATTCTATAACTTAGGCTCCATTCAATTTTCCAAAATGGCAGTGCATGAGTTTTGCTCATGGCCATGGGAGCCTTGCACGTGGTTTACTTGCTGAATTCGCGTGGAGATTTCTTTCCAGGTCACAGTTTGGTCTTTGCAAAGTCAATTCATTTCAACCCCTTTTTCTCCCCCTAAAGGTGGCTCTGGGTTTTGGTGCTAGAAAATAGGCTAAATTAATTTTTAGAGGTTGGCAATTTTAGTCCTTTATTTTTTCATGTGGCATTCTTGATTCTTGACGAATTTATCTTTTTTATTTAAATAGCATTTACAGTCCTGTAAATTTTAGAGATTGACAATTTTAATCCTATATTTATGGAAGTCACAATTTCGATCCTCGCCCCTTGGGCAAAATAACCAATATATTTTATATTGTGCCTATAATAACAAGATGTAGAAGACCCTCATTCTCTGTTACTTGTTCGTTTTCTGGCATTGTAACGTCTATTTAATCCTAATGATCTTTATACTTAGATTTATAGGCCAATTTCTATTCAGAGGTTTATTGACTGATTTATGAGACATGAGCCAATAAATATATATTCAGAGGTTTATTGGTTGGGAACCTAGCCCGACTTGTAAAACTTTGGACATATATATTTAATCTAAGTGGGTGGAACAATGTCGCAAACAAAACATTTGATAGAGGCACAATTTGGAATCTATTGGTTATTTTTCCAGAGTGGGCGAGGACCAAAATTGCAACTTTGAAAGATATGGACTGAAATTGCCAATCTCTAAAAGTTACAGGGCCGAAATTTCTACTTAAAGCAAGAATTCAAAGGCATTTTGGGAATAAATGAAAATTGAATCATCCCTAGAATAATAAATGCAACATCCCTATGACTTATATATGGTGCCGAAATTGCACGAGGTTAAAACTTATAGCGCCAAAATTGCTGATGGAAATAGTTAAGATTCATATTGATAAAAGCAAAGAAAAGGTATAGAATGGTTGTATTCTGATTGATGATTAAATGCAACAGTACAACCAAATATATAGACTACATAAATGAAGAGAACAATCTAGAATAGTGCCAGATGGCTCTTAGATATTTATTCTGCAAATAACAGAATTGACATGTTGGATGAGAAGGAATATTTCCTAAATATTACCATGCACAAATCGTACAAGGATCAACATTCAATCATGAGGTGATGATGTCCTTATCATAGTCTTGCTTATAACCTTTATCATGCCCCCTCAATTCGAGTGAAGTTTTGGACGCAACATTCAATTTGTTTCGAAGACGAGCAAAGAATTAACCACTTAGGGTTTTGTAAAATCATCTGCTATTTGATCAATTGCCTGAACGTGCTGAACTGAAATTATTTTATCCACAACCTTTTCCCTCACAAAATGCAAATCAAGTTCCAAGTGCTTTGTTCTTGAATGATAAACTGGATTAATCGACAATAATTTGGCCCCAAGGTTGTCTGCCCAAATAACTGAAGGCCGGTTCATTTTAATTCCCAATTCATTAAGAAGAGATCTCAGCTAAACTAATTCACAAGTAGCAGCAGCTATACTCCTATACTCCGCTTCGGTGCTTGATCGAGATATAGTGTTCTGTTTCTTTGAACTCCATGTGATCAAATTTTTACCTCTGTTCTAAAAGACCCCGCCTAGCTCCGATTAAACCCCTATTAGGCGCTAGACCCTCTTTGTCCGCCTAGGTTATTTTTCCAATTAGATCCCGCCTAATCCCGCTCAGGTCCCGCCTAACCCCGCCCAGGCTCCAGTCTACCGTCCAGCTAGCGCCTAGCGATTTTTAGAACACTGATTTTTACCAAGATAAATGTAATACCCCATTGTGGACCTTCTATCATCAACATCTGATCCCCAATCCGCATCAACAAAGGTTGTTAACACCAATGGAGATTCACATTTAAAATGCAAACCATAATCCATAGTTCCTGCTAAATATCTCAACACTCTCTTAAGAGCCTTCCAATGGTTGTTCAATGGATTTTGCATGAATTGGCTTATTTTTCTGATGCTATAGCTGATATCTGGCCTAGATATAGTTGCATACTGGAGGGCACCAACAAGTTTTCTATACAAAGTACCATTATCAATAGGTGTCCATCATCCTTAGACAATATAGGGCTAGTAACCATGGGTGTATTCAATCCTTTTGCCCCCTTCATTCCAGCTTGGTCAAGTATCTCGGAGATGTATTTTTGCTGACTGAGAAGAACTCCTTGAGTTGTTGGAATGATCTATATTCCAAGAAAATAGTGAAGATGACTAAGATCTCTAAGAGAGAAGACTTGATGCAAGCTGGTAATAAACCTATCAATCTCATCCTTGCAATTGCCAGTGATAATAATATCATCATAATATATCAAGATAAAAATGCAATTACCTCTGTCTTTCTTGTAATAAAGAGAGTTATATGCCCTTGATATTAAGAATCCAAAAGATTGTAAAACTGCAGCAAGTTTGGGACACCAAGCCCGGGAAGCTTGTTTAAGACCATAAAGAGACTTCTTTAACTTACAAACCAATGGATTTCCCTTGCTGTCAAGTTTTTCAAAACCAGGAACCTGTTGCATATATAATTCGGTATCCAATTCACCATTCAAAAATGCATTATCAATATCCAATTGTCTAATTGGCCTGGAATGAGATAAGGCCAAATACAACACCAATCGAACAGTAGCAGACTTTATAACTGGACTATAAGTTTCAGTGTGATCCAGGCCAGCAATTTGAGTGAATCTCCGAGCAACCAATTGAGCCTTATAACGAGCAATAGAGCCATTGGAGTTTTTCTTGATTTTAAAATTCCATTTACAATTAATCAGATTTTTGTTAGGAGGCAATGGAACAAGGGACCAGGTACCATTTTTGACAAGATCATTATATTCTTGTTCCATAGCCTTCTTCGATGCCGGTATTTGGATGGCCCGAAGATAAAATATTGGTTCAAAATCAGATTGAAGAACAACGACATAAGTTTTTGGTTTTAAACTCCCATTCTTCGATCTAGTAACCATATGGTGCTTGCCTGCAACATGCTCAAAGTTTTCATTAGAAATAACATCAAGATTAATATTTTTATCTATTGATAAATCTATAGTTAGATGACCACCAGGAATGAAGGTGTTAGGGGGTAGTTCGATCATAAGAACTGTTGGGAGATGGGCTGGGAACAAGGGAGTGATCAGGTGATATTGGTGAAGGAGTGGGATAGGAATCATATGATGAGTTAGAGGATGAAAAATCTTAATCAGGATGTGTGACGCCCAGCCCTATTACTGCTACTGGAAAATATATAAATAGTAAAACTTGGCCACAAACTATATTTAAAACGTGTAATAATGTTTTTTTATCCCTATGACATTTTAACAACAACCAAGTAAAATTATTTTAATTATAAGATAAGGACAAGCCATGTCCAAAAATAAAAAAATAACCAACCCTGTTATTAAACACAACAGACATCCAAGTGTTCAACACATAACCCACATCACCCAGCTATTTACATATACATATTTACATCAGAGTTTTCAAAAGAGGGCACAACCGAAAACCAAAATATAATACAAGACCAAAAAGGGAAAATGACCCATCAACGTAACCCAACAGGTCGTCATCCATGTACACTGTCCTCAATAACCTGTAGAAGCTCCAACCGCCTGACCAGTAAACTCATGCAATCCAGCATCATCAAACTCACCTACAATGCATGAACTACGTGAGTTAATGCTCAGTAAGTGAAAACTATGCATCTTTGAAAGAATAATGTACTACAAATGCAATGCATTCCAAGATGTTTCACCGTATGAGCAAAATGAGTTTGAAACATTTTATTCAATCATTTCTTTTCATTGGGCCCTCACCCATCCGCTATGCACCTAAATAACTCAATATAGTATTAATGATCAAGTTGTCCAAATTGTATGTCTCACATACCCAAAGTAATGTCTCACATGGCACTCGGATATCGTATCATTGAGCACAAATCCGAATGTCTCACATACCCGAAGTGATGTCTCACATGGCACGATCTCAATATATTATTACGATTAAGTTGTCGATGTCTCACATACCCGAAGTAATGTCTCACATGGCACTCGATATCGTATCATTGAGCCTCGTCCGAATGTCTCACATACCCGGTGATGTCTCACATGGCACGAGCTCAATATTTCATATAAGCATGACCACATGCCTCGGTGCACTAGCAGTGGCCAACCAAAACCTTTTTCTTTTTATAGAAAGTCACGTCGTGCATGCCTCATTTCAATAATGATCATATGTTATGCATGCACATGACAATGCTAATGAATGACATGGTCAATGAAACAATAATCATCATCCTCCAATATCCACCAAGCAACATATGAACATCAAAGTTTCCATAATGCATCTATCAAGACATATGAATCACATTTAATATCAATAAAGCAGGAAATACTATTTTCATGCATTGTAGTTGCATATGGATTTTCACTTACCTTTTACAAAGTTTGTCTCACCTACAGGGTTGTTACCATAACTCCTCGGCTTGGGTTATTAACAATCTGAAATGGCACAATACATTAATATCTACTATTCAGTCAACAAGTTTAGTATCCAATTTCACGAGGGACTCTAAATATTAAAATGAACTAGTTAAACCATTAATTATGTTTTGAATATTATAATCTAAATATGATCAAAACCGAGAAATTAAAATTGAATATATTCAAACAGAACTAGACTAAACCAATGCTTTATTTATTTATCAATTGCAATTATTCTTTCTATAACCCATAATATATGATAGACTTCTTATAAATTTTCCACCAACACAACATATACAGTTAATTAGATTCCATACACTTTTCAGCAAATATAATTAGCAAGATTTCCTACACTAACTAGATTTCAAATCGTATGTAAACTACTCACTCTCTCTACTTCCATTGTTAAATATATAGTTCCTTTAATTTTTCCCAACCCACTCAAGTACAGTTGCATTCCTTATTTCAATTTTTTGTTTTTTTTTTTTTTTTTAACATTTTCATGTCAAATATTATATAGATAATCAGACTGCTCTATATATATTTTATCTAAGGTTGGCTAAAGCTAATTTCTAAATCATACGAAAACAAAACCAAATTAACATACTTCAAATTCTTTCCTATTTGAATCTCGATGTCAAATTCTGGGTACGATCGAAAACCTTACCATCTCATTTCCTCTTCTTTTTTTTTTTTTTTTGAGTAAAACGTCAATATTATTAATAATAATTAGGAGGGATCTCTCCTCTGGTACAAGGTGTATCAGTTCATTTGGGAAAGACCCACAATACAAACCATTGCAAAAACTAGAAAAGGCAAATTTGGCAAGATGATGTGCCCACATATTAGCTGCTCTAGGAACATAACTTAGAGAAAAGGAAGTAAAAGATTCTGATAGTTGGCGAATATCATCAACAACACTGCCCAGGTATGTAGTGTTCGGTTCCTGACGGTGGAAGGCTTGTACCAACTGTTTGCTCAGATTCCATAATCACGGATTGCACCTGGAGGTTCTTTGCTGTAATGATGCCTTCTTTGCAAGCCATGGCCTTTTCAACTCCGAACTCAATTGCGAGTTTTTGGAAATGTGGATGATTTTTCCAGCATGATCACGTAAGATAATCCCGATGCCCGTTCATTTTAATAATCGATCACCTTGATAGTGCCTATGGCGTTGCTAGTTGACAAATCTAATGAATGACATATTCATTGAGAGTTTTGGTGGCAACGTCTTGGTGAACAATAATATAAGCATGTTCATCCTACCATAATCCAAATCAACATTGCAAATAGACAATGGACGTCCTCATTATCTATCTTGAAATCATCATAATATCTCTATCGTATGGGGAGAGTCATCTAGGCACGCCGGAAGAAAGAACTCCATAATCTCGAAGTGCATGTTCGGTAGTCTCATTTTATCACCGCAACGTTGGCAAAGGGGGTCGGGCACAATATCAAAACCTCACGTGTTGGAAGGATACCATTAATTACCTTCCGAATGTATTTGCACTTTAGGTTTGACGATGAAGGGTCATGTATCTTCCATACTAAGGGCGAGCTTGTAGCCTGATTTGACACTATATTGTATGTAATGCCATATATTTTCACTTACTCGTATCTCATTTGCTTCAAAAGTTTGTGATTATCTCTTCATTCCATGTTTGCTTGATCTTCGCAAAATAGGTCTCTTACAATCGTGTTGTTACCCATAAAACTCGCTTCGGAAGCAGGGATCTTTCCAAATTCAAAATTACCTATTAGCCATCTAGTACATTAATTTCATCCCGCAATAATACTTAGCCAGGTAAAACATATCCTATTGATGCATTTGTTAAGAAATTTCCATTCGGGTAGTATTTAGTATCCAATTAGGAGTGAGCCGTCATCCTGAAATAATCTCCATCCTTGTTTCGCTAACATAAATTGAACACGGAAATTTCCCTGAAAGTGAACTAGTTAAACCATTAATTATGTTTTGAATATTATAATCTAAACTCATAAGGTATTGAAATAAGAGTAAGTTTGCAGAAATTTCCAATTAAAATTGAAAATATCTATTCAAATTTCATGTTTGTCAACAAGATTTACTCCAAGTTCAAACCAAAGTTTGAGCTTGTTGTTAAATACCTCCAATTTCGGTTATTTTCCCATATCTTTGCTATTATCCTTTTGATCTTTGAATTTCGTGTATGTTGGCTCGTCCAAAGATAATGCTATCAATAATTTGATTCCATTTTAATAAGAGATGAGATATGAAAATAAGAACAAATAAGGGGAAAGGGGATCGCCTGGCGTAGTCCCCGAGTAGGAGTAAAATTTTCATAAATTTTGATATGACTAGGAATCCCAAATTTAACATAACAGTAATTAAGTCCCATACACTTTTCAGCAAATATCTAATTTAAGCAAGATTTTCATAGTATGGAAAATAAAAGCTAATTAATCTAAATCGTACAAAGTGTCAAATGGAGAGTTTGTTTAATCTTATTAGCTATGACTTTGGTAATAATCTTGAAAATCACATTGCATGCATCGATAGAATCTAAACTCGCTTCGGGAAACTAAGGGTAATTCCATTGAGTGGGGATTAAATATTAAGGATAGTTCCTTTAATATTTTGGTAGACCAAAAATGTTGGAAAAACATACTCACCATCGTATAGTTGCATTCGCACTTATTTCTCATCGGGATTTTTTTTAGCACCCTTTTTTTAAAAAAGACAAGAGTATTTTCATCATGATCATCAAACCATCGACCAAAGATTAAAATTTCTTTTTTGGCGTATTTGCTACTCGGTGGAAAAAAGCTAATCTTTGAGACTGCACTTATATTTTATCTTTCAAGAGTTTTATGATTTTCTTCTAATCTTTATCAGCATGATATTTGCCGATGTGGGAGGTAGACTTTGTATTTTTTCAATTTTTTCCTTTCGGCATTCAAATCATTGCAAAACCAAATTAATTCCCATACTAGAGCCTGGCAAAGGAGACGTTTTTTTCTTGTACAAATTTTACAAACTCGATTTTCTCGAATCAAATTTTCTTTTTCTCCTACTCGTTCCATCGGGTCTGGTAAGCAATATCGGGATGATCCGAAAACTACTTACCATCATCCATTTCCTCTTCTTTTGCTCAGCCGAATTTGGTCCATTTATCTCGCTTCACCCGTCTGCTTATGTGCTTTGTGTGTCAGATTGCATATCTATAAACCTTTGAAAAATTGAGGCGGTGCACTAACAGGAGACAAGAATCTATATTCTAGTTACATCTATATGTATATTTTAATTGTACAATATCATGATGCTTCTACATAATCATATTTTAATAGAATATTCCTTATTACATACAAAGTTACACGGCTGAATGACTTACACATGATCTGGACATATAAAAGGCTTATGTATATATATATATATATATTAGTTACTAAAGTAATCCATTATTATATATATTTACATTATCTTATAATTCAAAAACATATTTTAGTTAGTTATATATATACATATCAATTATACATAGGCACACTTAGACTGTACATATATACATTAATCGTACCCACATGTTAGTTTGATATGTAAATTACATATACTTGTATGAACTAAACACGTCAATTAAAGGTACCCACATATATTATAATTAGCACTAATTATAATTAGTACTATTTTATCTTTTTTTTATATCTATTCTTGTACGATCTACCTTTTTATATATAAGTAATTAGCCTTTTAATTATTTATATAAATCCATGTTTATATCTCACCCCGATAAATATATTGGTACCACTGTTCATCTCTAAATTCACCACGTGTGATGTGATGATATCTAGTAGTCTGACTCCTAGAGTTTGTATCTCAATACAAAATACATTGTTTGAACTAGAGATCCAACAACTAGCGCTATTTGAGAATGTTTAAAAAAAAAAAAAAAGCAAATATGCATCACCTATCAAATAAATAAATTATATGATGTCAATATCAATGCAAATATCACATGTAATCCGTAAATTATATTGGCATAGTGAGTAGTAAAAGGCTCGGGTGTTACATTCTCCCCCCCCCTTATAAAAATTTCATCCCCGAAATTTGATTTACCAAAATAAGTTAGAATACTTATAGCTCTCATCTCGTTTTCTCTTTCCCATGTAGCTTCCTCTACTGATTGATTCCTCCAAAGTACTTTAACTAAGGGAATTTCCTTATTCCTGAATTTCTTTACTTCTCGTAACAAAATCTCAACAGGTAATTCTTCATATCTTAAGTGCGCTTTTAATTCTACTGGTTCGCGTTTCAAAATATGAGATGGATTTGCAACGTATTTCCTTAACATGGATATGTGAATGACATTGTATACTTGAGTCATTGACGTGCGAAAGTCGAGTCTATAAGCAACATCACAAATTCTTTATGTGATATGAAATGGGCAAGTGTATCTAGGACTGAGTTTTCCTTTCTTTCCAAACCGTATTACCCTTTTCATCGGTGCCACTTTAAGAAACACTCGATCTCGTACAAAAAATTCTAACATTCTTCTTCTTTAATCTGTAACTTTTCTATCAACTCGAAAGTTTCCATTATCTTGAATTTGCATTAAACCGTCATTTCTCGAATCAGATCTGGACCTAAAAGCTTCCTTTCGCCAACCTCGTCCCAGTGAAACGGCGATCTACACTTTATACCGTACAATATTTCATTGGGAGCCATCCCGATTGTAGCTGGATAGCTATTGTTATATCAGAATTCTATCGAAGGTCGATGTCTACTCCACTGTCCTTGAAAATTCTAGAACACAAGCTCTTAGCATATCTTCTAGAGTTTGTATCGTTCGTTCTAATTGTCCATCAGTCTGAGGGTGATAAGCAATATTAAACGACAATCGTATTCCTAGTGCTTTCTGTTAACTCCTCCAGAAATTATATAAGAATCTAGAGTCTCTGTCAGAAACAATCGATAGTGGCATACTATGAAGTCTAACCACTTCCTATATATAAAGTTATGCGTCTCGATCCATATAATAAGTAGAACAAAAGGATCAGATCAACCTAAAGTTCTTTTCCGTCAATAAAAGCACCATATATTCGTATAATCTAATTAGTTTGTTTAAATCTCTCACCTGACTTCATATATATTGGTATTCTGCCTAGCCTCCTCACACATTATTAAATATAAATGAATGCATGGCTCCAGAATCGATAATGCAAATGTCGAGACACTAAGGGTAGATTGTTTACCTGTAGCAGGTGATGGGTTTTTCTTGGTGATAACTTTGGTCATAGTAAAAACTTTAGCGGGCGCTCTTTCTTGGACTATGGGTTTTGGTTTATTTGGGCACATATTAGCCATATGTCCTGCTTGTCCACATGAAAAACATACTCCGGTACCCCAAAGACAAGTTCCACCATGTTGTTTTCCACATCTAGGGCAAGGTGGGGGTGTTGATGTTTTACTTTGATCAGTATTCAAACGTTTGATCGGATCTCCTTGTTCTTGCCCCTGCCGTTGTTGCAATCTGGGTTTAGAACACTGGAACTGAGGTAATATTTTCTTTTCATTTTTGACCCAATGTTGTCCTTGTTTTTGTGTAAATAGATGTCGGACCTCCTGTGCATGCTTTATTCTCACTCGAACATTTCGCAACCAAAGTGCTCTCAAAGAACTTTGTGAATACGTGAACCCTTGTATTCCGGCCATACTTACATCCCTATAGAGCTCTGGCCTCAGACCTTCGAGGAACCTTTCCACTTTTAGTACCTCGGTACTAACCATGTGTTCAACAAACCTCGACAGTTGTTCGAATTTGCGAATGTATTCGAAACCGTCATGCTTCCTCCTCAATCAGATGAACTCGTTCATCTTCATAGCGCGAATAGGAGCGGTAAAGTATTTGTTCCTGAAGAGGTGCTTAAATCTTTCCCATGTCATGGTATCTACATTCTCGATGCTCTTCATTGTATCCCACCAGAGTCCCGCACCACCACGTAACATAAAGGAAGCACACATTACCTTTTCTTCTTCAGGAACTCTGCTATACTGGAACATATTATCCAAAGTCCTTAACCAATCTTCCGCATCTGTAGGGTCTATTGCATCCTCAAATATTGGTGGATTTAACTTTCTGAATCTTTCCCCAACCATCTCTATTTGCTCTGCTCTTTGTTGTGGTTGATTCATCTCTACTCTCTGTTGTCCAACTGTATCCCTCTGATGGATAAGTTGTTGAATCTGTTCAGACTGTCGCTGGATAAGCTCCATAAGTTGATTTATAACATTATCTCGACCACTCATCGGCATAGGAGTCTCCTCTACTTGGTTCTTATCCCCACTACTACTCTCACCTCTGGCTCTCACCATATCTACAACACTGTCTAAGAAGGAGCCTTGTAACACATGACCAATATGTACAATTTATGAACATAAATACATTAAGCAATAAAGTAAAACCTACTGGCATGGCTGTGCTCTACGAGTTCTGAGTTCATGTACATGGACAGCCTGACGAACACATGGCCGTAGCTCGGGCTCGATACCACTCTGTGACGCCTAGCCCTATTACTGCTACTGGAAAATATATAAATAGTAAAACTTGGCCACAAACTATATTTAAAACGTGTAATAATGTTTTTTATCCCTATGACATTTTAACAACAACCAAGTAAAATTATTTTAATTATAAGATAAGGACAAACCATGTCCAAAAACAAAAAAATAACCAACCCTGTTATTAAACACAACAGACATCCAAGTGTTAAACACATAACCCACATCACCCAGCTATTTACATATACATATTTACATCAGAGTTTTCAAAAGAGGACACAACCCAAAACCAAAATATAATACAAAACCAAAAAGGGAAAATGACCCATCAACGTAACCCAACAGGTCGTCATCCATGTACACTATCCTCAATAACCTGTAGAAGCTCCAACCGCCTGACCAGTAAACTCATGCAATCCAGCATCATCAAACTCACCTACAATGCATGAACTACGTGAGCTAATGCTCAGTAAGTGAAAATTATGCATGCTGAAAGAATAATGTACTACAAATGCAATGCATTCCAAGATGTTTCACCAGAAGTGCGCAAAATGAGTTTGAAACATTTTATTCAGAATCATTTCTTTTCATTGGGCCCTTGACCCATCTGCTATGCACCGGAAATAACTCAATATAGTATTAATGATCAAGTTGTCCAGTCCGTATGTCTCACATACCCAAAGTAATGTCTCACATGGCACTGGATATCGTATCATTGAGCCTGTCCGAATGTCTCACATACCCGAAGTGATGTCTCACATGGCACGAGCTCAATATATTATTACTGATTAAGTTGTCCAGTCCATATGTCTCACATACCCGAAGTAATGTCTCACATGGCACTGGATATCGTATCATTGAGCCTCGTCCGAATGTCTCACATACCCGAAGTGATGTCTCACATGGCATGAGCTCAATATTTCATATAAGCATGACCACATGCCTCGGTGCACTAGCAGTGGCCAACCAAAATCTTTTTCTTTTTATAGAAAGTCACGTCGTGCATGCCTCATTTCAATAATGATCATATGTTATGCATGCACATGACAATGCTAATGAATGACATGGTCAATGAAACAATAATCATCATCCTCCAATATCCACCAAGCAACATATGAACATCAAAGTTTCCATAATGCATCTATCAAGACATATGAATCACATTTAATATCAATAAAGCAGGAAATACTATTTTCATGCATTGTAGTTGCATATGGATTTTCACTTACCTTTTACAAAGTTTGTCTCACCTACAGGGTTGTTACCATAACTCCTCGGCTTGGGTTATTAACAATCTGAAATGACACAATACATTAATATCTACTATTCAGTCAACAAGTTTAGTATCCAATTTCACGAGGGACTCTAAATATTAAAATGAACTAGTTAAACCATTAATTATGTTTTGAATATTATAATCTAAATATGATCAAAACTGAGAAATTAAAATTGAATATATTCAAACAGAACTAGACTAAACCAATGCTTTATTTATTTATCAATTGCAATTATTCTTTCTATAACCCATAATATATGATAGACTTCTTATAAATTTTCCACCAACACAACATATACAGTTAATTAGATTCCATACACTTTTCAGCAAATATAATTAGCAAGATTTCCTACACTAACTAGATTTCAAATCGTATGTAAACTACTCACTCTCTCTACTTCCTTTGTTAAATATATAGTTCCTTTAATTTTTCCCAACCTACTCAAGTACAGTTGCATTCCTTATTTCAATTTTTTTTTTTTTTTTTTAAAAACATTTTCATGTCAAATATTATATAGATAATCAGACTGCTCTATATATATTTTATCTAAGGTTGGCTAAAGCTAATTTCTAAATCATACGAAAACAAAACCAAATTAACATACTTCAAATTCTTTCCTATTTGAAACTCGATGTCAAATTCTGGGTACGATCGAAAACACTTACCATCTCATTTCCTCTTCTTTTGCTCAGCCGAATTTGGTCCCTTTATCTCGCTTCACCCGTCTGCTTATGTGCTTTGTGTGTTGATTGCATATCTATAAACCTTTGAAAAATTGAGGCGGTGCACTAACAGGAGACAAGAATCTATATTCTAGTTACATCTATATGTATATTTTAATTGTACAACATCATGATGCTTCTACATAATCATATTTTAATAGAATATTCCCTATTACATACAAAGTTACACGGCTGAATGACTTACACATGATCTGGACATATAAAAGGCTTATGTATATATATATATATATTTGTTACTAAAGTTATCCATTATTATATATATTTACATTATCTTATAATTCAAAAACATATTTTAGTTAGTTATATATATACATATCAATTATACATAGGCACACTTAGACTGTACATATATACATTAATCGTACCCACATGTTAGTTTGATATGTAAATTACATATACTTGTATGAACTAAACACGTCAATTAAAGGTACCCACATATATTATAATTAGCACTAATTATAATTAGTACTATTTTATCTTTTTTTTATATCTATTCTTGTACGATCTACCCTTTTTATATATAAGTAATTAGCCTTTTAATTATTTATATAAATCCATGTTTATATCTCACCCCGATAAATATATTGGTACCAATGTTCATCTCTAAATTCACCACGTGTGATGTGATGATATCTAGTAGCCTGACTCCTAGAGTTTGTATCTCAATACAAAATACATTGTTTGAACTAGAGATCCAACAACTAGCGCTATTTGAGAATGTTTAAAAAAAAAAAAGCAAATATGCATCACCTATCAAATAAATAAATTATATGATGTCAATATCAATGGAAATATCACATGTAATCCGTAAATTATATTGGCATAGTGAGTAGTAAAAGGCTCGGGTGTTACAGGATGGGGCTGGAAGTGATTATGGATGATAGGAATAGATGAAGAAAACCATTGTGAGGAAGGTGTATGAGAATTAGTGGTGTGACTTTAAAATGGAAACTGACTTGCATTGAAAACAACATGTCTGGTGATGACAATTTTTCCATTTTCAAGAAGAAATTTATATCCCTTGTATTGTAAACTATATCCAATGAAAGTGCCTGCCTGACTTCTGTATTCGAGTTTGTGTTAGTTATATGGGCGCAAATGAGGGTAACACAAACAACCAAATGTCTTGAGCAATAAATATTGAGGTTTATGACCTTTAAGCCTTTCAAGAGGGGACTGAAAATTAAGAACCTTAGTTGGGAGTCGATTAATAAGAAAAACAACAGTGGAAAAAGCATCATCCCAAAATTTGGTTGGCATATGAGCATTAGCTAGAAGAGACAAGCCAGTTTCAACAATGTGTCGATGCTTTCGTTCCACTAAACTATTTTGTTGTGGGGTGTATGGGAAGGAAATTTTGTGAATGACTCCATTGTCATTGAAGAATTTTGACAAAGGTTTAAATTCAGTTCCACCATCACTTTGAATTGATTTTATTTTTCTGTCAAATTGAGTTTCAACAAGCTGTTTAAAGTGAAAGAAAACTTGAGATGTATCAGATTTGGATTTCATTGGGCATCAATGTAAATCTAGAATGATGATCAACAAAGCTTATGTATTAGGAGTATCCATTGACAGACTTTATGGGAGCAGGACCCCATAAGTCTGTATAGATGAGATCAAGAATATCATAGTGGTTAGAGTTAGATTGGGGAAAAGGGAGTTTGTGACTTTTAGCCTTGATACAAGAGGAACAAATGGATTCAACTTCATTGATATCAAAAGGAATATTACAATCTTTAAGCACTCTTTTAACAATATCAAATGAAGCATGGCCCAATCTAGAGTGCCTTAATTTAATGTTATCTTTATTCATATTCTGCAGAAAATTAGCACTTAGGAGAAAAATGAGGCTGGAAAATAACAGATTTGGAGGACGGAGTGATATGCTGAGTAGTGTGCAGATCGTTTCCACTGGTGCTAGAGAGATCAAAACAGTAAAGCCCATTGTTACCTTTCCCTTGAAGAAGAATAGCCTTGGTTTCCTGATCATTCACAAGACAAACATATGGATGAAATTCAAAGAAAACTTGATTATCTTTGGCAAATTGAGAAACACTGATTATATTCTTAGTTATTTGAGGAACATGCAAAAGGTTTTTGAGAAGAAAAGTATGATGAGATGGTGATCTAACTACAGAGTTACCAATATGTAAAATTTCCAAACCTGTGCCATTCCCAACTTGAACCTTGTCAGCTCCATTATAATCTGATACAAGATTTAGATTGCCCAAATCATAAGTCACATGATGTGTTATTGTTGTTTCCAGGTACATAAGAAAGATCAGCCCTGTAGAAGCAGTTGTCTGCAGTGTGGTTGTTCGTATGACATATTTGGCATGTCATTTTTTACTGTTGTTGAACCTTCCACGTCCTCTAGCAGCTCCGCCTCTGAAATATGTCCTTCATCCTCTGTTAGCATATAGGGGATTCATTCCTCTGCCTCTGCTGGTTTGATTAAAACCTCCTCTTCGATTTCCTCCTCCTTGAACAACTGAGTTAACCATAGGAGATGACCCATCCATGCCAAATTGATTTTGGGACATATCCAATCCTTCAAGTCTACTTTCAAAATCAACAATAGAGCATGCAACTCTCTTAAAGAGTATGGCTCAATTCTTGAATTTACTGAGACCATGACTGAGTTATAGTTATTGCCAAGACCAGTCAATATGTATGAGATATGTTTCTCATCACATAACCTTTGTCCAGTAGCTACTAGCATATCACAACAGGTTTTAATCTTACTAAGAAATTCCCTCATGGGCATGTCCCTTTTTTTAGGGTCTGTAATTACAATCTATGTTGCATGATTTTAGCTCTTGATTGAGCGGCAAAGCTCACTTCTAGAGCTTCCCATATATCTTGAGAGTATGTTAATCCTACCATAATAACTAATATTGATTCGGATAAGGAAGATAAGATCCATGATGCTAATAGTTGATCATGTCTCTTCCAGTTAACATATTCATGATTAACAGTTTGATTGTCATTTTTTGTGATGTATTGTTGTGGCTTAGAGCAAACACAATTGATAAATGACTCTAATCCATAACCCTCAATAGCAGCTGAAATCTGTTGTTTCCAGACTAAATAATTACTTTCATAAAGTTTAATGGTAACAAGCTGACTTTGGGGATAAATGAGCTGAGGTAATGTTGCATGTGTTTCAGTATTGGCCATGGTGAAATGAAGAAAAAAAGATGATGAGAGAACGACATAGGCTCCAGGTGTTATCCTGGAGCTCTGATACCATGATGGAAATAGCTTCATATTGATAAAAGCAGAGAAAATGTATATAATGGTTGTATTCTAATTGATGATTAAATGCAATAGTACAACCAAATATATATAGTACATAAATGAAGAGAACAATCTAGAATAGTGCCAGATGGCTCCTAGATATTTATTCTGCAAATAACAGAATTGACAGGTTGGATGAGAAGGAATATTTCCTTAATATTATCAGCTGAAATCAGTTGCACAAATCGTATAAGGATCAACATTCAATCATGAGGTGATGAGGTGTGAAAAGAGTCAGTTAAGTCAACCCAAGAAGCCAAGTCAAGTTGAAGTGACAGATGAGTCTTTCAATCATTGGAGCAGACTCAAGTCACATGGGGAAAAGGCAGATGCAAGGAGGCGTTAACTGAAAAGAATCCGTTGCACAAAAGTCAAGAAGATTACTTAAATAAGTAATACTTCCATGTCTTAAAGTGCTCAGTCCCAGAAGCGTGCAAAAGGAATAAACCAATGGGAAGCACTGCACCTCGTGTCAGATTCTGAAAAGCTGAACATTCATTTAATACGAGGAAAGGTCTACATCTCAAGATTGAAGACCAAGAAAATACAAGCCAACGAACACAAGTGACTTTTGAAAATCAGCCTATCTCTTCAACGGGCAGATTTTTGAAAGTGCACTATAAAAGGCTTAGGAATCACTTTGAGAAAAGGTTACCTGGACCTAGCACACGTGAGATAACAAGCAACATTTATACCGTAACCTGCAAAATATTCTCATGTTATTCAAGCAAAATCCTCAATCCTAAATCTCGAAGGAAATCGATCCAACACTAAGCTGTGAAGGAAAGACAACTTCAAACTGTTGAAGAGGAATCTTTTGAAGAATCAAAAGGGGTCTACTTTCCAAGGACGATTGTAGGAAGGTTCAAGGTCGAACCAATCTCAAGTTATTGGAGGGCTTCGTGATCAAATCCAAGAAACTTGAGAAAGTAAACTAAAATAGCAAGGCAGCCGCCCTGTGAAGAAGCTGAGTCAGACGAGAAGCCAGCTGTGTGACCAAGGCATCTCGTCAGCTGTGTGACCAAGACTTGTATCTGGACTGATAACCACTTTGTAAATTGATCATTACTTAGTGGACTCCTCCAGGAGTTGGAGAAGAGAGGAGTAGAAGAATTACCCCATCTTCGAACCTCTATAAAAATTGTTGTGTCATTTACATTTCAGCATTTTATTTCTGCATACTCATTTCATATTTGCTGATAATTTGCTATCCAACTGATAATTAACAAAGTGCTAAAACCAAGTGTTAAAACAAAGTTAAATCAAATTTAAGGGTGTTAAGTCTTCCGCTGAAAATCTCATCACAACCAAGTTAACTCTGTATTATTTTAAAAGGACTAAAATCGAAAAGTTGGTAAGGTTTATTCAACCCCTCCTTCTAAACCTTACTCACACCCCTTGGGACCTACAAGTGGTATCAGAGCGGTTGGTTCATTGAGCTTCCACACCGTTCTTGAACTAGATCTCCAATCTTTCAAAGAAATTTTTAACACTTGCTTTTTCAAAAGCTATTTTTATTCAGCAAAATTATTATCATGGAAGCAAATTTGACACGCATTCCTATGTTCACTATTGAGGAGTTTGATGACTGGAAAATTCGTATGCAGGCTCATCTATCTGCTTTACATGACGAAATGTGGCTAGTGATAGAGGATGGGCCACTGCAAATATTGAAAGTGAACACTACTACAAGGAGAGCGTGCAATTTGAAGGAGAAAAGAAAGGCGTGGGTCGAGGCAAGACCAGCCTTAGTTGAAAAACCAAGGACTGAATGGACCATGATGACAGAAAGAGATAAAACTTGGACAATGTGGCCAAGGATATTCTCTACAAGACTCTGGACAAAGCAATGTTCAATAAAGTCAAGTCATGCAAAACAGCAAAAGAAATCTGGGATAAAGTAACTTTAATTTGTGAAGGATCAGAGCAAATTAAAGAAAACAAATTATTTGTTGTTGTTCAAAAGTTTGAAAACTTTAAAATGCTTGCAGGTGAGACAATGGATCAGCTGGATGCTAGATTCACTGAAATTACAAATGAGCTCTCAGCACTTGGAAAGGAATACACACAAAAGGAGATGTGTATGAAGATCCTAAGGAGCCTCCCAGCTGAATGGAAAATGAAAACCATGGCTCTAAGGCACTCGATGGACCTATCAAAAACATCCAATCATGAACTATTCTCAGACCTCAAAGCTTATGAATTTGAGCTGAGAAGAAAAGATCAAGAGGAGATAACTGTACCCAAAATAGCTGCACTTATAGTCAAGGATGGGAAGAGAGCTGAGGTCAAAGAAGTCATTGACCAGGAGAAGATTGCCCTAATGGTTAAAAGATTCAACAAGTTCTTCAACAAGAACTATAAAAGAAACAAGGGTGAATCCTCCAAGAAACATTCAGCTCCCTCCAAGTCAAGGGAAGATAGACCACCCAAGAGAGCTGAGCATCAAAAGGTTGAATATCAAAGAGTTGATCAAAGAGCTGAGAACCTGTGTTGGAACTGTAGACAACCAGGACACTTTGCTATTGACTGTCCATATCCCGTAGTCAATAAATACAGGAATGAAGAAGAAAGAAAAGTCTTCAGAGAAAGAAGATAAGAAAAGAAAAGGGCTATGTTGGCTGCTGAGACTGTTGAGACAACTAAGTCAAAAGAAGCAGCAGACTCAGAGAGTAGTGAAGCTGACTACTCAAGTGATTCTGAAGAAAAAGCAATGATCTGTCTAATGTATAAAGAACAAGATCAACCTGACCAAGAAGATGAGGTACACTCTAACTCATCTCACTCACATTCTAGTGATAGTGATTGTGACACACATACTTCATCACCCACTGATCTTTATGATTCATTAGGCAAAATGATGAAAGACTTTGAGCACATTAAATCCTCACACACACTATTAAACGAGGAAAACAGCCAGCTCAAAAGCCAAAATTCACAGCTGACTAATGAGTTGAGTACCCTAAGTCACATAGCTGATGAGAACAAAGAGCTGAAGGCTGAAAATGCTAAACTAATAGCAGAGATAGCTGCTATAAAAAAGAGAGAAAATGATCTCAAAAATATGATTGCATCATTTACAAAGGCATCCAAATCATTGGATGACCTTATTATGAGCCAAAAAGAGTGTGGAGATAAGACATGCAAATGATTTAATTCCTTTGTGCACAGTCAAACTCCCAGAGTGATTTTGGAAAAAGGATCTTCAAGTAATGAAGCATCTCAAAAATCCAAGACACCAAATGTTGCACCCACATTCACTCCAAATCACAATCACGAACAGACTGGCATTGGATATAAAGGAAAAGGAAAACAACCAGTTGAGTATGCTTAGAGGACAACTGAGAAGAAATCCAGTAGAGTTCCTCAACAAACTCCAAATAGGAAGTACTGTGAAGAGTAAACAGAGCTACCAAAACCCCTAGAAGTTTTATCAAAGAAACACATATGATGGGAATGGTAGAAACTACCCAAGTCAAGCTGATTGGAATAATGTGAAATATCAGCAAAGACCTATGGAATATAAGCCCAAATGGCAAAGGCCAAGAACTCAGCAAAGGCCATTCCAAAGGCAAAAGAGCTATCATCAGCACACATATGCACCCAGACACTACACTCAGAAATATCACAACTACCCAAAGAAGGCAATTGCTAAAACACATACACAGACATACAGACAAAAGAGACAACTGTATGAACCTAAAGCCCCCAAGCAATTTGCCAAAGTAAGCTATGATTATGGCACAGATAGATGGCAACCTCTTAAAGTCAGATCATTTGGCTATAGGTTGGTTGGATCATCTTACAACACTAACCTCTCAGGACCCAGACAAGCACGAGTACCTAAAAACTAATTTCCTTGATTGCAGGTTCAAGGAACAACTGAGTGCCAAGGAACCTGGTACATGGATAGTGGCTGTTCCAGACATATGACAGAAACAAGAAAAATCTGTCAAAATTCAAGGAGATTAGAGGCGCAAAAGTCATATTTGGAGGAAATGAAGCTCTAGGGGAAATAAGAGGCACTGGATCCATCAAGAAAAATGGATTAGAAATCATAGATGTTGCATACGTTGAAGGTCTCAACTTCAACCTGTTAAGCATCAGCCAACTCTGTGACAAGGGCTATAATGTTGGATTCAATATGGGAGTGTGCCAAATTAAAGCTACTGAATCAAATGAAATAGTGCTGCAAGGATCCAGACAGAAGAACATGTATGTGGTAGATTGGTCGACGACCACACCAAGCACTTCTCTGTTAACAAAGAGTACATCCGAATCAAGTTGACTGTGGCACAACAAGCTGAGTCATCTGAACTTCAAAACAATTAACAAGCTTGTAGGGAGTCATCTTGTAGAAGGACTGCCAGACACAGTGTACAAGAAGGAAAGTGTTTGTGATGCATGCCAGATGGGAAAGCAGATCAAATCATCATTCAAGAAGAAGTCTATGTTGAGCAACCTCTAGGCTTTGAGCAGAAGACCATTGGAGATAAGGTGTACAACTCAAGAAAGCTCTATATGGATTGAAACAAGCACCAAGAACTTGGTATGATACATTATCTCAATTTCTGACAGATAATGGATTCACCAAAGGCAAAGTGGACAGAACACTCTTCAGAATTCAAGATGGGGAGAGTATACTGCTTGTTCAAATATATGTGGATGATATCATTTTTGGATCCACAAACAAAGAGCTGTGTGATAAGTTCTCAAACCTCATGCAAGGTAAATTTGAAATGAGCATGATGGGAGAGCTGGCATTCTTCTTAGATCGTTTAAACATCCGAAGGATGGAACCTTCATAAGTCAAACAAAGTACACCAGAGATTTAATGAAGAAATTTGGTATGGAAGAGAAATCTTCTGTGAAAATACCAATGAACACATCAGTCAAGATGGACATGGATGCAGATGGTAAAGCTGTAGATCAAACAAGATACAGAGCACTTATTGGATCACTGCTCTATTTAATAGCAAGCAGGCCCAGACATCACCTTTGCAGTAGGTGTATGTGCAAGATTTCAATCTGCACCAAAGAAGAGTCATATGACTGCAGCTAAGAGAATCCTAAGATACTTGAAGGGAATGCTAAGGAGACTCGGACTATGCTGGATGTAGAGTTGACAGGAAGAGTACTTCAGAAACTTGTCAAATGCTTGGAAACAGATTGGTTTCTTGGTTTAGCAAGAAGCAAAATTCAATAGCCACATCCACAGCTGAAGCAGAGTACATAGTCTGCGGGCGGTTTTTGTGCCCAAGTCTTATGGATGAGACAACAGCTGAGAGATTATGAAATTGAAGAAAAAGAGATTCCAATTATGTGTTGCATTCAAGAACAAAGTACATTGATGTCAGATATCAATTTATAAGAGATCATGTTGAAAAGAAAGACATCACATTGGAATACATCTCAACTGATAAACAGTTAGCTGACATATTCACCAAACCCCTATGTGAATCAAGATTTTGAAGAGCTTAAGCATGAGCTAGGGTTAATTGAGCTGAGTTGACACTCAGAAGACTCAATGAGAAGAGATGGAATGTGAAAAGATGAAAACAGATCAACTCTGACAAATCAGCCAAGTGAATCAGCCGTGTCGGAAAGTCAGTTGTATCGAGTTAGCTGACAGCTGAATCACTATACAAAAGGAGAGAAGAAGAGTTGAGTCACTTGTGGAATAAGCTGAATCATTTATGAGCTAAGTGACAAAAACGCAGTCATTTTTAATAAGTGGGAATGTTTTTAAGGATGACGTCAGCGTAATTATGACGGGTACAGTCAAAAGCTGCACAGTAAGCATATGATTGGATATAAATGTAGCCGCATTAAATGCGAGCAATTAAATGCAATGAGACGTTCTAAATCGAGCGTTGATCTCGATCAAAATTCAAAAACCAAATAACACGTCCTTCCATAACCCTTATATACTCATTCTTTAAACTTTCTCTCTCACACTTAAAAACTGTTCAACTTCAAGCATACGAAAGCCAGTTGTTCTCTCTCGAAGACCCTACCTGTTCTCCAAGCAAGTTTATCAAGATTTAATCGGTAAAATCTTCTAGAAATGGCACCAAAGACTGATTTCGTCAAGTTATCAAAGCAAATCCACTCAGGTTCCTCAGTAGATTTCGAAGGCATGATTAAGCAGGGTTCGGATGCAACCCTTGTGAAGAAAATCACAGATATGTTGGAAAAATCTGGGCTTAAAGCCTTTTTGACGATAGAATACTCGCACACCTACCTGGAAGAGGTGGCACAATTCTATGTGAACGCCGAGTTGCAGGACGAAGGGATTAAGTCCTCCGTCCACCGCAAGGACATCATGGTCACTGATAAAGACCTTGCGAAGCACTGCTTATTACCATCCAAGGGTATTATACGAAGCTGATGTGGACTTAGCTGTTGCATGGAAAGAAGTAGCCAAACCCGAGTGTGCTGCGAAAGTAGTCTACACAGCTGACAATAAATTACTGAAGGACGACTATCACAAGCTTATGGATGTCGTCTCAAAATGCGTGGATATGAAGTTTGGAAGTTTCAATCAACTGTCAAAGACTAAGCTGATCGTCATGGCTGCGATCATGCAAGGGAAGAAAGTTAATTAGGCTGAGTTCGTATAAAGCAGACTTTTCCAGAACATTGCGAACAAGTCTTTCAAGGAAAATGGATCCTTTGGAGGATCACTCGGCTATGGCCTAGTTATTGGCCACTTGATGGAAGTGAAGGGCATTCCCCTTCAGCATGGAAAGCCTTTCCATGTAAACAAGAAGATGTTTAGGGCTAACCGTTTAGGAGCCCAGAAGAGAGCCCATGTGAAGAGGGCGGACACCAGTGAGGAGGAATCAGCTGACCCCGAGGAAACAACTGTTGCCTCCCCTCCGAAGAAGAAAGTCGCCCCTGCAGCAAAGACAAAAGATGCACCAGCCCCTGCAGCCGAGTCACCTGCCCATGCAGCCGTGTCTCCTGCCCACGCAGCCGAGGTGGATAAGGAAGCCCAAATACCTTCTCCGACCATCAAAAAGAAGAGGACTGCCAAGCCAAGAAAGGCAGCTCCTCGGTCAAAGAAAGATGCACCGGCCCCCGCCGCCAAGGAATCTGAGGAAGAAGTATCCGAACCAGAACTTCCTTTGGTAAGGAAAAAACGAAGAAGAAGAATCACCAAGCTCTCGGAGCTTGAGAAGACAGCTGAGTCTGCCACTCAGCTAGAGAAAATCTTTGAGACTGCCGAAGAAGTGCAGTCTCCAGAAGTTGTTGATGAAACAACCAAGTCTGCTGAGGACGGTCAGCAGAGGCAAATAGAAGAACCACCTGTGGATAGAACAACTGAGGAAGAAGAGGCAGCAGAGACAACTAAATCTCTTGATGAGAGAGTTGTGTCTCCACCTGCCCCCGATGCTGCTGAAGGTGAAGAACAACAGAGTTTGCTACCATCCATTCCTGAAACAGAAAGACAGGAAGAGGATAAAGATGATGATGTGATTATTGTTTCTCCAGTGTACCCAGACATTCAGCGTCGTCTGCGTGAATGGAGGGCATGGAAGCTAAGCAACTCCAGGGTACAATTTGAACGCCCTGAATTCATTGAGGAAGAGGAAGAATTGATGAAATTCCTAGGATTGACCACCGTGCTTCAGGCACTTGATGAAGATAACTGCCTGGATATATTGAATATCTTCAAGGAGAAAGAAAATGAGAGATTAGCAGAGGAAGCTGAAGCTCGTGAGAAAGCCAGCATTTGTTCTATCACTGGAACCAGCGACCATACTCATCCTCACATTGATATGCTTTCGGGAAGTGATGAGGACATGGATCCGGTTGCTGCAAAGGAGAAATTGGACATGCAACAAGCCATGCTGGAATCAAAATTGATGCATGAGCAGCAGCTAAGGGAAGGACCAGAAGATTCTTCTAAATCTCTCCTGGAGATTGATCCGTTGGGAGTGGTACAGCAGATTTCCATAGTTATTGATGCAACCACTTCCCCAGTTCATTCAGATGACGGATCTAAGGGACATGGCGATGACACTGGGAACTTGGGCACCCAAGTTGAGCCAACCCCTAATGAAGGTGTCTTACCACCTGCCCCCATGACTGAGCACTCAATGGAAGCAGCCGGGAGTCTGGAGCAGAGTGACCCCACCATCGATCACTCGGTGCGCGCCCGGGGGGGGGAAACTCACTTCACTGCAGCTAGGTCGAAGGATGATGCAGATGACTCCACAATGAAGAAAGGAGGTGAAGTGGAGAAAGAGAAGAAAAAGAACAACAACAAGTTGTCACTAACGATGATCGGACAGTTGAGTTTGTCCCAGCTGAAGTGCCAACAGATTTACAGGCTGAGGACACTGCTGATGCAGTCGAGGCACATGATGGAAATGCCCCAGGAGTTAACACTCTGGGCACTGAAAGTGCAATTCAAGGGGTTGAGACTCCTTCGGATGCCAATGTCCAAGACCCTAAGACAGCTGTGTCTGTCGAAGGGAATGTAGAAGGCCTTTCTGCAGTTGAGTCTGCTAAAGGTAATGAAGGCCCGAAGGAGGTTGAGACTTCCCTGGGTAAAGAGAAAGAAATACAGAACATCCCTCCTGTTCACATTGAAGAATCTGAGAAGGAGATTAGTGCACTTGATGATTCCTAAGACAACCCTGACATATCATTTCTGGGATCTGAAGATGAAGCTGAGTCCACCTCTGTTGCACATCACAAGGACCCAACTGAGGATGTTCTTCCGCAGACGAGTCAGTCAAGTTTCAAAGCTGCTCGTCAAACATTCAACTTTGATGATGAACCAAGCCCCCAGGTTCCATAATCATCCGATGACGTTGTTGATACGGCTGAGGACCAGTCTACTCAAATGGAAAAACCTACTGAGACCGAAGAAGCTGTTAAGACAACTGAGACTCGATCACCAAGCAAAAAACATTCAATTGCCCTGGCCGCTTCAAACTTCAATCACAAGCGAGGCTACGAGCTATAGCAGAGACTGCCTCGCGCACAATATCTCAAGTGCGAGACAATGCATATGAAGAAGTATTTCCTTTTTCTCGCGAGCTACCCGTACTAGAAGAAGAGGCTGCAAGAGAACAGAAGCTCTACACCGTCCAAAAAGACCCCATAATTCCTACTAATTCGATTGTGCCAGCTGATTTCAACTTCGATGCGAGTGGCGGCGGTGGCATCAAGTCGATCAAGTGAGATGCGTGAAATCTTCAAGAAGATCTGTGAAGAGATTGAGAAGATTGAACGGAACCAAGCCTTTCTCGACATGCGCCTGGACAACAGAGATGCCACTATCACAGCAGACTTGAGAGGAGTGGTGGTCAGGATAAGGGAATGGTCTCAACAACAGATTACCATGCGTCTCGAGCAAATTCGCTACTTCAAGGCACTATACAACAGAATGCTGGTCTGGAGTGCTGACAATGCTGACATGAAGGCAAGAATGCAGACCTATATGGAGTGATTGCATGCCTCCCATACAACTGAGATGGAGTTGTTGCGTGAATTTCATCGAAAAGAACTTCTGCGCGTTGAGGAGAATATGAATGCCAGATTCAACCTTCTTATGGCTGAAATGAAACTGGTGGCAACCGAGTCCAAAGCCACCCGCTCAGAATTTTGACCAGCATACTCCGCAGCAGACTCCAAGCAGAATTCAGCTATCATCCGACTGGACTTCATGCTTGCTGGGATGTTTCTTGGGGTTCCTCTCTCCTTTGATGATGCCAAAAAGGGGGAAGAGGAATACCTGGAGATGTTGAAGGAGATGGTTGTCGAGAAGGGAAAGGAGACAGCTGTTGAAGAGAATAAAGAGACAACTGTTGAAAAGAGGAAGGAAAAGGGAAAAGCTGTTGAGGGGGAAAGGTCAAAAGATGGGACCTTAATGCTTGCTAAAACCCCTCAGCAAGGTCATGTCACAGCATCAATAATCAGCAAACTTTCTGTGACTCTGCCGCTCTATCACTCTGTTGTGCCTATGTCTCATAAGAAAACATTATAGAAGCAGAGATGGAGGATTTCGACAAGAGAACGGATGCCCATGTTGAAGAAATGTTGAAACAATTCGGAGGCATTCCGGCAGGTAAAGATACAGATGCCATTCCAGATGATGGACAAGAGCCAAGATCTGTTGAAGAATTCAAAATGCTCGAGTTCGAAGGATATTTCAAAAACATGTCCATAGCCCAAGCCTGGGACTTGTACTGGGAGAAAGGTCTGAAGTTGTGCGAAGAAGCTGAAAGACAACAGATTACTAGCAGTCACTCAGCTGGTAAGAAGAAGACTCCGGTACAATATATGCCCAGAAGAGAAGGAAGAAGTGGTGGAAGTGGATGTTTTAAACCTAGACCTCTACCCAAAAATATTGAATATGTAGATCCAGGCAAGAAAGGAAGGATCTACTGGGCTGGATATGATGCTATAGCCAATCTGGAAGTGGAGAGGAAAAATGCTGAGTATGTCAAGAGAATCGAAGAAGAAAATAAGAAACAAACTCAGTTGTGGCAAGAAAGACAGGAAAGAAAAAGAAAAGATGAAGCTGCGAAGAGAGCTTACGAAAAGAAGAAAGCAGCTGAAGAAGAAAAGAAAAGAAAGAGAGCTGACGAAGACAGAGCTGAAGAAGAAAGAAGGAGGCAGCGAAGACGATGAAGTGTTGTTGCTAACCCCTTCATGTATTTTACTTTGTAAATACATATGTATGTAAGTCTTCTGTACATTTAATGAAAAATCTGTAATTTGCGTAGATATAAGTATGCTCTAATTGCTCTGATACACATTGTAAACAGTTGTGTAAAGAACAAGAATGATATGATCAGTAAAACGATCTATTCAACACATACATTCTTTGTTTCTGCATTGTCTGTATGTATGTGTGCTATTTACATTTTACTTAATCTTGTTAAGTTTTGGCATCATCAAAAAGGGGAAATTGTTGGGAAATTTATTGTTTAGATTTTGATGAATGCCATGTAAAACTTAGACTAGAAAGTTGGCATCCCGTTTTTCTTGTAATTCTTATTATAATAGATAGGGTTGTATAAGCTGAGTCAAGTCAGCTTTGCCTGGAAATACAAGAAGTCAACTGAAGATGTGAAGTGAAGACTCCACTGAAGGAGTATCGGCTGTGAAAAGAGTCAGTTAAGTCAACCCAAGAAGCCAAGTGAAGTTGAAGTGACAGATGAGTCTTTCAATCATTGGAGCAGACTCAAGTCACCTGGGGAAAAGGCAGCTGCAAGGAGGAGTTAACTGAAAAGAATCCGTTGCACAAAAGTCAAGAAGATTACTTAATAAGTAATACTTCCATGCTGCCATGTCTTAAAGTGCTCAGTCCCAGAAGCGTGCAAAAGGAATAAACCAATGGGAAGCACTGCACCTCGTGTCAGATTCTGAAAAGCTGAACATTCATTTAATACGAGGACATGTCTACATCTCAAGATTGAATACCAAGAAAAGACAAGCCAACGAACACAAGTGACTTTTGAAAATTAGCCTATCTCTTCAACGGGCATATTTTTGAAAGTGCACTATAAAAGGCTGAGGAATCACTTTGAGAAAAGGTTACCTGAACCTAGCACACCTGAGATAACAAGCAACATTTATACCGTAACTTGCAAAATATTCTCAAGTTATTCAAGCAAAATCCTCAAGCCTAAATCTCGAAGGAAATTGCTCCAACACTAAGCTATGAAGGAAATACAACTTCAAATTGTTGAAGAGGAATCTCTTGAAGAATAAAAAAGGGGTCTACTTTCCAAGAAGGATTGTAGGAAGGTTCAAGGTCGAACCAATCTCAAGTTATTGGAGGGCTTAGTGATCAAATCCAAGAAACTTGAGAAAGTAAGCTGAAGTAGCAAGGCAGCCGCCCTGTGAAGAAGTTGAGTCCGACGAGAAGCCAGCTGTGTGACCAAGGCATCTCCAGGTCGAGTCCCAAAGGAGCAAGTCGGTTTGTGTGACCAAGACTTGTATCGGACTGATAACCACTTTGTAAATTTATCATTACTTAGTGGATTCCTCCAGGAGTTGGAGAAGAGAGGAGTAGAAGAATTACCCCATCTTCGACCTCTATAAAAATTGTTGTGTCATTTATATTTCAACATTTTATTTCTGCATACTCATTTCATATTTGCTGATAATTTGCTATCCAATTGATAATTAACAAAGTGTTAAAACCAAGTGTTAAAACAAAGTTAAATCAAATTTAAGGGTGTTAAGTCTTCCGCTGAAAATCTCATCACAGCCAAGTTAAGGTTTAGTCTAAACAACTAAGTTATTCTATCAACAGCTCTTTCGAGTCTATTGAGTGGCTAACTCTGCTGATTAACTAACTTAGCAGTCCTTCAAGGACTTAGCTGTGGAATTAACTCTGTATTATTTTAAAAGTACTAAAATCGAAAAGTTGGTAAGGTTTATTCAACCCCTCCTTCTAAACCTTACTCACATCCCTTGGGACCTACATGATGTCCTTATCATAGTCTTGCTTATAACCTTTATCAATTGCAAAAAGTTCAAACTTATGGGATCAAAATTGCCAACTCGATTTTAGAGGACCAAAATTACTAGCTCCTTATATTTATGTGACCAATATTAATTGTGCAATCAAGTCCTAGAAAATATATCAAATGAAATGAAAAACATAGCTACAATCAGATTCTTTAGGTCCAAAAAATATTTTATATATAGCACATTATGTCAAAATTTGCGATGTAATAAGATTTGTGCTTCGTGTGATCTTAGATTTGTGTTTCAACTGAAACAATAAGATGGTAACAATAATTAAGTTACTAACCATGTATATTATGTCTAGTACGAAATTGTATTTTTGGTCCCATAAGAAAAGAGGTCAAACATTTTTAGTCCCACAATTTGTATTTTTGGTCTAATTGACTTTTTTTCAGCACATTTAGCCCATACGATTCAAAATTTGCAGTTTTAGACCCAAAACAAACGAAAACCTTAATTGACCATTAACTATATTCTTACGAGACCAAAAGTGCATTTTCGAAAATTAATAAATCAATAAAATAAATATCTTAAAAAATATAAAAAATTGTCTAACATTTTTTAAAATTGATTCAATAAAATTTAAAAAATTATTTGCAATTTATTAAAAAAAGTTATAAAAATTTATTTTAAAATCTAAAAAAATTAAAATATAAAAATTATGATTGTTTGTTTAAAATAAAAAAAATCAATGTTATACACTGTTATAATTTTTGAAACATTTGAAATTAATTTAAAATATTTTATTGGGAAATTTATGTATTAGATTTTGATGATACCATGTAAAACTTAGATTAGGAAGTTGACATTCCAATTCAACTGTAAATCAACTTGTAATAGATAAGACTATGTAAGCTGAGTGGAATTAGCCAAGTTGAAGATTGTAGGACTTGACTGAAGATCGAAGAGAAGACCCAGCTGTGTGGCAGCTGAGTGAAGTGAAGTGACGTTCCAGTCAAGTGACAAAAAAGTTATTTTAGTCACCGGTGGTAACAAAAAGTCATTCCAAAATCATTGGAATTGATCACAAAGAGGATATCACGAGACATGATCAAAGAAAGTCGAAGAGATCCGTTTTCAAGCAAAATCAAGGTTTTGCTGAAAATAGGCATGTGTCAGACTGCCTACCTTAAAGTTTTTTTGCTGAAAGAGTGCAAAAAGCAAGGAGTCAATGAGATGTACCTGAAATCCTGCAGAGTTTAAGGAAAGGCTGCAGAGCATTAAATTCAAGGTACAGTCAACATCAATACTGCAAGACAAGACAAGCCAACAACCTGAAAGTGGAGTTTGAAAATGCATCTATATCTTCAACGGATACATTTTTGAACCACCACTATAAAAGGCTGAGGATTCATTTGAGAGAAGGTTACCAAAGTGACTTGAGCAATCTGAGACACAAAAGAGAAATCAAGAAAAGCAATATTTGTCAAGCATTCAAATATTATCCTCAAGCCTACATCTCGAATGAAATAGATCCAACACATTCAGTGAAGGAAAGACAACTTCATTTATTGAAGAGGAAAATTTTGTTTCAAGAACAAGTGGTCTACTCTCCAAGATTGAAGAAGGAGTAGTAAGGTTCCAGATTGAAAAAGAAGCCTTGAACCTGTTGGAGGGCTGTGTGAACAAATTCAAAGGTTTGAAGGAGCTAAAGTAGCAGGGCAACCGTCTTGTGAAGAAGCTGAGTCGCGGGAGCAACTAGTTGTGTGATCAAAGCTATCTTGGACTGTAAACATTTTGTAACCAAGTCAAGTTACACTAGTGGATTCCTACAGGGGTTGGAGAAGAGTGGATTAGAGGAATTACCCCATCCTCGAACCACTATAAATTGCATGTGTCTTTTACATTCATGATACTTACCTTCTTTCTTATCTTTATATTTGTTGTTTGTTAATTTGCCAAGTCAACTGATAATAACCTGGCTTAAACAAGTGTTGAAAAATATATTCAAAACAAAGGGTGAAAGTATTCCGATGTAAAAACCAAGTCAATCAGTATTTTTAAAGTGTTAGTCAATCAATTTGAGTTATACTATCAATAGCTCGGTCAGTCTATTGAGTGGCTAACTCACAGTGCAAGTAAACTTAGTTGTCCACCAAGGACTTAGCTGACTTGAGTCAACTCTGAATTTCTTAAAAGGACTAAAAATAAAAAGTTGGTAAAGTATATTCAACCCCCTTCTAGACTTTACTTATCACCCCTTGGGACCTACAAGTGGTATCAGAATGGTTGGTTCATTGAGCCTTCCGTACTGGTTATTGAACTGGATCTCATTCTTTTTCAAAAGAACAACATTTGCAGTTTTTAAAGCTTTTCTTTCTAAAGCAAAGTTATTATCATGGAAGCAAATCTAACTCGCATTCCAATGTTAACTGTTCTGGAATTTGATGATTGGAAAACACATTTGCAGGCTCACCTTTTAGCCTTACATGATGAAACGTGGTTTGTCATTGAGGATGGACCACTACAAATAATGAAGGTGAACACACGGTATCGGGCTTCGCTCCCGATCTTTGGCGATGTACGAACGAGACGCCATTTATTCTGACTCACGGTTGCACGACGCACGTGTTCTTTGCTTTGTTGTTGAGCACGTGCAATGGTGGAAAAGCCACGATGAGAGTGGACTAATGAGGATAGAAAAATATATAACTTGGACAATGTTGCCAATGACATTTTGTCCAAAACCCTTGATAAAGCCATGTTCAACAAATTCAAATCGTGTAGAATGGCTAAAGAAATATGGGAAAAGCTAACTTTAATTTGTGAAGGATCTGATTAAATTAAAGAAAATAAATTGACTGTTGCTATACAAAAATTTGAATATTTTAAAATGCTTGCAGGTCAAAGTCTGGGTCAGCTGGATGCCAGACTCACAGAGATAACATATGAGCTCTCAGCTCTAGGAAAAGAATATACTGTGAGAAGAAAATGTGTATGAAGATTCTAATGTCTCTCCCAGCTGATTGGGAAATGAAGGTGAATGCTTTGAGAAATTCAATGGACCTTACAAGAACATCCAACCATGAGTTGTTCTCAGACCTTAAAGCGTATGAATTTAAGCTTAGAAGAAAAGAGCAAGAAGAGACAGTTGTACCCAAGATAACTGCACTCATTGCTAGTGAGTCCAAGAGAGTGGAATCTAAAGAAGCCATTGACCAGGAGGAGATTGCCCTTATCGTAAAAAAGTTCAACAAGTTCTTTAATAAGAACCACGATAGGAACAAGGGTGAACCTTCCAAAGCAAGGGAGGATAGACCACCAAAGAGAGCTGATCATCAAAGGATCAATATCGTAGAGTGAAAAGAGCACTTCCAAAAAGCTGAGAACCTATATTGGAGTTGCAGACAAACAGGACATTTTGTTGTTGATTGTTTCTATCCACCAGTCAACAAGTATAGAAATAAGGAGGAAAGAAATGTCTTCAGAGAAAGAAGACAAGAAAAGAAGAAAGCCATGTTGGCTGCTGAAGCTGCTGACACAGCCAAGTGTAATGAAATAGCTGAATCAGACAACAATGAAGCTGACTACTACTCTAACACATAATAAGAGGCTTTGATATGCCTCATGGCCAAAGAACAAGAAGATGAGGTACATTTGAAATCATCTCATTCTAATTATGATGATAGTGATAGTGACACAAACACTTCATCCCCACTGATCTTTATGATTCATTAAGCAAAATGATTAAAGATTTTGAGCATTTAAAAACCTCACACACACTTTTAAATGAGGAAAACAAATGCCCAAAAAGCCAAAACTCACAGCTGACTAAGGAACAAAGTACTCTAAGTCACATAGCTGCTGAGAATACATAGTTGAAGCCTGAGATAGCTAAGATTCAAGCAGACTTAGCTGCAACTGAAAAAAGAGAAAAACATTTGAAAAATGTGATTGCATCATTCACTAAGGCATCTAAATCATTGAATGAACTTATAATGATTCAAAAGGAAAGTGGAGACAAGACATGGATTGGATTTAATTACATTGTGCATGACCAAGTTTCAAGAGTGGTAATGGAAAAATGATCCTCAAGTAATGAGGCAGTCAAAAATCCAAAGCAACTTATGTTGCACCTGCACCCACTCACAAACACAATCACAACCAACTGAAAAGAGAGAAAAAGATTTAAAAAATATGATTGCATCATTCGCTAAGCATCTAAATCATTGAATGAACTTATAATGATTCAAAAGGAAAATGGAGACAAGACATGCGTTGGATTTAATTCCTTTGTGCATGCCCAAGTTCCAAGAGTGGTAAAGGAAAAAGGATCCTCAAGTAATGAGGCAGTCGAAAATCTAAAGCACCATATGTTGCACTTGTACCCACTCACAAACACAATCACAACCATGCTGGCCTTGGATACAAAGGTAAAAGCAAAAAGCCAGCAACGTATGCTGAGAGGACACCTGAAACAAAATTCAGAAGAGTCCATCAACAGACTCCAAACAGAAAATACTCTATAAAATCTAAACAAAGCTACCAAAAACCCCAGAGGTTTCAACAAATAAAACCATATGATGCGAATGGTAAAAATTATCCCAGCCAAACTGATTGGAACAATCAAATTATCCCAGAGCTTGTAGACTTTGTCTCCAATGGTTTTCTACTCAAAACCTGAAGGTTGTTCAACATAGACTTCTTCTTCCAAAAGTCCATTTAGAAATGCACTCTTCACATCCATTTGATATATAGTGAAGTTCTTGTGTGCAGCATAAGCATAAACATCCTTATTGCTTCCAATCTAGCAATATGAACAAAGGTTTCATCAAATTCTATTCCTTCCTCTTGGCAATACCCTTTGGCTACCAATCTTGCTTTATTTCTTACTACAGATCCTTCCTCATTCATCTTGTTCCTGAATACCCACTCAGTACCAATAACATTTTGGTGAGTAGGTATTTGAACTAGTTCCCATTCTTTGTTCCTTTCAAACTGATTCAGATCTTCTATCATAGCCTGAATCTAATGTGTGTCATCCAATGCTTGAGACACATCTTTAGGCTCTATCTGGAAAATGAAACAAGTGAACATGGCTTCATGTTGAGCTCTGGATCTGGTTCTTTTTCCATCTCTAACATCTCCAATAATTAATTCAAGTGGCTGGTCTCTCAGCTATCTCACATCTTGTTGGAGTAAGTCTATTGGGTTCAGCCGTCTTGCAACTAAGTTGTCTTGAGCATCTTCTTCATCATCATTCAACTGCAGACCTTCCAGTTGTCTTTGAGATTCAGTTATCTCATATTCTTCAGGATTGAGTGCTCTCACATCTGCATCAACATAGGGACTCTTCTGCATAGTTGGCTTATTCTGCTTCCCAACTAACTCCTCTATGTATTCTCCATTTACATTTGGTTCATCAAACACCAAATGGATAGACACTTTTATGACCATAGTCAAGCAGAAGCAGACAATGAAATTAAGGTGGAGTATTACAAGACCAAAGAACAACTAGCTGATATTTTCACAAAAGCATTACCACGAGGAATGTTCGAGAATATGAGATATGATCGGTTACAGAAAATATGCATCAATTAAAGGAGGAGTAATAAAAGATGTCGCATATTTCTAAAATAGCCTAGAATTAGAATGAACTTTGTAAATACGAACAATCTAGAACAAATAACATAAACTAGAAAAGCCAAATTAAGTGTTTGAAAGTGTAAAAACTAGATTAATCTAGAACTAACTTCTTAATTGCATAAGGTTGGTGGAAGTGTATAATAGCCGGCATCATGCTTCTATAAATTGGTGAATGTAAGCAAAAGAGTTCAAGAAATAAATCCTTAAAAATCATTTTCATATTCTTATTACTTGGCGTGCAACTTTTAATACATCTCATACATTTATCTTCTTTCACCACATCATCACTACACATATTTCTAATTTTATATTACACCCACCAAATTATATATCACTAATTCTACACATTAATCACTAAAAACTCTATATTTTGTAATACTAATTCCATTAGTGGCATTAGAGCATTGTTCGATTATCAGACTTTGTAACTGCCAATACATTATGCTCATCTGTTCCAATTCCAGTCTTTTGTGGTGAAAACTATGGCTTCTCCACGTCTATTAGAATAAAGATATACTTTTGTGCTTAAGATTTGTGGCATATCGTTAATAATGAATATATTTTTCCGTGCGATATTTCCATATTATCGAGGTACAAAAGAAGGACTTTATGGAAAATCAACAAAAGGGTTCTCAAGCATTCCTTGCTCTTCAGATGAACTTTGCAGACGAATATTTTTCAAAGATTATGGGAGGGAAAAAAACTAAAGAGTTTAAAAATGTTTGAGAATTTTAAAATGTTAGACTTTGAGATTACTAAAGATTATTATTTAATGATAAATGAAGTAGTAAAACAATTACGAGCCAATGAGGAAAATTCTCTAGAAAGTAAAATTGTCCCTAAAATTTAATTACTTGCACAAAGAAATATGATCCCATAATTGCAACTATTGAAGTATCTAAATATATTGAAAAATTAACCTCTACAAAATTAATGGGATCACTAGAAAATCTTGAGAAAAGATTGAAAAAATATTTCGAAAAGGACATAGATAATGCCTTTCAATATAAATTAAGTATGTAGTCTCAGAAAATTAAGAAAAATTGGAGAAAAACTATTGAAGAAAATCAAATATATAATAACAATAAATTTCCTTCATGTGGTATTTGCAAAGGAAAAAATCACTTGGAGAAAAAAATGTTAGTTGAAAGAAAAATCACAATGTCAAAATTGTAAGAATTTTTAACATGTAGATAAGACTTGTTAGTTAAAGGAAAAACACCATGCTAATTTCTCTGAAAATACGGAATCCAGTCTGCATTAGAAGAAAATAAAAATACATGGTATTTTGATAGTGGTTGCAGTAACCATATGAGTAAAACTGAAAGTATTTTCTGTCGACTTGATAAAATCAATACAAAAATAAAAAATACAAATGGTTATTATATGAAAACAAAAGGCAAAGACACTATTGCTATAGATAAAAAAAAAAGGCAAGTGATATATTAATGAAGTTCTCTTAGTCCCTACAATAGATCAAAATCTACTTAGTGTGAAACAAATGATGGAGAAAGGCTACTCTTTGCATTTTGAGGGAGATTCTTGCAAAATTATGATAAAAAAGATAACTCTCTCATAATTACAAAAATTAAAATGAGGGAAAATACATGTTTTCCATTCAGTAGAGATACACAAACTACATTGCAATGACGACCCAAGTGGACGAGACTTGTCTATGGTATAGAAGGTTTAAACATTTCAATTTCCAAGGATTAAAGATCCTAAACCAGAAGAACATGATGCATGACTTGCCAATAATAAAAGAGCTTGATGGAATCAGCGAAAGGTGCATGCTCGGGAAATTACATCGACAACTTTTTCCATCTGGAAAAGCTTGGAGAGCCAAAGACCTATTGGAGCTAGTACACACATATTAATAAAATATTTTTATCATGATTTTGATGATTTCATATAAATGAATTTTTATACCAAAACTAAATTCCCAAATGTTGTCTAAATGCTTTAAAATATTTTGAGTGATTTTCACTAAGTTTTTGAAGCACTTCTTGAATTTTATTTCTGACAAAAATTGGACAACCTCTCTGTGTTAGGTCGACCAGTCGTCCAATAGCCAATCCGTACGTGAAAGTTTTTCTTGAAGCAGAACCAAACAGAGAAGGAATATAGGGGAGGGCAACCGGTCGCCCTAGCCCATCGACCGGTCCGCACCCCCTACAACCTGTGTCAAATCTTGTTTTAACGGTTTAAACCTTCGAATTTTCAACATAGCGTCCGGTCACCCTATGATTTTTGACAACAAATTATATCCATTGTTCAGCCACTTATATGTTAGATTTACTTTATCATTTCTTAACCAATTTTCTAGATTTTTTGATCTTTCTTTTCTAAACAAAAGTGAAGATGGAGGAGCCTATGTTGTAAATTAAATCTTGAAGCTCTCCTATAAATAGATGAAGCCTATGTTGGAAATCAGCAAATTCTCTGTTCTTCACTTTCAACATAATTGTTGTAAAAGCCTAAGCTTATCACTTTCACATTTTTCTTATTAGGCTATTCTTTCTTGGTTACACTTGCACTTACAGAGTCGTATACTTTATTTGAGTTGTAATCTTGATTGTTTCAAATCATCCAAAACAAGACATACTTGTTTAGAGTTCTTATGGTACGAACACACTTGGTTGATTATCTAGGTGTTGAAGAGTTTGATGCTCTTCTTGTTGTAAAAAGATTTTGGTGATCTTCATAGGAGGTGTTATATGAAGAGTGTTGTACTCTTCAAGGTAAATGTTGTAATAGTTTGGCATCTATTAATAAACTTTTTTTTTCGAAATCCATTCAAACATACCGTGTAATATCCCAGTTTTTTTTATGAGATAGTATCAATAATAATATTTTTATTATTAGTATATTTATTAAGAGTATTATTTATTTTTCCAGAATTATTTATCATTCACAATTCTATGTGTATTAGAATTCTATGCCTCACAAGTGTCCTTATACCAATAGAATTCATAGTTAGATTGATATAAGGATTCACGATTAGATTAGAATTTGGAGTCCATTATGTTAGGAAGATTTACTATTACATTTTGATGATACCATGTAAAACTTAGAATAGAAAGTTGGCACCCTAGTCAAGTCAGTTAAGAGCCAAGTATGCGGTTGATGACAACAGTCATTCCTAAAAGGCTGGAGCTGACTCACGTCAAAGGGGTAAAGGCAGTTGCCAAATCAAGTCGACTGATAAGTCGATGACTTTACTTATTTTAGTAATACGTCCATGCTTTGCCATGCCTAAAAGTTCTCATCCCAGAATTGTGCAAATAGAATAAACCAATGGGAAGCACTGAGCTTGTGTAAGGACCTGAAAAGCTGCAGACAACATTTAATACAAGGAAATGTCACCATCACAAGCTGCAGATCAAGACAAAACAAGCCAACGACCAGGAAGTGTTATTTGGAAATTACCTATCTCTTCCACGGGCAAATTTTCAAATAAGCACTATAGAAGGCTGAGGAAGTAAATGAGAGAAGGTTACCAATCATGATGAATCTGAACCAATTACACCATTCTTACAAGCAAGCAAGCCTGCAAAAATACTCGCAAGCTTTCAAAGATATTCCTCAAGCCTAAAATCGAAGGAAGTCGATCCAACACATTCAATAAAGGAAAGAATACCTCATCAAGTTGAAGAGGAAACAATTTAAAGAACTAAAGGGGTCTACTCTCTAAGGTTGAAGGAGCTGTAGTAAGGTTCATGGTTGAACCGGAAGTTTTGTGCTTGTTGGAAGGCTGTGTGATCAATTCCAAGAGTTCGAAGGGAGTTGAAGTAGCAAGATAGCTGTTTTGTGAAGAAGTTGAGTCCCAGGAGCAGTCAGCTGTGTGATCAAGCCTGACTTGGACTGATAACTGCTTTTTAATCAGATCTACTACTTTGTGGATTCATCCAGGAGTTGGAGAAGAGTGGATTAGAGAAATTACCATATCCTGGAACCTCTATAAAATTTGCTTGTGTCATTTTACCAACAACACTTTACTTTCTTGCATATTTTTGATATATGTTGTTAAGTTAAAATTGCTAAACCTAATTGATAATAACCTTGCTAAAAACAAGTGTTAAAAACAAGTTTACAACATCAAGGGTGATAAGTCTTCCGCTGAATAAAACCAAATCAACTGTAAAGTTAAGTGTTAGCTGATCCAGCTGAGTTATACTATCAACAGGTCAGTCGAGTCTGTTGAGTGTGTAACTTTATTAAAATAAGCCAACCTAGTTGTCCCTCAAGGACTTATCTTATTTGAGTTAACTCAGTTAAAATTATTTAAAAGGACTAAGTTCAAAAATTTGATAAGGTTTATTCAACCCCCCCTTCTAAACCTTACAACTCACCCCTTGGGACCTACCAGTGGTATCAAAGTTGTTGGTTTATTTAGCCTTCCGTACTGGTTACTGAACTAGATCTCAATATTTTCAAAATATATAACACTTGAGTTTTTCAGAGCTTTTATTACAAAGAAAAGTTATTATCATGGAAGCAAATCTAACTCGCATTCCCATGTTTACTATGGAAGAGTTTGATGATTGGAAAATCCGTATGCAGGCTCACCTATCAGCCTTGCATGATGAGATATGGCTAGTGATAGAAGATGCACCATTGCAATTCTTAAAGGTCAATACTGTTGTAAGAAGAGCACCTCCAGCTAAAGGAGAAGATGATGTAGCAGAGCCCAGACCTACTATGGTTGAAAAACCAAGCTGTGAATAGACGAATGAAGATAAAAAAAGATACAACCTTGATAATGATGCCAAGGACATCCTCTACAAAGTGTTGGACAATGTTATGTTCAACAAAGTCAAACCATGCAAATCAGCCAAAGAAATTTGGGATAAGCTGAACCTGATTTGTGAAGAATCTGAATAGATTAAAGAAAATAAAATTACTATTGCAGTTCAAAAATTTGAAAATTTTAAAATGCTTGCAGGTGAGAGTCTGGATCAGTTGGATGCCAGATTCATAGAAATTACAAATGAGCTTTCAGCTCTGGGAAAAGAGTACACTCACAAGCAGATGTGCATGAAGATCTTAAGATCTCTCCCAGCTGAGTGGGAAATGAAGGTCATGGCCCTGAAATATTCTATGGATCTCTCAAAAACATCAAATCATGAGTCTGTTCATCAGACCTCAAAACTTATGAGTTTGAGCTGAGAAGAAAAGAACAAGAGAAAATAATTGTGCCCAAGACAGCTGCACTGTTGGCCAGTGAAGGGAAGAAAGCTGAGCCAAAAGAAACAATTGACCAGGAGGAAATTTCCCTTATGGTGAAAAGGTTCAACAAGTTCTTCAATAAGAACTATAAAATAAACAAGGGTGAAACCTCCAGAAGACAATCAACACCTTCCAAAGGAAGGGATGACAGGTCACCCAAGAGTGTTGAACATCAAAGAGCTGAATATCAGAGAGCTGATAATCAGAGAGCTCAGAGAGCTGACTTGTAGAGAGATGAAAACCTGTGTTGGAACTGCAGACCACCAGGACACTTTGTTGTTGATTATTCTTATCCACCAGTCAACAAATACAAAAATGAAAAGGATAGAAGAGTCTTCAGAGAGAGTAGATAAGTAAATAAGAAAGCCATGTTGGCTGCTAAGACTGTTGAACCAACCAAGTGCAAAGAACAAGCATACTCAGATAGTAGTGAAGCAGACTACTCAAGTGATACTGATGAAGAGGTCTAGATCTGCCTCATGGCCAAATAACAAGATCCAAAAGATCAAGAAGATGATGTACACTTTAACTCATCTCATTCAGATTCTAGTGATAGTGATAGTGATTGTGACACAAACACTTCCTCACCCACAGATCTTCATGATTCAATTGGAAAAATGATGAAAGACTTTGAGCACATCAAAACCTCACACATATTTTTAAATTAGGAAAACAACCAGCTTAAATACCAAAACTCACATCTAGCTAAAGAGCTGAGTACTCTAAGTCACCTAGCTGATGAGAATACAAAGCTGAAGGCTCAGAATGCCAAGATCCAAACAGAGTTAGCTGCTATTGAAAAGAGAGAGAAAAATCGCAAAAATGTAATTGCTTCATTTACAAAGGCATTCAAATCATTGGATGAACTTATAATGACTCAAAAAGAGTGTGGAGACAAAACAGGCATATGATTCAATTCCTTTGTACATTCTCAAGCTTTTAGAGTGATTTTGGAGAAAGGATCCTCAAGTAATGAGGGAGTCTAAAAACCAAAACACCATATGTTGCACCAACACCCACACCAATACACAATCACAATCATACTAGCCTTGGTTATAAGGGTAAAGGAAAGAAGCCAGTAGACTATGATGATAGGACAGCTGAAAATGAATTTAGAAAAGTCAATCAGCAAACTACAAACAAAGAATACTTTGTGAAAGCTAAACAGAGCTACCAAAAGCCCCAGAGATTTCAACAAAGAAATTCATATGATGGGAATGGTAGAAACTATCCAAACCAAGCTGATTAGAACAATCAAGTGAAATATCAGCAAAGATCTATGGGATACAAGCCAAAATGGCAAAGATCTCAAACCTGAGCAAATGTCATTCTCAAAGAAAAAGAGCTATTATCAGCATACTTATGCACCTAGACACAAAATCCATTAAGCACAAAATCCAAGAAAGCAAATGCTCAAACAAATACACATGCGTACAGACAAAAGAGACAGCTGTATGATCCTAAAACCCCCAAGCAATTTGCTAATGTGCACTATGATTATGAAATTGATAGATGGCAACCTCTTAAAGTCAGATCATCTGGCTATAAGTTGGTTGGAACATCTTATAGCACTAACCCCCAGGACCCATGCAAGTATGCGTACCTATAAATTATTTTCCTTGATTGCAGGTTCAAGGAATAGCTGAGTGCCAAGGAACCTAGTATATGGATAGTGGTTGTTCCGGACAAATGATAGGAAACAAAAAAAATTTGTCAAGGTTCCAGACAAATGATCCATAAAGAAAAATGGACTAGAGATCACAGATGTTGCATATGTTGAAGGTCTGAACTTCAATCTACTAAGTATCAGCCAACTATGTGACAAATGCTACAATTTGGGATTTAATATAGGAGTTTGTCAAATCAAAGTTGTTGTTACAAACGAAATTGTGCTACAAGGAACAAGACATAAAAACATGTATGTAGTGGATTGGTAAACTGCTACACCAAGCACATGTCAGCTAGCAAAAAGTACAACCGAATCAGTTGGCTATGGCACAAGAAGATGAGTCACCTGAACTTCAAGACAATTAACAAGCTTGCAAGAAGTCATCTTGTGGATGGATTTCCTGACTCAGTATACAAGAAAAAAAAACATTTGTGATGCTTGCCAGATGGGAAAGCAAATCAAGTCATCCTTCAAGGACAAGCCAAGTCCTTGTTCAACAAGGATACTACATCTGTTGCATATGGACTTATTTGGTCCTGTTGAACCAACAAGCATCAGTGGAAAGAAATACACCTTAGTGGTGGTGAATGATTACTCAAGATATACATGGACTATTTTCATGTGTAAAAAGAAAGAAACACTACAGAAATTGCCTCAACTGATGGGAAGAGTTCAAAACGAGAATAATCAAACCATTATTAAAATAAGACCAGACAGGGAACTGAGTTTGTCAATGGGATTATAACTTAGTATTGTGTTGAGAATGGTATTGCTCATGAGTTATCAACTGCAAGAACTCCACAGCAACATGGAGTAGCTAAAAGAAGAAACGGAACTCTCAAGGAAGCTGCAAGGACAGTGTTAGCTGAAGATGGATTACCTAAGAGATTTTCGGCTGAAGCCATCAATACTTCTTTTACACTCGAATAGATGCATGATTAACAAACAATTAACTAAAAATCCCTATGAAATTTGGACGTAGTGGAAGCCAAATGTTGAATATTTCAAGATCTTTGGATGTAGTGCTTCATCCACAACAATGGCAAGGACAACTTAAAAGCTTTTGATGCTAAAGCTGATGAATGTATCTTTTTGGGATACGCAACTGAGAGTAAAGCTTATAGAGTGCTAAACAAAATCGAATGAAGCGGTACTTGATTTTAATGTTTTTAGTTATGTTGTGGAACAAATGATTTTTTATCATCATTGTTATCGCAGTAGATTTTCGTAGCTTTGTCTTGTAGTTCTCCCATGGCTTCAAGTATGCGCTTCAACTATATTACTTGGCTTATAGTCATTGATTTTGATATATACTCAGCTTTTGTTGATGGTTGTGCGACTGTTACTTGCTTTTTGAATGCCCAAGAAAATTTTCCTAAACCCAATGTGAATGCATAACCTGATGTGCTTTTCATGTTGTCAATTAATCTTGCCCAGTCGTTGTTTGTATAGACCTTTGAGTTAGGCATAGATTCATAACAATCTCATAGTTCTTGCAGATATCAGAGTACTATCTTTGCTGCTCCGTAATGAATTTGACTCGGAATATGCATGACTTAAGAGGAAGCTAGTTACTTACATAATGTCAGGACAAGTTGTTAGATATATTAAGTTTCCACTTAGACTTTGATAGTGTGTTATCTGCTTTCGGGGAGCTATCTTCCCTTATTAATATGAATTATATTTATATTGATTGGTAGAGATAATAGGGGTAATTGTCATTATGCACCCCCAAATTAAAGTTATAAACAATGACATATTGCGCCTTTAATTAGATATTTCTAGGCAAAGTGCACCCTAATGAATTTTTGGTCAAAACCTATTATAATATCAAAAATAATACTTTAAATATTTAAATAATTATAATATTATATCCATGTGAAAGTACAAAGTTTTTGTTTTGTTTTCTTTCATTCTTATTTGTGAATTTTTTAAAATGTTTATATTTTCCAAATATAAATAGAAAAGTTAACATTTTTCATAGATATGGAACAAATATTTTATTAGTAAAAATATCATTGTCGAGAACAAACTAAGGAATGAGGTAATAATGTTAAAATCGAACTCATTGAACTAACTTAACTAATATAAATTAAGTTTTTCTTTGTAGGATGATAAAAAATAATTGTAAGGCAAAATGCGGGGAATAGAGAGAGTGGACATTGTTGAAATTGGTTTTAAGAAATTGGGTTTTGACCAATTATTTAAATGGGATTATTTATTCCTTGTATGAAATAAATGAGATAAACGTAATCTACACTGCGGATAGATGAATTTAGCATTTTGAATTTCTCAAAACCAATGTCAGGTGAATGAGAAATAAATGCATGAAGTTAGCCACTTAAAATGCCTTTTATATATGTAATATAAAAGGATGGGAATATAGAAAGTCATATCCAACATAGGAAACATATTAAATGTGTGACTAGTTTATAAAGAGCTTCACCACTAATAAGGAGTAATCATGTGAAGCTCCTAATGGTATACCCTAGTGGACCAAGTCAATTTTGACTAGCCTTTAGCTAACTCAAATAGCTCCAAGGACGGTGCAGAGCACCATCCGAGCCGGAGCCGAAGCTGGGCCCAGGCCCGCACACGTCGCACATAGTTGTATTGGGTGCTATAGAGGCGCATTTTGCACTTTGCACATACACATCGTTGCGAGTAGCTTTGAGAAACCTTGAAGTTTTGAAAAGTCGAACTAGGGTTCAGTCCAGTGGCTAGGTGACGTGGCAGGGTGGCAGTGACTTGGCATAGTACTCATCCAGGTGGCGACACGTGGTAGGCTAGCGCTTGTGGACATGTTTGTTTGTTGACGGGGCGCCGTGACTGGACATGACTGTCCAGTGTGCAGGGGAGTATGCCAAGGAATGTGTTCCTTCAGTTGGATGCGATCTGGACCATCAGATCGCGCCTTGTGAGCCCATGATGAATTTTGAATTTTTCCGATGCCAAAATGAATTATGGGGACTGCTATTTATAGAGTTTCTGGTGCCTCTTCAGACTGGGTGCAACCGCAGGTTCGGATCGATCGTGTCCATCAGATCGCAGCTGTTGCTCACAAGGCGCGATCGATGGACACGATCGATCCGAACCTGCGGTTGCACCCGACCATGAAGAGGCACCGTGCTCTATAAATAGATCCCCCCATAATTCATTTTGGCATCGAAAAATTCAAAATTCATCATGCATTTTGTATAAGTTCTGAGTGTTCAAAAACACTATAAAGTTCGAAGAGTCTTGTGAGTTATTGTATTGCTATCACAAGACTTAAGTCATTGTATCTTGGGAGGCGGGGCAATTTCGTCTTAAAGACAAATAGTCCAACTCTTGCCTTGACTTTCTTTTTGTTACTCTACTCAAATTTTCGTAGGTACGATTGATATACACCAACCCAGTTTTCCAACAAACATTAGATAACCATTTTATCCCCAATTTCACCAAAATAATTTTTTTTAGTGGAAATATTTGGACATAAACTCATTAAGGTCCACTTTTTTCCAAGAAAATATCAAATTGAGGGTGCGCGCGACTTGCCGTAATTTGGGGGTTGCAATGCACTAAGTTACCCTAATTTAGGATTGCATAATGCTAATTACCCAGTAATGGGGTTAATATGTTATTGTTCATGTTCCTCCATCTCCACTCCCAAACTTCAACTGCCACCATGCTGTTTAAGCTGAGACACGAATCTAAGATGGAACGAAACACACAAGTCTTATAATTACATCTCAAAGGTAGAACATGGGCAATATATGTCAAGGGTACAATAGAAGTATCTCATATATATAATATTCTTTGGACAAAAAAGAATCTGATTCTAGCTATGTTTTTCATTTCATTTTATGATATATTTTCTAGCACCAAAACTCTAGGGCCACCTTTAATTTAGGGGAAAAAGGGGGTTGAAATAATTTGACTTGGCAAAGACCAAACTATGACATGGAAAGAATTCTCCACGCGAAGACTGTAAGTAGACTGCTGTTGACCACGTGCGAGGCTCCCATGGGCATGAGCTAAACTCATGCATTGCCATTTTGGAAAATTGAATGGAGCCTAAGTTGTAGAATGTCAAAACTAACTCTACTTTTTTCATCTTCTGCTGCCCTAAACGTATCTATATATACAAATATTCGATGGCCAAGCTCTCATAAAAGTGAATCTGACTATTGACCACACACAAGATTTATAATGCCAACTTTGGGAAAAGGGATCAGAATAATTTTTATTTTCTTGAAACTATAAATAGGGCGGAAATCATGAGATCTGCTCAAACGTACCCTTGTTGAATTCGATCGAGCCATCTTATAACATATATATCATTTTTTCTCATTTTAATTTTCAGTCACTCAAGATGGTGGTTATTATTAGTGGCAAGAAACTAGAGAACTCCACGTTTAACGCAGAGGAAATTAGAGCATCAATTTGTGATTTTCACATGTTTACAGAACCTGATTACGATGATGATGATGATGACGACGATGGCTCAAGAGTTGCACCAGCGGCCTAATTAATATGTAATATATGATCGAGGAGCGAGTCGGATGGGTCTCCAAGATCCATATACATATACATATATGATATATGTAAGTTTTGGAGTTAATTAAATATGCTTGAAATATTATTCGCCTGTAGTTCGATCTAACAAAGAGAGAGAACCGAGAGATAGAGGTAAAAAGACTGTTATAATTAGTTTGATAGCATGTAGACTGTGATTTACATCAATAAAATACTTACTATTGTATCCGAGATCATCTATAGTTCTACTTATGATCACTTTGAAGAATTAAATATATGATAACTTATCTCTTCCATATTTAATGTTGTACACATGCGCTCGTGCATGCAATCAAGCTAGAAATAATGTTAAAGAAATCATCAAATTTGTGTAGTCAGAATATCACTGCATCTAATTATAGTAATAACCTTCCCTCTTTATGGTAAGAACCCTCTGTTGTGGAGTTTATCAAAGTATTGTTGGTAATAGTTAGTGATAACTAGTTGTCCCACATAGAAAAGAGAGGAATATTTTGAAAGGTTTAAAAGGAGGTACAAACCAAATAAGTTGAATTTGGTTGGTGGGAAATTTGGAGGGAAATTTCCAAATTGGTGAATTGAAATTGCTTGGTTTGACTAATATATATATATATATATATATAATATTTAATGGTCAAAAGATGCCAACTTGGGCATTAATTTAGAAAATCAATTAAATACAATTTCGAATTATTTAATTGATTTTTATTTTTGAATGTTAATAGTTGCAGTTTATTAACATTTTATTCCAACAGTTGTTTGGTTCTCAAAGGGGTGTCTGTTGAACAGATACGACTTATGCCAAAAGGTGTCTGTATTACACAGACATGTCAATTACCAAATGGTGCATTAAAGTGCTATAAATAAATGATTCTCCTTTCAATATCTATTACGTTTTTTTATTCCTGCAATCAAAAATATTCTCAAAAACTGTTCTTTGGAGAATTTACAGATTTTGCTGTCTGTGAATTCTGGTTTATATTTTGAATATCCTGGAGGGAATTGCCATTAATCCGGCAGCAACGTAGTGGGGGCAAATTTCCTTAAGGACAGTGAAATCTCACGTTCAAAATAATAGCCTTCGTTACATTTTATATCCAACAAGTATATTATACAATGAGTATATTATATTAATAACTTGCTCCCATTGTCACTGGTTTAGTGGTTTTTGTCCCAAAATCCTTTCGGCAGGTGGAATTTTGGCTAGAGTTGATAGGATTTAATAATTACTATAGAAAGGAACCAAATGGGTTTATTCAAGACCGGTCATGTACGTCCTGTATAAATTCCTCGCCCACGTAGTATTTGGGAAAGACGAGAATAATAAGGTGACAAGAACATAATTATTTTTCCTATGTTGTGCCTGAACCCGTACGACGATTTGTACAATGATATTTATATTTGACACATTTAATCATATCCAATGAAAGAGCATGTACAAGTTGGGTTTTGGATATTTTATCTCTCTTTTAGTAAACCACTTTGACGTCCTCCGTGACCACAATGATAACTACATGCATGGAGATACATTTGAGGCGTATAAATATGGTTTCATTGACAAACACTGAGTTCTTGACCAAGGTAGGGACTCCCAAGGACCCCGCCACTAGAAAGCTTTTTTGTATCCCGGTTTAGAACCCGGTTGTTGCTCCTCAACCACCGATTTTTCAGGCGAGTAGCGGCCATGGATAGGATGATACCGAGCAAGAGGATCCATAGGACGCATCTCCAACCGCCATGGGTTTCCCGCCTCAGGCCTTCTTTGGACCCGAGTCTGGCCTACCACCGGTTGGGAAGCCATTATGGGATATCTGGGCTCTATGCACGGCCAATTCGTTTATTTCTTGCATCAGATGCTGGATATCTAGGAGCAAATGATCGATCTCTGCCGGCATATGCAATAAATAAATATGAGAGTCGGGTCGATTGACACTCACAACCAAAAACATCAAGAAGAATTAGATTGATTTGTCTTTCTCGCCTCTACAACCTCCACCGCCGCCAGAGGACCTCAGTGACTTTTTCACCATAGAGTTTGTTTTTTTGTTGTGTGTGTTTGTGTGTTGAGTTTTCTTGCATGTTTGGTATTTTATTTTTATACTAGTCTATTTTTTTGGTATTTTGTTTCTCTCCACTTATGGTTTTTGCAGGATTGACGGCTACCGAGATTGATTTACCCGTTGCCACATTCTAGCCTTTATTAGGGATGTCTCTCTCTTATTCTCTTTTATTTTTACGCATTGAAGTCATTGCGTGATTTAAGTGTGGAGTAGCAATTAGTCATTGTATAGGTATAATGATTGCATGTGGTTATTTCTTTTACTAGTCTTATAATTGTTATTAGCTTAATAGTGGTGTTGTTTAGCCGATTTGAAATAGATATATCAATTTGAGTTTCAATTATGAAATGGCATCGTTAACTTGATATGTTGGATTTGACTAAATTGTGAATTAACCCTCGTGGTAGACGAATTAAGCTATGGTTAAATGATAGCCTAGGTTGTGGGGCTTAAATTACGAGGTTTCGTTGATGTGAATTAAGTTAAGATGCTGTTTTGATTTGTGTGTCATATATATATAATCATATGGTCGAAAAAAAATGAACAATCGAGATTATACTCCTCTAGATGCGCTATTAGTAATTAGGAGCATTGAGGAGCACCAAGTTTGTCTTTTACGTAAAACGGCGGCACAAACATGAGTATAGGAAACCACCCTAGGGGCCTTTGGAGAAAATCTGAAGTTTATACCTAATGGAAGATATCTCGAGGGTTCGAAAAATTGTTCATGGCTAGTAATTGCGTGGTTTGTTGTGTGTATGACGGGGTTGCAACTTTTGATACAGATTTGAAAGTTATTAAGGAGGGTCCAACAGCGTGACTAACTAATAACCTTAGCCGATTGAATCCGTTGTGAAGGTTGGGGATTGATGGGGGATAATTGGAAGTGGATAGAACGTGGCGTTATGGATAAATTGACCCTCAAATTAAATATAATATTTTTTTTTGCTGGGTTCATATGCGCTATTATTTGCTTGAGGACAAACAAGATGCTAAGTATTGGGGAGTTATTTTGCATGTTTTATATGTAAATTTTATGTTTTTTCGTGTCCTTGTGTGTGTGGTTGTGCGTTTTTTCATGTCTTTATGCGTCATTTATGGTATCTTGTGTTACGTAGGGCATTTTTTGTCATTTTTGTAAGTTTTGGTGAAAAATAGGTTTGAGAATGGGCAAAATAAGCAAAAGGGGCACTACTGGCAGACAACTATCGAACAACGCTAAGGCACGGCACGAGACTCAGAAAGAGTGCATGACCTCGTACCACAGTGCACGGTCGCGCGCGGAGGACAAACGGATTTTTGGGAGGCCCATGCACAGATGTACGCGGGCGCGCTCATCAAAGAGTGATGATAATGTGTGTGGGCATAGTAGTGGCTCGATAGCATGTGTGGGGGCACACGCGGTGGTGTGTTGTCAAGATTTCTAATTTTTTTTAATTTTTGGATTCTCCCACCTTGTATAGGACTCTAGGCGAGAAAAATTCACTTTTGGTCTCATAAGATTGAGCACCTGACGATTTTAGTCCCATTGTTCTCACTTTTAGTCCCAAAATTACGTTTTTAACAAAAATAGTCCCATATGACACGAAAACTTAAATTGTGGCGTGATGTCCGTTTAAAAATTAATGGGAACTGTTATTGATGACAAAAATAGTCCCATAGGACACCAAAGTTACATTATTAAAAAAAAAATGGTCCCCTTATTCTTTTATTGGTTAGATTTAATATTATTGATGATAAAATTTATTTTAAATTTTATTTTCTTAGTTATTTATTTAAAATCAATATTGTGAGTGTCTCACTTGAAAACTAAAAAAAAATCTCTGTCCTTCAAATATTTTTCTAAAAAATATCTTTTTCCAATGCTTTTTATTTCACTAAAACAAATTTTCTTACTTAAAGTATTTAGAAAAAACAAATAATTTCCCTATATTCTTTTTTAATTTAAATTACTTCTTGATTTTTTAAAATACAAATAATTACAAAACTCACATTTACGTATTGGAAAATATATGTGGTTCAACTATCAATAAAATAAAAAAGTTACAATATTAAATAATTTCATAATTTTTAAATATAGGAATTATTTTTAAAAATTTCAGAAAAATACTATTAAAAATATTTTAGTATAGTTAAATTATAAATAGATAAATATTAGCAAATCCATACTTGACATAAAAAGACAGTTAATCTGCCTCAAATTGTTTTATTTTTTAATTTTCAAATATTATATTTTTTTATGTTTTTAAATGAAACTTTACATATGCACTGGTTTTATGAGACCAGTATCTTGGGGTAAGAACGTAGGGACTCCAAAATTATATATATATATATATATATGCATGTATTTGATTTTTTTTTCGTATTACAGATTCCCAAATCCCACACAAAAAAAAATTAACATTTACTTTTAAAAATTATTTCCTGAAAAAATATTTTTTATAACTTGAATTATAAATTTTATCATTTAGTTTACTTTTTATTTTTTAATTAAAATAACAAGAACATTAGACTTAAATATTTAGTTTTATAACAAGAACAATCTTATGGGACTATTTTCAAGCCATTAGACTAAAATCGCAAGTTTGAATTTAAATTTGACAGGTTTGACGATTAATTTACTAACGGTGTGACCATTTGTGTAACAAGAATAATCTTATGGGACTATTTTCAAGTCATGGGACTAAAATCGTCAGGTGCTCAGTTATATGGGACCAAATGTGAAATTTTCTCGACTCTAGGCTTATGTATAAGACTTCGGATATCCATAATTTCGTACATTGATTATTCTTAACACTTCCAAACTTTGGTTTTCTCTATTTTCTCTTGCTTTTGGATGTTGGGATTGTTTGGTTTCTCATCGAAGATCTTTTGCGACTTAATCCAAGCGTAAAATTTATTCATCTTTCTTGTCTGATTTCAATTATTTGGTGATTTTTGTTGTTGCATGATGATGTCTATGATTATTTTCTACCTTTCAATTGAGATTATGATTTCATCCCCAAGCATGAACTAATTTCCTTGTTACATGATTAGGATGAATTAAATCAAACGAACAAGCATGAATATTTATTAATGGGTTAAGGACACAATTGTCCAACATTCGGAAAAAAAAGAAAATTTTACGCTCCCATGATTTTTTTACGCTCCCGCATTTTTTCCAGACAATTTTAAGCTACCCCAATTTTCCTGGATTTTTTGTCATTGTTGTTTCAAGGTTGTTTCAATCATGTTTCAAATATGTTTCAGCTAATAAAATTTTAGTGAAATTAATATAATTTCTGCCCCCATTAAATAATCAATTTTATACTCAAAATCTTATAAACGAATCACGAAAATATGCACAGAAACAACACATATAACAAAATACATTGAAAATAATATAGAAACAACACATGAATAGAAAAACATATTTTTGTTTCCATGCATTGAAAAAAATCGACAACAACATGGAAACAACCAAGAAAAAACAGAACAACGACATTATAAATCATATAGAAATAACTCATAAACAATATAAAGAATATATAAAACAACACAAGAACAAAAAAGAACCTTAAAATAGGTACAACTTGAATTGAAACATCGACAACAACTTGGGAACAACCAAAAAATAACATAACAACATTGAAAACTACGTAGAAACAAAACAGAAACGACATAAAAATATAGAAAACAACACATGAACAAAAAAGAGCTTAAAAATATATAAAAATTTCATTGAAACGTTGAAAACTAAATGGAAATAAGAAAGAAACATGAAAACAACATTAAAGCCAGTACAAAAACAACTCATAAACAACAGAAACAATATATAAAATAACACATGAACAAAAAAAAGTAAAAAATAGGTAAAAACTGGATGGAAATATCGAAAAAACGCAGAAACAATATATAAATAACGAAGAAAAAATATATACAACATCGAAACAACTACAAAATAACAAAAATAATATATAAAGAAAACAGGAACAAAAAAAATCCAAAAAAAGCAGGGGCATAAAAAAGTTAAAAAATTGACCGAGAGCATAAAATTGACCGAGAGCATAAAAAATCCAAAAAAAGCAGGGGCATAAACATGGTTAATTAATTGGGTAAATTAGATTCATCTATACTTAATCTGTGAATACGAGAGTTATTAGATGTAGGTCTCGTTTATGTCTATTTTCTTAATTGTTTAATCACATGATCAATTGATTAATATTCTACTTGTGAGTGATGCGATGATTCTGAAATCTAGACATTTTATCTTTATGTTTTTCGAAAGTTTATTTGTGTGAAGTTTTAATTGGTCTTTTACTTGGTTTTCTTTATATAATAAAAGTAACAAATTCGATTATTATAGTGTGTTTAGGATTTATTTTCTGTTTATTGTGATACACAATAGTTATTTGTTGGCTAAGTCTTCCGTGAGAGACGACTTTAGTCAACTTGCTACCATACAATCGATCTGGTGCTATTGTTGTTGGAATTTGGTTATGTTAAATTGGGTACGGACCCGATTTTGACCAAATATTTAAGTGGTTTTCATTGGTGAAAAATATAATTAAAATATATATAAAAATTCTACTAAATGAGTAGATAAGATTGGCATTTGGAATTTCTCAAAACCAATTCCGGGTGAATGAGAAATTATTGCTAGAAGTTGGCCACTTAAAACTAGAAAATAGTATGGAAAATGGAAAATGTGGGGAAGGATAAAAGCTCCATTCCACATAGAGTAGAAAGCCAAAGTTTACTCAATTTATAAATCCCAAGTTGGACAATTGGGTTTGGGCCCTTGGGGCACCAAAGTTTTTAAAAGGGTGAGGACATACATGCTTGTGAGTTTGGTTCAAAACACACACGCGTAGATCGCTGGCCGCGGCCCTGGGCTTGGGCTTGGGCTTGGGCTTCAAGGCCCTTATACTTTTTGGACCAAATATATTTAAAACACTTTAAAATTAATTAATTATTTTTTAATTAAATAATAATTTTTTCTCCAACTTGAGGTGCGCGGGCGCGCACATGTGCTCGAGTGAACAGATGTGCGCGAGAGCGCACTATACTGCGAGGCCAGCGTATGCACGCACACACTGCGCGGACAGTGAGCATAATTAGATATGCGCAGGTCTGCACGGACGCGCACGTTCGAACTGATGCACCTGCTCGAGCAACCTGGTGCATTTTTTGGTCTGTAGACATGTCTTTTGGTCCAAAAGACATATTATTTCCATCGGGCACCTTGATGCCTATAAATACAAGGCCCCTGCATATGAAAACGGACACGAAATTATAAGTTTAAAAATCGAGTCATTTGTATCAGCATATTGATATTAATCCCTTCAAAGTTTGAAAGCCTTATACATTTTAGTTCACTGTAGTTTCGTGCAAGTGCTGCTAAGTCAAAATAGTAAAGTCGTTGTATCTTAGGGACATTCGCCGGAACCGTAAACACTTCGTATATGGGGCGATTTCGTCTTGCAGAGACTGTATTAAATACAAGCCTCTACTTAGCCTATATATCTAGATACTTAGCCATTTCTTGTAAACAGTAAACCACCCAAACAACAATCGCAAGACAAAATCCTTTTCTGTTTTCAAGAAGATGGCATCTATTTCGTTCACTCCAATGGCTGCTGATCCTACTCACGGTGAAAAGCCAGCAAAGTTCTCCGGCATTGACTTCGAACGCTGGCAAAAAAAGATGCTTTTTTATCTTACTACGATCGGTTTGCCCTGTTTTATGAAGGAGGATCCCCTACTATTGGCGATGAAGAAACCGACAACCAATGGAGAATTGTTGTGGATGCTTGGCATAACAGTGATTTTCTCTATCAGAATTATATTTTGAATGGGCTAGAGGACACCCTCTATAACGTTTATAGTTCGTTTAAAACGTCCAAAGAGTTGTGGGACTCTTTGGAAGAGAAATACAAAACAGAAAATGTCGGCACAAAGAAATTTGTTGTCGGCAAATATCTGGATTTCAAGATGGTTGACACCAAAATGGTGATCAGCCAAGTTCACAAAATTCCGATCATACTTCATGACTTGGTGTCTGAAGGGATTATTCTGATCAAGTCGTTTCAAGTGGCTGCGATTATCGAGAAATTACCACCATCGTGGAAAGATTTTAAGAACTACCTCAAGCACAAGCGGAAGGAAATGGGGCTTGAAGATTTTATAGTTCGACTTTGGATTGAGGAAGACAACCGTGATTCCGATTGGGAATTGACAATTGTGGGAGTGTGGCCACACTTTATGGAACACCAGTGGAGCTTCTGTTGCATTTTTAAATGTAACAGAAGATTTTGCCAAAAGTGTTGTAACACCAAAACCACAGTTTCATGAAGTGTTGCCCAAAGTATTGTAACATTAGAGGTAGACACAGTAACACATTAAATCCGAAGTGTTACTGAAGATGTGATAACACCAAAGGTTACACATCTCGTAGAAGGTGTTAATGGAGTTGTTGGAACTTAAGGTCTGAAATCTGGTAGAACGAGGTTTTAACTGTATTATTGGGACAAGGTTCTAACAAAATAAAACAAAAATGGTCGAGAGCCATAAAAGTTCTGGATAATCTTGTGTTAAACAAGGATACCAGAAATTAGAAGGGGAAGCTTTACATTAGCAAACCACATAAAGGATAATACCTCAAAGAGTGGGGGTGTTTGGCTAAAGTCGAAGTACCTATGCCAAACAAGTTAGAATCGATCCGAAGATGATTGATTGCATTTTCATTGGATATGCTAACAATTGTAGTGTATATCACTTTTTAGTGCATAAGTCAGCTATTTCTGATATAATTGAAGGTATGATCATTGAATTAAGGAATGTTGTATTCTTCGAGAATATATTCCGAATAAAGAAAGGAAAGAAGAAAGTTCGAATAAACAAACTTATGAAACTGAAAGGTTACCTCAAAGTTATGATGAAGAGGAACCAAGATGCAGTAAAAAGACAAAAGTAGCTAAGTCTTTTGGTCCTGATTTTCTAACTTATATGTTAGAAAACGAACCTAGAACTATTCAAGAAGCTGAAGGCTCCCACCGGTTGAAAACCTTTGTGATGAAAGTGGATCCTTAAAAGGAAGTATAAAATGATGAATCTATAGATAAGTACAAAACCCATCCGTAGCTAAAGGGTTTAAACAAAAAGGAGGGATATGGATTTTTCGATACATATTCTCATGTTAAATCACGCCCATTCGTGTTCTCATTGCTATCCTTAAAAGAAGTGCAAAATCCTTAAAAGGGAAGTATAAAACCCATTTGCATAACCAAAAGGAGGATATGGAGATACATCAAATGGACGTGAAGATTCGCTTTCTTGAATGGTGAGCTTGAAGAGGAGATTTATATTGAACAACCCGGAGGGTTCGTTGCACCCGGTCAAGAGTGAAAGGAATTGTCTTGTCACAGTCCCATTATGTCGAAAGAATACTTAGAAAGTTTAATGCTTTTGATAGTCCTCCGGCTAAGACATCCGTAGATCTAAGTCTACACTTGACCAAGAACAGAGGATAACCAGTTTCGGCTAGAATATGCAGGTAATTGGCATTACGATGTACTTAACAAATTGTACATGTCCAGACATTGCACATTCAGTGAGTAAGCTAAGTAGCTAGGTTCACAAGTAACCTGAGTAAGGATTACTGGAAAGCCGTAACAAGGGTAATTAGATACTTAAAGTATACCATGAACTATGGAATACTTTATACGAGATATCCAGCAGTATTAGAAGGATACTATGATGCCAATTAGATATCAGACACAAAAGACTCCAAGTCCACAAGTGGATATGTTTTCACAATAGGTGAAGGAGAGTGGTGTCGTGGAAGTCTTCTAAGCAGACGTGCATAGCCCAATCCACTATGGAATCCGAGTTTATTGATTTGATAAAGCTGGAGAAGAAGCATAATGGTATATAAACTTCTTAGAGGGATATTTCTTGTTGGAATAAGTCGGTGCCTGCTATTCTGATACAATGTGATAGTCAATCAGTAATTAGAAGGGCACAAAATAGTATGTATAATGGTAAGTCTAGACATATTAAGTCGAAGACACAATATACTTAGACAATTGATTTCGAATGCGGTTATTCGGTTGACTACGTGAAGTTAAAGGAAAACCTTGCAGATCCGCTTACAAAAGGTATAAATCGAGATCAATTTTATATATTGTTAGAGGGAATGGGTTTAAAATCCACAAAATAAAGAATGTTCATGGCGGTAACCCAACCTTGGGAATTGGAGATCCCAAGACCTTGGTTCAATAGGACAACTAAGTTATGAATGTTCTGCTGAACACTTGAAAAATGTGTTACCTCATTCCCAAAACTTCCAAGTGAAATAGAAACCTGCTGAATGTGGTGAGGTTAAGTTTAAGACTTTTAATGATTTCTATACTAAAAGGTGGAGTATGGCAGGATACTCTTCAATAAGAGATCACCTATATAAGTGAGAAGTAATGGCCGCTTCAAAGAAATACTTATGAATCTAAGATATGGTCCAGGGCCAAAATGGACACAACGTGAGAACAACAGGTGTTAGAATTGTTATTGTGTAAGTACTATTGTCTCGGTTTACACAAACAGCTTAGTGGTTCAAGACATCGCGTCACTAAGCAGCTAGTAAATCTGATAATATTTTACTAAGAAAGTTTCAAAGCCATAAGCTACCTATCTAGATGCAATAACAGTTCGCCGAGACTTTCAAGTGAATTTGCATACATGCATGCATTTAATTTCATTCATGTGGGGGATTGTTGGAATTTGGTGATGTTAAATTGGGTGTTGACCCAATTTTGACCAAATATTTGAGTGGTTTCCATTAGTGAAAAATAAAATTAAATTATTTGTAAAAATTTTACTAAGTAAGTAGATGAGATTAGTATTTGGAATTTCTCAAAACGAATTCTGAGTGAATGAGAAATTAATGCTAGAAGTTAGCCACTTAAAACTAGAAAATAGTATGGAAAATGGAAAATGTGAGGAAGGAGAAAAGTTTCATCCCACATAGAGTAAAAAGCCAAAGTTTGCCCAATATATAAATCCCAAGTTGGACAATTGGGTTTGGGCTCTTTGGGCACCAAAGTTTTAAAGGGGTGAGGACTCACATGCTTGTGGGTTTGGTCCAAAACACACATGCACGCCGCCCGCCCAGCACGCCGCCCGGCTCGGCCGGTCGGTCCGGCCATTGGTTTGGGCTTCAAGGCCGTTAATTAAATAAATAATTTTCTCCAACCTTGCAACGGCGTTACGCGCAGTGTCCGTGGACGCACACATTCGAACTGATGCACCTGTTCGAGCAACCATGTGCATTGTTTGGCTGTAGACATGTCTTTTCGGTCCAAAATACATGTCCTTTCCATCGGGCACCTTGATGCCTATAAATACAAGGTCCCTGCAGATGAAAATGGACACGAAATTACACTACTACAAAAATCCTGATAGACACCGGTTTTAAACCGGTGTCTATTAGTAAAACAACCGGTGTTAAAGCTACTGGTGTTAAAAGTCTGAACTTTTTGACACCGGTTTAAAACCGGTGTCATTTCCTTGAAAGACACCGGTTTTAAACCGGTGTCTATTAGTAAAATAGCCGGTGTTAAAACCACTGGTGTTAAAAGTCTGAACTTTTTGACACCGGTTTGAAACCGGTGTCTTTTGATGAATAGACATCGTATCAAAATACCGGTTTAAAACCTGTGTCGTTTCATCTAAATACACCGGTCCAAATCTGCAAACAATCCATATAAATAAACAAAATTCATTATAAACTCCAATTCTAGCAACCATCATAAGTTCATTACCAATTAAATATTAAATCCATTAATACTAAAGTCACCAATAGCCAAAATCCAACAAAATGTACTAGTAGCGAAGTTTCCTTTCGATAAATTAAAACAACTATAAATTCATAATCCATTTCCATCAACCAACAAAAAGACTATATAATTCAATTAAAGGTAACAAAATCCATATGATCAACAAAGCTCATGTCATTCATGCTTTCAAAAATGCTCAAGCTTCTCATACTCAGCCTTTAACCTTTGTTTCTCGTCACGAAGTTCATTCTTCTCAGCCTACAAACATACAAACAGAATTGAATGATTAAGCCATTAATGAATCAACCCTTCTCAGCAATCAAAGTAAATTATGCACAAAACATACGTACATTTTGTCTAAATTTCTTTATCATATTCAAGATCACTTAAACAGAGCATTAGTGTCTTTCAGAATTTTAATTTTCTTTATCATGGATTGTTTTTTATTGTTAGAGCACAATATGCTAGCCTTATTTAATACCAGACAGCCAAATCAATTAGGAGACATCACTAAGGATTTATCATATATATAGTTCACTGCTTCATATGGAGAAAATAAATAACATACTCAACAGATCTAAAGCATGCATCAACAGACCATGATATCTTTTATTAGCCAAAACTGGGGGAAGGGGAAGGGGGATCAGTGACAAACACCCCCCCCCCCATAGAGGATCGCAAGCTTCTGTAACCAATAATGTTGTCTGTCATGTGCAAAACAATGTCTTATCTAATTGAAATAAGAACATCTAATCTAGTAACACTTAGAATACTACTAAAAGGTGAAAATAATTTGGAAAAGCACTCAATTATTATCCTAATAGTGCAGTGAGAATAGCCTTAGTCATATTTCAGTATACCACGTGTTGTGATGGGCTGCTATTTTCAATGTAAATCTACAGCTTAGTCATGTTTCAGTACACACAGGTTGTGAAGGGCTGCTATTTTCAATGTAAATGTACAGTGAGAAGTTAGAGTTTCATATATTGGAATGGGTTAGATCAAACATAAGCCATTCTTTTAAGCCAATCTCGAGCCCATATTAATACATAAAAAGACAACTAGATAGCCCAATAGATTTTATTCAACTAAAGCAGGGGTAGGAAAGCCAGTTGCCACCTTCCATTACATTTTCTCACATTCAATAACCAGTTAGCCAACCCGGGCTGTTTAATTGTAATTCTGAAACTTCAAGTGGTAAATTTAAGAATTAAGAATTTAGGCATACCTTAGGGAGTTGTACGTAATTGACACCTGAATAAATATAAAGAAGCACAAAAGAAGCTAAATTGCCTGGCTCTCAATTTCATACTCAAATGAGCAATTATATTACATGAGAGTACCCAGGATAATTCATTAAATCACATATTGAGCAAGAAATAAATACATCAGTATATAGTAAAAAAGACAGCACATATAGCAGTTTCTTGAGTATACCTGCTCAGCACTATGAATAAGAACAATTCCTTTTTTTCTGTAGCAGTTGTATCAACACCCCCAACAAAAAAAACAACCTAACACAAAGGATGAAAATGCGTCATTTGTGATGCTTGTATGTCATGCAATGCAATCCGGAAACTTGGTAAAGATCAATTTTGTCCATGAGTCATGAATGTAAACACAAAATGGAGCAATTAAGTGACAGGCTAATTAAAAATACATTTCTTCAGATAAAGTAGGGCTCCACTGTCATGATTTATTAGTGCTCTCTTACATTCACCAACCCGCCACCACTTCCCAAATTGCTGACTTCTTAATGTTGTTCTGCCTCATGATTTACGCATGAATAAGATGAACTTTATATATTCTACAATCAAGCACCATAGTTTACCATTCTGGTAACTTGATATTTTAAATATTGAGATGTTTACATGTTTAAGAGCAATACCATATTTAGGGATAATTACAAAAAACTCCCAGAGGTTCGGGCAATTATAAAAAGATGTTTCAAAATTACAAAAACCCCTTCAGTTTCATTTTGTCTTAAATATAAGGGGGTAATTGTAATACTTTCAAATGTTTTGAAATATTTTTCGAAAATCACCGAAAAATATAAGACGGAATCAAACCTGAAGGAGGTTTTGTACTTTTAAAGAACTCTGAGTTTTTGGTAATTAGCCCAAACTTTAGGGTGTTTTTGAAATTATCCCAAAGATTTATAATAGTGACACTAACACAACATTTGACCAATTGCATAAACCCATGGCTTTCCAAAATGTATCACGATAAATTTTGAAACTAGTATTTCAAACAAAGCAAACCTTAAGCTTTGTTGGATGCAAAGAGGAAAATAAAACAAAAATAGCTAAGCAGCAACCAGTATAGTGACTTTAATAAAAATTCCCCATCAAACAAAAATTGCTGCAAGGAACATCAACCTCATGGTATACAACCATGCAAAAGATAACAGAACTATGCAAAAACCATATATGTACAAAACTGTAAACTCTGGAAACACTTATATGTTCTCCAGTCTTCATTTACTACACAGTTGCAACATCTTCAAGCAGACAACATAGCAAAATAACAAAACTTATCTACATTTTGCAAAGGCAAACCCTTGTAAAAATGCTTTCTAGTGAAAAGGAGAATATCCAAATTGGCAAAAATTGTCACATTCAAAATTATTTGAGCTGATACTTACACAGTCAAAGAACATTAGAATCACTATCACTCAAGAAAACTCGGCTTGAATTATTTCAAAAGACATCTAAATGAGTAGGTAATTGTTAAGAAGCAAAATGCATAAAGTATAATGTCATCCAAAAAGGGAAAAAAGGTATTTAGTTGTCTTCCTCAGCCAGGATCATGGTTTTATTTTTTGTTTCTTTAGGGGTGGGGGTGGGATACAATAGCAACTTGGACTTAAATAGGAAGGCAACTGGAACCTTGGCCTTTGCCACAAGTCAGAGATCATATTAAAATTTATCAAACATATATCAAATAGACACTTGTATCAACCAAGACGTGGCAACAAGAAGTATACGACATAAGTCACATAACATACCTTTTGGCTTTCTCAGCTGCCTCCCTTGCGTTTATCATACAGATACAAGATTAATTAATGTTTGAAATACAATGAAGCAGCATATCAGACTTGTGAAGATAGACAACTAGAAAAGTTCTAGTTCGAGAGAGACAACAATGTGGTTAAAAGAATCAAGAGTACCTTTTCCTCTGGCTCAGTTTCTTCCTTTTCATTTGCATGAGAGTCCTTGTTGGCATCACCAACATCATCTTGTCCTGATTCCTTTTCAGAATTGACATTCTTAACTTCATTAGTGGGTTCCTCAGTTTCTCTATATTTGGTACAAGAACATGCACTCAGAGAATGTATATATTAACAACAAATTTGGATAACCAAATTGACAAATTATCTCAAAATCCTCCACTAGATAACCATTAACTCATCAAATAAAAAACACACACAAAGATTTCAAAAACCACACAAGCTAACTATCCTTCTCAAAGACACAAACCTAGTAGCTTACCTGGGAGAGCCGGCATTGCGCAGGAGGCGACCGGCTTGGGTGATTTCTCGACCTCGACAAGGCACATGCGGCAGTTTTCGGTGATGGAGAGGCGGCTGTGATAGCAAAACCTCGGGATATCAATGCCGGCGATCTTGCAGGATTGAAGCACCATCATCCCCTTGGGGATTTTGACCGGGTACCCATCAACGAACACCTCAATAACATATCAGGGCTGACCTGAAACCATAATGTAACAAATTAAGCTTTTAGTCTATTTTTGCCAATTTCTTTTACTGTAAATTCACAAGTATCAATAGTATACCTGCCAACCAGCTTCAATGCTGTTAAGATCTTCACCAAAAGAACCACCTAAAACCCAAATCTGAGACAAGTTGAACTCATTAGGCTGTTGTATTTTAGGTTCCCAAACATGAATGGTTGCTTTTGCTCCATAATACTTGTCCCCTTCAACATATGCTATTGCATGCTGGATATATAACATAGTGGACCAAAAAGAGAAGAACACTTTAGAGAATGAGAATCAATCCATGGAAAAAGGATAAAGAAAACAGAAGAGATTTACTTTTGTTTTTCTTGGTGATGGTATTCCCTACATGTTTGCTCTTCATCTTCAGCATCACCTGCAGAAAATCAACAATACTCTTGAGACCCGAAAAACATATCTAAATTTTTGTGTCAATAAAACTTGACAGAACTTACGTTCCACTCCGGTGAATATAAACAGAGACTATCTTCCAGTGTTGATCACCTGCATCGTTTAAGTTATGCATCAAAACATATATATTTCCGCGTTAATTGCAAAAGGTACCCCTAAAATTTAGCCTAATTATAAAATATCCAGTTATCTTTCAAAATTTAGCCTAACGTAAGGAAATATTTGAAATTGTGAAAGACAACTGAAGGTTTTGGTAATCGAATTACTGAGAAATGGGGAATACTTGTACGAGTTCTTTTGAGAAGTTCACTACCTCGAGCAAGCATTTCTTGATTACAAGCAGCCAAAAAATTTTCCTCAGGAACTAATTCTTCGACATAGCTGCCAGAACTATTGTTGCTGCTGTTATTTCCAGTCCCTAAACTTAGCCCTTTCTCGATCCGAATCGCCACTGCAACATTCCACACTTCTTAGCGCTCTCGCTTTCAACGTCGCCACGCCTCGCAAAGCTTAATTATAAAAAAACACGAAACGAAATTTTTAAATTTCAGTTTCTATAATCGGATCGATCGACTTCATTTTATTTTTTTTGCTAGATCTGAGATCTATTTCTCCTGCGGCGGCCGCAGCGGTGAGAGTCGATATATCACCATGAGATTTGACGCTGAGAAATAGACACGGGCGGAAGGAGCAACGTTTTGGTGGACAACGCGTTGGTGACCGACGGGAGGAGAGAAGTGACGGGCGGAGGCGACGGGTGCGGCACGAGGGCCGAGGTGAGAGAGGCGGATGGGAGAGAGGCGCAGACAAACTTGTTTTTCTTTTCTGTAATGATAATTAACCTAATTACTTAGGGCCCTAACGAGAACCGGTGTCCATAAATCTAGTGTTAAAAAATAAAGACACTGGTTTTGTAACCGGTGTCGAAAGATCTGGTGTCTAATCTAAAATAATTTATATAATAGACACCTGTTTCGAAATCCGCTGCCAAAACCGTTGTCTATTTGGGATGTATTTTAACAATAGACACCGGTTCTATAAAACCGTGTTTTTTATCAAACGACAGCACTAATAAGACACCGGTTTCTGACAAAACCGGTGTTAAAAAGGAAAGCGACACCAAAAGTCATAAAACCGGTGTCCTTTTGGTGGTGTCTATCAGCAGTTTTCTTGTAGTGTTATAAGCCTAAAATCGAGTCATTTGCATCAAAGATATTGATATAAATCCCTTCAAAGTTTGAAAGCCTACTTATACACTTTAGTTCGTTTGTAGTTTCGACTTTTGCAAGTGTTGCTAAGTCAAAATAGTAAAGTCATTGTCTCTTGGGACGATCGCGGAATCGTAAGCACTTCGTATATGGGGTGATTTCGACTTGCGAGACGTATTAAATACGGTCTCGACTTAGCCTTTATATATCCAAACACTTACCATTTCTTGTAAATACTAAGCCACCCAAACAACAATTGCGATGGTCACTAGATTTATTTAAATGTGGGCGAATAGTTGCTACTTCTACTCATCGTGCGGCACCATCTCAACTAGCTAGTTGTAGGTCAAGACCGACCTATTCTCAAATCGGATTGTTGACTTACTTGGGCACCTCTAAATACCTTTCCTCATGGATTGGAGGGTGTCGTGACTTGTGAATGCCAAGCTCTAGACTTTGTCGGTCACCTTAGAGTCGCATCAAAAAAAAGATTTCCAAAGACAAAGCCAAAATGACTTGTGCTACTCATTCCAGAAAACATTGTTAGAGATGCAGGGGTTGACCCAACAAAAAACTGGTCGACGTTCAAGTTAAAGCGTTATGAGATAATGTGTTGTTCTCCGTGGGGATTGATTTCTGTTCCAAATTGGTGTTTCACTTTTTCTGTTTCATTCATCCGGAAGAACGACAAGTGTTAATAATTTAAACAATCAACAACTCATCTTTATCTCATTAACATGTATCATTCATCCGGATGAATGGAACATGAGTGGAACACCAATTTGGAACAGAAATATGTTCCATGTTTGTGCACATTTACCCCATAAACTTTATCTATCGAATTTTGTTTTTGTTCCCATCCGAAATTAAATAAATCTTTTAATCTTAGGCCATGTTTGAGATCCATGAACACATGGAAAAAGTTTTTTTTTTTTTTTTCAAGGTCATGCAAAAATTATTTAGGGAAATATACACAATTGCCCCACTTTTCAAAGATAATGACAACTTTTTTACGCTTTTCGATTTTTTTGGACAAATTTACGCTCTCGTCCCTTTTTTGGACAAATTTACGCTCTCGCCAATTTTTCGTACTTTTTTACATTATTGTTTTAAGATTGTTTTGAACATGTTTTACATGTTTATTGTAATAAAATTTTAGTGAAAAATAAATTTTGTCCCGATTAAATAATCCATTTTATATTCCAAATCTTATAAAAATCAAGAATATGCACATAAAACAACACATATTAAGACCAATCAAATTAAAAATATTATAATCAACATGAATAAAAAAATACAATTCAATTTTTGATCAAATGTATGAAAATATAAAATATGGAAACAACCAAGAAAAATATTGAAACAAACTCAAACAATATGAAAACACCATATGAGCAAAAAGAGCTTAAAATAGGTAAATATTGTATTTAAACATCGAAAATTACGTGGAAACAAAAAGAACATCGAACAACATTAAAAATGGTATGAAAACAAATACGAAAACAATGTAAAAATATTTAAAACACCACATGAATAAAAAAAGGTTAAAAAATAGGTAAAAATTGATAGAAGCAACAAAAAAGATTATTAGAACATTAAAAATATTATAGAACAACACAGAAATAATAGAAACAATGTAAAATATAATACATGAACAAAAAAATAACATATAAAATAGGTAAAAGTTGTTTTAAAACATCGAAACAACAATGAAATAAATTTAAACAACGCTAAAATAACATATATAACATATAAAGCAATACATGAACAAAAAACAAAAAAAATGTAAAAATAATCAAAAAATATGCGGGGCCGTAAAAAGGAAAGAATCGGGTACAAAAGTGATAGAAGCGTATTTTATGGTATGTTTACTAGAAAGAGGGTATTTTATGTAATTTCCCGATTATTTAATCGACAGGGTCCATTGTTTGCGTAATCAAAATGAGGTCATGATTATAAAGTTGGCCCGTAAAGTTTTTAAAAAGCATTGGATTTTGTTTCTAGTCCCAACTCCCATTCGCATTCACAAAACTCTGTCGACCGCTCTGTAAAGGTCTCAACTGTTAAACGGATCTGACCAGCGACCGTATCCACGACTCCGGATCCGACCCAAAGAGCGGTATTTTTGTGATTTTGCCTGGTAGTGGCATTTTTGTAATTTTCGATGCGAGTGGCATTTTTGTGATTTGAACGTGGCTTTTCAATTTCAAATGGGCCAATCACCGAACCGTCATTTACTTGGATAGGTGAACATGACTTCTCATTTCTCAACTTCTCAATTCTCAAAAAAACTCTTAGACAGAGTTCGCTCGCTCAATCGGAAAGAGTGCATTAAGCTTATGGCGTTGGTCGTGAAGTTTTCAAATCTTGTAGCATTTTCGTTCATTTTCGTTCGAGTTTGATAGAAGACCACATTTCCTTCACGGTTTTGAAGTTCGAGTTTGTTTGAAAACAACAGATATCATTAAGTGTTCGTCAAATAAGGTAATATTTGACTTCATGCTGGGGAGTTTAAAGTTTTGTGGTGATTTGTTTGATATTTTGAATTCCAAACCCTATTTTCCGGTTTTGTAGATTTTTGTTATTTTCTTTGTTTATGTATTTTTGTTCTTCGAACATTTAGGTTATACAAACATTTTCTTAAATGTATTAGTAGTTAGTTCATATTGTATTAGTTTTATCATGTAAAGTATTAGCAATCTTTGTATATGTTTTCTTCTTGTCAAGGTTTTGCCTATTTTTTAATCGGAGGTTTTTTTTTTGTATTACTTGTTATTCTCAATTGTATTAGTTGTTACACTTTGAAAAGTATTAGTCATAACCACGAAATCCCTGTTTTTTTTGTCATTGCTGCTTTTCTTTTAAAAATATTAGTAGTTTGTTTGAATAGTAATATTGTTTATGTAAAGTGTTAGTAATGATTTCTCTCTTTTTTATGGCATGTAGTAAAGTGTATATTATTGGTGGTTTTGTATTTTGTATTACTTGTTACTCTCAATTGTATTAGTTGTTACATTAATCGAAAAGTATTAGTCCAAAACCATAGTGTCTGCTTTTTGTCTTTCTTTATTTTTTTTTTTTATATGTATTAGTAGTTAG